>VZRW01008961.1:74595-111241 GCA_013398125.1 Aegotheles bennettii | reverse complement strand
TCAGCACTCTCGGGTGGATCTCATCCGGCCCCATAGACTTGTGGGTATCTAATTGACTCAGCAGGTCCTTTACTACTATTTCCTGGATTACGAGGGGTTCATTCTGATCTCCATCCCAATCTTCCAGCTCAGGGAATTGAATACCATGAGGAGAACTGGTCTGGCTGTTAAAGACCGAAGCAAAGAAGGCATTAAGTACCTCAGCCTTTTTCCTCATCCTTGGTAACAGTGTTCCCTTTCACATCCAATAAGGGATGGAGATTCTCTCTGCATATTTTTTTATTGTTAATATATTTATAAAAACTCTTCTTATTATCTCTTGCAGCAGTGGCCAGGCTGAGTTCTAGTTGAGCTTTTGCCCCCCCTAATATTCTTCCTACACAGCCTAACTAAATCCTTATACTCTTCCCGAGTAGCCTGCACCTTCTTCCAAAGGTGGTAGACTCTCTTCTTTCTCCTAAGTCCGGGCAGAAGCTCCCTGTTCAACCTGTTCAATTGCCTTAAGGATACAAAGCAGGAAGCGAGATCTGTTCAGAGTGAATGGACAATATAGTAAAACCAAACCTTCCCCATGGGGTGAGGGGGTAGCTGAACTTTCAAATCCAAAAGCAGTTTCTGTTTCTGCCAGGAATTAAGTATATGTCTCCTATTCAGTTATGCCCTTGAGTACATAGTCTGGACTCTAAGAAGAAGGATGAAGACCGTGGTTCTGATCATTTGATTTTATTTTGCTTTACAGTGTAGTAAGGGTGGCATTAGCTGGCTATTTTTGGAGTTTGTCCTTCCTTTTTAACATCCTGATCTGCAGGAAAGAGCCAGGCAGCAGCTACTGAGTGTAGAGGAATCAATGCCAGGGCACAGCAAGGGCCCGTGGCTCCCTGGGGATGGGGTGTGGGGGGCTGCAGGGAGCCCTGTGGGGTGGCAGGGCAGTGCCTGCCAGCCTGGGCTTTTCCCACCAGCTCAGCCAGGGGCACTGGGGCACCTCCCTGGGGATGGGGACAGGCCAAGGCCAGGCTACGATGTCAGCTCCCCTGTGGAACGCTGGAGACTGGCATCCTACGGTGTCACTGACGTGGGGACTGATGACTCTGAGGGGACTGAAAAGGGTTCCTTGGCTGTTGGCAGCATGTGGGGAGCCCCAGGTGAGGATATCAGGGCCCTGGCAGTCAGGATTAAAACACCATGAGCTGCTTAAAAACACCATCAGAAACTTCATGCCATTTGCCTGGTTTGGGATGGCCAAGTGGCTGGGGTTTGATCTGGGCTCCCTGAGCGTGCTCCTGCTCTTCCTTTAGTCTGAGTGGGCTTGGTCTGATTTAGTTAATTATATTTAAATCTTCTATGCACCAGTTTTGTGTGACTTCATTGTTCATCCGGAAGGAATTTGGCCTCTTCTAATTGATTTCCATCTGTAAATAAAATGGTGCTTCTGGCACCCTTCCAGTAGAGAGAGCTACTGGGGTGAAGCCTGCGTAGCACCAAGCAATATCATGCAGAGATGCTCAAAATTAGATAGAAGAGTTAATTTGGGTCAGGGAAGAGGTGTAGCTGTGTTAGGTGCATACATGTATAAGAGAGGATAAGGAGCCCAGTGAGAGCTACATTTATGCGACTGCATTGCTTTGGGTACTAGGGCTGACTTGAACATCTCTTAACTGCATTGTATGGTAGACACCCCTTAGAGGCTTCAGCTTACCTTTGTATATCCCTCGAGTGCTCTAAAGTGTTTCTGATGCAGAAGAAATACTTCCTACTGAGTCACCCTTTTCACTTCCACAGTGCTGCAGCTGTGGCCCTGTGTGGGGACACTGGGGACTGACTGGCACAGACTCTTTAGCAGCAGCACCCCAGTCAATCACTCCTAAGGAAACAGCCAGAAATTCTGCTTGTGACATCTGCAGAACTTTCAAAGATGTGGCTTTAACTATCTTCAGCCCTGGCCATGCACATATCTGTAAGTTTTCCACTCTCTTCTGCCCAGGGTGCTGTCTGTGTGAAATTGTTCAGACTCCTGTTTTGCCTAGCCAGTTGCAAGCTAAGAATAGCCAAAATATAACTGTCAGCATTAAAATATATATATATACACACATTAAAAAGTTAACTGCTAGTAAAAGAATGTAAAAGATGGAGCTTGTCAGTAAAATATTTTGGCATTTCACTGGTATAAATACCCAGACTCCCTATGCACTTTCAATGCATAATGTAGATTTACTGTCTTTTCGAAATGGCTGAAGTGGTAGATTCTTTAAAGCTTGACATGACTGACCATAAGCATGAATTGTACAAATCCAGAGTTACAATTTTATGGCCTGTGTGAACAGTTTTAACTGTGTGTTTCAGAGATTTATGGAGGTTCTCTATGTTTGAAGTGTTTTTTTTGTGAAGAAAATTAGAATGTCAGTTAAAAATGTGAAAATGACCAATAAATTCTCTTTGGTTCTGGGAGGTCGAAGGAAAAAATCTGTTGGTTTGCATCTCAAATAAAAGCCCCTCTCAAAGGAATATCAATTATTTTCCTCATCTTGTCTCCTATTTTTTAAAGTTGGTTCAACTTGATGAAGGTTACCAGGCCAAGAACTTTAGACCTAGAGGATGAAAAATGTCTAAGCTTCACAACAGCCAGGACAATGCAAGTAGTGACAGGATGAGCTTCCCTTGTGTGCCGTTCCCCTGCCAACATGTTGGTGCTTTCACTCATGCTGTTCTCAGCTTCCTAAACTACTGCATAAGGTTAGCTAGTAATTGGATGGAAACCCTGTACCTCATTTCAGGAGAGCATATAACAGTGGTCACCTTTCAGCATCAAGAAGACCTGAACGGGTGATTTAAAAAGAAGCCACATCTACATCCTTCTAGTGCAAGGCACCATGTTTCAGACCTGGCTCAGCTCACCACTTCCTACCCTCATTGCCTCAGATTCCCGCTGAGACTGACTGCAGAATAATGAAAATAGCAAGACAAGGCATTTTGTATTATATTTCTGATCTATAAGGAAAAGCAAAGAGCGAGAAATGTGAGTGAAGCCAGCCTTAGGAGATATCCTCTTCCCAGACAAAAGAGATTTGGAAGCACAACCATCTTTATTTTAACCTCTTTCTGAAGAAAACCTCTGAATCTCTTGATGCATGGGCCACCACTAATGTAATCAAATCATACTCAGACTGTCTGTGGATTTCTAAAGCACCTATCACTGCCACAGCTAGGTGACAGATTACAAGAATTAGAAGAGACATCGCTGCGGTTCCATTCATACCATATTCTCTGTCCCCCCTAAGGCATTTTAAGATGGATTCTCTGGTCTCTGCTAAATTTGCTTTGCACTGGATATGGAGCATAGAGAGAACTCAAACAGGCAGGAGATTCCCACAGGAAAATTCCCTCAATACAAGGGATGTCTGTGCCAGTTGCATAGCTGTCTAGTCTCTGCTGGCTGTCCCTCATCCCTCTACTCCCAGCAGGAAGAAGATGAAACAAAATCCTGTATTACAACAGATCTTTCTCTGGTGTAAGGCCCATTATCTTGTTTGTGCTGGTGGTGTAAACTGGAATATGTGATTTATTATTATAGCTTCCAGTTGGATAAGGCAGCTAAGATTTGGACATCTGCCTCTCCAGCATGCCTTAGTCAAGGGTCAAGGTCTCTCTTATTCTGTTTTGCAGAACAGCCACAGGGAAAGACACCCACTGTCTGTCTGGCAAGTGACTTCATAGAGAAGGATTAATGCGTGCAAGGGCACCATGTGTTGGTCTCAGCCCGAGGTCAGGCTGAGCTATTGCTCCACTGGAGAACATGACAAGATGTTCTCATAACTGAAGGTTTTCTGGCTTATGAGATCTTTTTGCCTGAGGATGGCAAAACAGAACTATGGGCTACCCAACCTCAACCTGCTCACAGGAAAATCAGTCATCATTTCTTTTCTTCTTTTCTCTTGCCTATGTTTTCACAAAAACTAATCACAGGCTCCTTTTACTGACTGTTGATGATCTCCTCCTGCCCCAACAAACCTCTCTAAACCAAGCCAGCCAGCCTAGTGATTGGAGAGGGGTTAGTTACAGGTTCCAGTTTTTGCCTGGATTGATAATCTGTCTGCTATGCAATGAAGATGCATTCTAAATGTCTCAGGTTTTAGTCTTCCAGTTTTTTCCCACCTTGCTCCTACTAGGCCCTGCAGCCAGTTAGCCAATACTCATCCTGAACTTACTGCAACCCAGAGAATCTCAGGACATTTCTTCTGGGCTTCTCAAGTCCAGCTCCTTGCTTGCACAGCCAGCCATTTCGTACAATCAGTTGAGTAAATGTGTCTAACTGCCTCTTAAAACCAGCTTGGTTTTTAGCCTCAGTAAACCCCGTTGGGAGGCCTTCACAGAGCGTCAATGCTCTCAGCATTAGACACCTGACAGTCCTTAGCCTAAATGTATGCATGGCTAGCTTATACCCATTTGTTTCTGTGCCAGCATTGTCCTTTATCTTTAAATAGCTCTTTCCTCCTCCCCATGTGTTCACCCCCTGAAGTATTTATTTATAGATTGCAATTATATCCCCCTTTGCTAGGCTAAACAAGCCAGGCTCCTTAGTTAATTAAGCTCTGGTGAATGATGCAAGGCCAAGCATGGTGGATGCCCAAAATTTGCCTCAGTCAGAGCTACATTAACAGATCATCAGGAGCCAAAAGTGACACACCCAGTTTTTACAGGAGCTGATTCTAACTGCCCTCCTACTTAATGGGGAGGTTCTTAGTTCAAACTGTAATCAAATCTTCACTAGTCAGTCCTCCATTTTATCTTTTAGGTAAGACAGATGTGGTCTGCCTTTGATGCACCCTGTTCCATGCTGCTTGACATATCCAAGCAGCTGGGTAATCCATACTACGTTAATCACATCGGGGTTTATTTTTAAAGTAGAATTAAGAAGTGAAAAATACATGAACCTCAGTTGTTTGCCTGTTCAAAACATGTCCAGACAGAAACTGAGGAAATGTGTGAGAGGTCCTGCATCAGCCCTGGGAGATGGGCTGGAGGAGTTAACAGGGCTTTTCCATCTCTAGTCTGTAGGACTATTGTAATTCATCATTTCTATAGCACCATAAATTAGACAGCACTTCATGAGCACAGGGGCAGTTCTTGCTTCCCTGAAGTCTGTAGCAGGACTCTCAGGATGGGGTGCCTGGCTGAGGCACGCTCTTGCCCAGAGAGGCTTCCACTGTGAGTACCATGCCTACAGGACTACGTTACAATACTGCTCCATTGTCCCATTTGGAGTGGGAGTAAAAAAGCTGGGGAAGGCAGAGAGCTTTTTTCCCAACTCCCCCGTATCACAGCTGGACTTCTCGTCTCTCCACGGCCTGTTTTAGCATTGCCCGGATGGAGAATAGGCTTCTTGGGGCTTTGATTCAGTCTGGCTGTCCTCCAGCAATATCCACAGCACTCCCTCCCCTCCCATATGCTCTCCATTAACATCCTCCTGTCTGCTGAATAAGGAAAGAATAACTCTCCCAGCCCCAGCCAGAGCCCCTGAGCCAGGGGAGTTCATCAGTCAGACTGGTTTCTTCTGAACCCAGAATAGGCCTCGTTAATGGGCCAGGAGGGGATTTTATTTTGCCTTTCAGCTAGTAGCTGCCCTGAGCCAGGAGTAGAGTCAAGTTACTGTGTCCGGGAATCTCAGCTATTCCAAGAGTAGGAGCAAGTGAGCTGCTGACTCAGGAGGTTTCCCAGTATTTTCAAGCAGCGCTCAGTCCTGTCAGAGCAAACTGAACTGTTGGTCTTGCTTTCTTCTAGTCCCAGGACAGCGATTAACAAAAGTCACAGCCGACTGGAACAGGCTGGGGAATGAAACTGGAACAGGATTTTGGATCACACCCTTTCCTGGCATGGATGCAGGCCGTTGTAAAGACTCATATTAGTCCTTTATCCTTTTTTTAGTCCTCTCCTTAAAGGGATGTTTAGTATAGTACAGATATCCACAACCTATAAGGCAGCGCAGCTTTATTTGCACCATTTGCTAAAAGGCAAGATAAAATCAAACTTAGGAGGCAAAACGTTTCATTGCAAATCAGTGTCAAAAGGGAGACTGATGTTCAGGAATCCCTGTCTCCCTGCACCCTGCTGTCCCCCAGAGGCCACCTTGCTTCTGTTTTGTGTGGGGATGTGGGAGGATCCCTCCAGTGTAGCTAAATCTTCCTTTGGGCTTTCCAGAGCCTGAAACAAAATCCTGGCCTGTGTCTGGAACAAGCGGTTAGAAGTCATGCTGAGTTCAGGATTCTTGTCCTCATTTCAAGCCTGCCTGCATGCTCTTATCTCTTCAAAAGGAACCAATTTCTGGAGGTTAGCAGAGAAGATGAGGCTACTCAGTCCCCCAAACTTACCCCTCATGGAGCAGCACATCCTCCCTTGAACAGGGAGTGAGGTCATTGGAGAGCATATGTTTGCGTGTTTGCATCCCTCCATCTCACAGCACAACTGTGACTGCAGCCGGCCTGTTATAACTTGTCTCCTCTCAGCCCCTGCAAAGTTCTGTCAGCAGAGAACCTGCTTCTTCCAGGTCATGTTAGTCCTTTCTTCTTTGCTGCCTCTCTCTGTGGGCTGTTTTGTCTTGCTGTCCTATTCCCTTCCTCAAACTCACTTCAGCAATGAATAACCAGCCTAGTATGTAAAGGGCAGTTGGGTACAAACTGGTATTTATAAAACAAGGTTTCTATCTTCCTACAGCTACTGGCATGTCTATCCCAGCCACAACCCCTAGGATCTCACACAGAGGCAAAGACAAGTAAGAAATTCTCTTTCCTTCAGTCCTGAAGATATGAAGGTCCGCAGTTTGAACAGCTAAGGAGCTCTTGGCTTGTGGCCCAAATGCCACCTGTCCCTGCAATATGGCCAGATGGGCAGGATGCCTCTCTTAGCTAGCATCTCACAGAGATTTCCCTATGTAAGGAGAGTTTTCAGCTACCTTTTTGAAGGAATTAATATCCCTTTAGAAGTGCCCAACATGACAATGATGACAAGCTGCAGACTAGGGCTCTGGCCCACTTACCTTTGGCATGCTGCTTGATTTAGATCACGAGCTCTGTAGAGGTCCACAGATGGTGCCTGGGGGTTGTGATGTGTACAGGGAAGCAGCTGGGAAGGAAGAGGATGCTCCAGGGCATTTTCTTTTCTGGAAAACTCACAAGTGCTCATTTTTCTTCATTACTTCTTAACACACCATTTGAATTAGGATGGGAGTCCCACCTACAGAGTTCATCCATTGAACAATGACCCCAAGAAATCTAGATGTCTTCCTCCAAAAATCTTTGAATCAGAGGGAACTGAACTGTTTTGTTTCAGACAACCAGGACATGAATTAAGTGAAACTGGAAGAGAGTAAAACTGCAGAGAGCAATGCCTGTAAGAATAGATATAATTTGGCCTGCTTCCTACCTGTGAGACAGGGATCCCTGTAAAAAAGGCAGGACAAACCTGCTCTGATAAATATGACCAGGTGAAATAACTTATTACTCAGTCTGTCATCTAGTTCAGTGAGTCACATGTGGTATCTCTAGAAAGTTGGTAACACCCCAGAAGTCACTAACTTAATACATGTGCATGTTTAACTGAGGCCTTGTCTCATATTTAATAGCAACTCCAACCGGGCTTGCACAGCAATTTAGAGAAGGGTGGGAATGCCAACACAGGCCTGAATACAGCACTAGTAACCCTTTAGTATCCAAGATGCCTAAGAAAAAGTCAGCAGAGTATTTGTATTTGTAACCAAGGCTTATTTGTAAAAAGTGATAGAAATGTGTTAAACAAGACACCATGCTACGGTTGTATTGGCTCAAAAGCAAGAACACGAGCTGATGGACACAGAGATGGTGCGGATGGCCCTGAGCGGGATGACTCCCGTCTGAGGGCAACATTCAGAAGGTGCTGTGAGCTCCAAAGGTCCAGCTTCAGAGACAAAGACTGTCTTGAGGGTGTCTGGATAAACACAGCTATCAGGATGCTTTATCTCCTCGGAGGGAGGGACCTCAAATGCTGCAGTGTTGCAGGCAGCCAGAATAACGTGCTGTGTGATGTGAAATATTTAAGCACACATGGGCTTTGTGGTGTTTCCTGCCAATCTGCAAAGTATCAGTGTGGTGACTTGTAGTGCCAGGAGCTGGGTTAAGGAGAGGGGCTCCCCAGTGGGCATAACCTAGCTGCTGTCCTACAGAGGGCACGTGGCTGAAAGGCAAGACTTGACTATGGGAAAACCCTGAAATGTCACATGGTCTGTTAAAAAAAATAAAACAAAATCTCTCTTCTAGAGAGTCCTACTCCTCCTCCTTCACTAGCTCTATACCCAAAGAAGCAAAAATGCTCTCCAAGTTCCCCAACTTGCCCGAGTTATGCAGAGCAGTGGCTGTGAAAGGGGAGGAGTACAGCATGTAAGGGCTATGTCTGCCCTTCCCTCTGGATGACTTCTCCCCATGTGACTCCTGGTGAAGCAGTCATTCAGCTGCTTCAGGTGATGCACATGTGCCCACTGGAGTCTCTCCTGGAAAACCTTCCTTCAGCGTTGTCTCACACCCATCCATAGACATACACACGTGAACAGCATGATACCACATTAACACAGTTGAGACCTATGATAATGGCAATGAAACATGAAAGCTTCTCCCCTCATCCTTGTTTTTCTGCAGGGTGTGAGTCTCTGAGTGGATGGAAGAGTGGTGGGTGCTCCTTCTGACAACTGAGCAGCCCTGCTCCAGCACTGCCTGGCCCAGCACTGGCAAGGCAGCTGCACTGCAACTGCTTGCACGCAACTCAAGAACTTCAGGTCACTTCTGACACAGGGTGGTGCTTGGTGTCCCTGGTAATTGTTACTTCCTTACACAAAGCAAACAAGTCCTGCTGCACCAGCACAGTCACCTGCTGTGGTTTACCCAGGGAGAAAGGAGTGGGCATGATGGCCTGGCTGATGCAAGAGAGCACTCTGTGCTGCTCCGTGCCTCTGGGGAGACGAGGGGCATTTAAAATCTTTCCAAGTGCATATTATCGAGTCTTCCTCTCCCATATGTGTACACTCCATCCTAAAAATGGGAACTGTCTCCCTGCTGGTCTTGTGGAAGGAAGTAAATGTAAGTGCTTGTAGGTGTGTGACTTGAAGTGCACAGCAGAGGGATGTGCTGATGTCCCTTCCCTCCCAGGCCAGCTGGAGGGAAGGGGCTGGGAGTGGGGAGTGGGAATTACCCACTGAGGATGACCAGGGACTGTGAGGGCACAAACCAGTGCCCCCAGCTTTTTCAAATGGCTTCCTCCACTCCGAACACCGAGAGCTCGCGAAGTGCACGGAAGTAAATGCCATCTGCAGAAGAGATGGGATTTTTTCACCTTGTTGCAGGCAGGACCAGCTGCGTTCCAAAGCGGTGACTGCAGCAGCCATCACCCCTCTCAGGGAAATCTGGGCCCACAAGCAGTTGTGCTGGGGAGGCCCATGCTCTCACGTTTCTCTGTTTTGTTTAGGAGCCTCTGATAAGTAGTGGGCTCGCTTTTTTCCCCTTCCTTTCTTTTCTTTCTCCTTTTTTTTTTCTTTGAACGTATTTCCACAGCCTCAAGGAAGGAATTTTTTTTTTTTAAAAAAGGTTCTGGAATGGGAACAAGTATGTTTCAAATTACAGAAAGGATGTGAAAGGTTCAAGAATTTGAGCCCTGCCCCCGCCTGTGTCTGTCTCCACGCCCCCAGAGAGCCGCTCGCGTTGTGGCTGCCCCGCCGCGCCGGCCGTGCGGGGGCTGCGGCGGCCGAGCGCTGCCCGCTGCCCGCTGCCCCTGGCCGGCCGCAGCCTGGCGGAGCTGGGGCGCTGCCCGGCCCGGCCTCCCGCACACCCCCTACCCCACAGCCTGTTGTCTGGCTGGACTTTCAAGGGTTTCAACAAACCTTTCCTCGGCGCGCAGTTTGTTTTGAGTTTGGGGCTTTTTTTGTCTCCTAGGGTGTGTCTGTGTGTGTGTGTGTGTGTCTGTGTCTGTGTGTCTGTCCGTCTCTCCGTGTGTGTCTGTGTGTGTGTGCGCGCGCAGGACTTTTTCCTTCCAGCGGCTGAGCTGCATCCCAGGAATGTGCCGAGGTCCCACTCCTGAGAGCGGAGCGCCCTCTGCTAGGCAGGAAGGGAGGAGGAGCGGGCGAAGGGGCAGCTCCAGGGCGGAAGAGCCAGGTTCTTGCTGCTGCTGCTGCTGCTAAGGCGCAGGTCCTCCTTAGACACTTGCCCAGGGAGAGGAGGCAGTGCGTGGTGCATTGCCACATCAGGGCAGCGCGGTGCCCCCAGGGCAGGGCTGGTAGCCGTGCTGTAAGGTGCACAGCAGCGCTAAGCCTCTGATCCCAACTGCCCTGCTGGGACGTCTCAGCAGGCACACTCAGTGTAAGTGGCTCCCATACCAGGTCCACAAAGATGTGGTGGGGAGAAACCACTGGCAAAGAGGACTGCTGAAATGGCCTGATTTTCCCTTACTGGGGAAGATTAGATCTGGTCTCGGTTCAGGAGGACCATATCCTGGAGACCATCTCCATCATATGACGACTTTATCATATGACCGCAAATGCAAACAGACCACCAGGGAACGCACATACTCAGTTTCCTGGAAGGAGGATCCTGTGAATAAGGTTATGTGGCAGGACATTATTTCCTTGTCCTCCTGTGACATGATCAGGTACCTGCTTCCCGTGAGGCTGTGAAAACTAGCATATTTGTCCCCTGAGAGATGCACAGCTAATCGCATGTCAATGAAGGAACTAAGGTCCTCATGAAGTGTCTGGAACAGATAAGCCTACCAGAGCAATCTGTCCAGCCTGCAGCATGTGTCTGGCTGCTGTCTCAGCAGCCTGCAAGAAGGAGGGTGTCAAGGAATGTACTATGGGTTGATTGCAGTCTTCTGGAGGGCCGAATTCAGGATGCAATCCTTTGGCTTGGCTCTCTGGATTAAGAAATTATGAAATAGCTTCAGTATTGTTGATAAATAAGGAGCCACCCACATAAGAAGAACAACCGTAACATACATTTTTCAAGAACTGAGAAGCCATTATGATGTTGACCTTTTCCAATGTCTTGTAAAAACCATTAGCATCAGCCAATTGACCTGAATCTGCTGCCTCATGCTGAAAAAACTAAATTTTGTCCTTGCCAGCTTTCATTCCATCATCTCTTCAGATTCAACAGTGTTGCTGTGACAGATCCAGGTGAGGTTTTACCAAGTGAATGAAGGGACAGGGAACTTAAGCATCTCAGTTGTACTGGCCAGGACATTGTGCATGGCGTGCTCCCAGTCCCATGATGCTTGATTTCATGCATGGCTGCAAGATGCCCCTTTGCATAAGGCATATGTTCACTGATAGACACACAAAACTTTTTGATATACTCATTATATAGATGGGAGGCCACTAGAACAAAGAACTATTGATGCAAGTTTAAAAGATGAAGACTAGCATCAGTGTACCCACTTCGGCAGCCTGTGAGATTTCTCCTTTGAAAGTAAAGCCAAAAACCTTTAGGCCAGTTCAGCTAGACAGATCAAAGATCCTCAGCGTGAACAAGCTGAGATAGTTTGGCATATAACATTAGTCTTTATACTTACTCTGACTAGCGATGTCTTTTTTAATGCAATGATATGTTTTCCTAAGTGTTGTGGTGGCGCCTAGGAAATCACTCTGAATTGGGTCTCATTCTGCTGGATGAGATCCACAGCAAAAAGATGATTTCCCCTGCAAGAGATCCAAAGGTTCATCTAAACTAGCTAACACATCAAATACTCTGGTGTGCATGCTGTGTTTTCGAACTGTGTTAATTAAACAGTGTTATTTTCTTTCTAATATCGAAGAGATCTGACAATGTCACTCACCTCTGTCACTCTCACAAGCCATGGAAGATACAAAGATTATGTTTAGCCAGCTTTCTGCACTGTCTAATTTTGTGCTGGCAGGCTGAATTCCTGAGGTATGTTAGATGAGTCTCAGAGCTGCCTTAATTTATGCTGGCCAAACCATTTCCTTCTGTGCCATTTCACAGGTGCGGGATCAGCAGAGCAATTCATGTTCCACTCCCCGACCACCCCTGCTCAGTATCTACCACAGTTTATCCCTGAATTCCAAACAAGGGGACAAATGCTGCCACCAAGCTTAAAAAAGCTCTACTGATCTGAGAGTGCTCAGGGAGACTGCAACAATACAAACTGAATCTACATCCCTCTACCATGCTGCTTGCATGGGAATTCGGAGAATTAAAATTTTCACTAGCACTCCCAGTTTTTTGCTAGTATTTTAGTTGCATCAGTCCACATAGCAGGACAGAAGGCTGCATCCAGTTCCTTCAGAGAGTTCCAATCCCTTTTGATTTTGTGTTTGGCAACTAGATAATAGTTTATTTATCGAGCCCTTCTGGAATGGAAATTTGGGTTCAAACTCTTCAGCTGAAAGAAACAGTCCTGTAGGATTTTCCTGGTGTAAAGGTACAATCTAGCTGCCACATCATTGTCAAGTCTGGAGCTTGAGTGGACACACAAATGAATAAAAGCCACACCTGCCACAAGCCAGTGCCGGTTTCTATTTGATTATGTTGCTTTCTTACAGGAGATTTTTGATGGCTGTAGCTAATCTGCAATCTTAAAGGTGATAATTGGACAAATCAGTTTAGTTGGGCAGCCGATTCTGTGCAAACCTAAGCAGAATGGTAATGCGTGACTAATACACAACGGCACTCTGCAGGAGATAAAGATGCATGTGTAACATATGCAGCACAAACCCAAGACACCGAGGGAAGAAAAGATGAAGATATTGAATAGCATATAGGTGCTACTCCTCCACTCCAGGGCATACCCTTTTCTGCAGAACAAACACAGTGCTGTAGGGACAGTGAATCACAAGCCTTGTTCCCTGCTATCAGGTACCCTGAGATCCCATTGTTCCCTCTTAAATGTTTACCAGTCTGGAAACAAGTGAGGAACTTCTCACCCCTGATCCATCTGAACTGACTCATAGAGCTACTGCCTGCTGATAAGCCAAGAGGCTCGTTTTTTAGGAAAATCTGGGATGCTGTAAATGTTTTTCTCTGCCAGGTAACAATAGTTGCTGGTCATGCAAAAAACCTCCACTCTTTTTTTGTTCAAATACAAAATCATTAGGTGTTCCCAGCTCCCTGGTCTCAATTCTCAGCCCTGCACATGTTGGTTTTTAAATTGTATGCCTCTTGAGAAAAAAGGCTCAAAAAAAAATTTACTGCGGCTGAGTGGGAGAGAAAGGCATAGATCCTTTACACTGGCATGGCCACTGGATGGTGGACAGTTGGTGAACAGACTCTGATGAACATCCTAGAAGATGACCTGTTTTAAACATCAGCCCCCTCCAGAAATGATGAGTAACTGCACTCGGGTCCATGGATCAGGTGCAATAACTTCAGTGGATCCATGTGGTGCTAAAACCGCCCTGCGGCAGTGACACTGCTCCATGTGCATCACAAATGTGGGCCAACAAGCGCTGAGAGAGTTGCCACATGGGCAGGGACCAATTGTCAGGTATTTCCAGTCCCTCAACCGCCGATGCAGTGAGTCCAGCTCAAAACATACCAGATCTGCTGCCCACCAACCCACCAGTTCCGGAGCAGGATGGTGGAGGAATGTCTTACAACAGTTAATGATGCTCCCGCTGCTAGTGCTTGCCAGGAAAGAAACAAAGCAGTAGTTTCCAGCAGAGGAGCTGAAAGCAGCCTCCGGGCACAGCCGGTGGGTGCCGGGGGAGGTCGGTCCCCGTGGAGGGGAAGGGAGGGGGGCAGCGCAACCCTGAGGCGCGGCGCAGCCCCTGCCCGGCACCGCTGGGGCTGGGCTGACCCCCAGGGGCCAACGCGGGCACTGCGGCGGGAGCCCCGCGGCGCTGGGCCAGGAGCCGGCTCCGGCTGGGCAGTGGTGGGCACGGGCGCTCCCCACCCTCCCCAGCCTCGGTGTTCGGGGTAAGATCTGGAAGGTTTGGTGTACACTTCTATGAAAACATACCTCAGTGCTCAGGAACAGTCAAGAAAAGCTAATTACACTTTAGGAATGATTAGGAAAGGAACAGATACACACACACCCCGGCATTATGCCCCTGCACGTGCAAACTACCCAGCATCTCAAATGTTCTCTGCTGCTCTGATTCTTCATCTCAAAACCTCCCATATTCTGTATGTGAAGGAGACACCAACTGCAATCATGAGTAAATTCTAGAATAAGTCACTCACAGCCATCAGAAGGCACAGACCCGCTGGGGTAATGAGTTAAAGCCTAGCAGTCAGCCAGGCACTGAGGATGACTACTGAGCAGTCACACCAACGCTGGCATAGCAACAGTCATGTTGACCTCTGATGAGGCACTGGAGCCACCTGAACTCTTATTCAAAGGGTTTTTTTTTCCAGGTGGTTATTCCGCTGGGAAACAGAGGGAGCCTGGCCAGATGGTGACCAGCTGCTTCCTTTCCTTTCTGCTGAATGCTGGCCTTCCCAGGGGGCCAGCGTTTCCCAGTTCTCCATGTTTCTTGGAGGCATAGTCTTTATTGTCAATTGAACATGGCAAAATATACTTCCTGTGGCTCTGCTCATCTGTGTAATTTTACATTTTATAAATTCTATTTATGTATAAAATTAATGTATAAATATTGATATATACAAGGCTTTAATTCCTTCTTCAGAATTGTTAAAAGCTTTCTTTTTTTAAAAAAAATATTGGTTTAAAAAAAGCAGTTTAGTATCTGAGCCATTTAAAATGTTACAGTTTCCACCCTTCTAGCATATTTTTTCCCATGGAGATATTTAATACCGTTCTTATTACCCATAACTTTGAGCAGCACTAGCTGTAGTTGCTTATGAATTTAATTCTTCTCCTCCTGTAAAGGTGCCTGGCTCAGAACCACTAAGTCTGGTAGGAGCTGTCTGCGTGGTACTTCCTTCAGTCTTTCTTTGTCCATCTGCTCTCCTTTAAAAGGGGATAATAAAAATATATGAGTTCTCTTGGTTTCCCCATTCTCACTTTTTGTTTCCATCTCTGCAAATAAGTTCAGCCTTGACAGCATGCAGAGTGAGACAGATTTGGTAACCAGCTCCAGAGAACCAATCTCTTCTACCCCTAACCAAAAGCATCAGACTGTACAGGGCCCTGCTGTGTAGTGGAACAGCAACTTTATTTCTACATTCAATAACTTAGACTATCAGAGCTCCCCAGTGTTGGGCCTCCCCAAGCTCAAGGCCACTTCTGATCTTTCTTCCACTTATTTCTCCTACAATCTTTCACTGTCTGACCTGCTTCCTTGATTCATTTCTATGTCTCTTCCTTCTTTTCCTCCTCGATTTCCCCTTCCACAGGCTTCTGTGCCAGCTTCTGCTCTTTTAAGTGACTGATTGAAAAGAAAGAGGAGAACCAGTATCAATTTAGTAAAGTGAATCTTCCTTTCAGGTATCTTAAAGCTGTTGAGGGGACCTTGAAGAAACAGCCTGAGGCGGGAACGGTAAGGACAGCATAGGTCACAACTCTTATGACTGTTATCTACAAGGTGTATATTACCATTAACACATGCTACAGTGCTAAAATGCATTAAGCAGCTAGATAAGTAGATATTAGTATTTATTTTTCCTTACATATCAACTCAGCAGCGTTAATGTCACCAAATGAAGTCTTTGCTGACCATTGGGTTTTAATGGCTCCTAATTTGCTTATTACTTAACCACAGTTCTGTAATTTGTGCCTAAAGTACTTGGGAACCCCATGTAAGCTCTGATACAAGGTTAATTCAGATAAAGCATCTGAGCATGGATGCTTTTAGTATGGCACCAGTGTTTGCAAAGGAATAAAGACCAGATCTAAAGAAGTAATTTGCTTCTCTTTGAAAACATTAGGAAGCTAAGAGGTGAAGAGATTTGCAAAATTGACCCATTGCTTCTAGCCTTTAAACTAAACTACAGCATATATTTAAACCCATCAATATGTGCTGAGGGATGGGAATATTTGGGCATGATTAATAGGGCTTTCAGCTGATGAGTCACATGTCAGAACTGATGGGAAATCTAGGGGGAATTTTGGGTCCAATGACAAGCGGTTTAGCCTGCAGCAACTGACAACCTCCAAGGAGTTTGCTGCTGACTGCTCAGGCTCTCAGAACTTGGACATGATTGCTACAGGCACTAAGGAAGAGGCATTTTCAAGATAATGAAAAGTTCTGTAGTTTGAAGGTGGGTTTCCAGGGAAAACTAGGTCTCCTAAGAAGGATCAGAGAGAAGGAAAAAGCTGAGTGTCCCTGAGGATGAAGGCACAGATATGCTGTCTTTGCAAATCTTACCCTGGCTTCAGGGGAAGGACAGTGTTGAGCTGATGCTTCTCACACAGGCTTATGAGCATGAATGAAAATGCCTTTCAGCTCTGAGTGTAGAGGATGACCAGAGGGCTACCTGATTGTTGATTGACAGAGCAGCCCTCCTGGTCATCACATTCAGGTGCTAATTGTTTAATAATAATAAAGCTAATGGCCTAACAAGGGGGTGGACCTTAAAAGGCAGGGCTCGAGGCACTAGGGGACCTTCAGTGCCTGAGTGCTGGGGGAAGGAGCAGGATGTGCTCTGCGAGTTGGAAGTTGAGAAACTACTTAACCTACGATACCAGCAAGAACATCGAGTGCTGGGGAGGGAGGCCGGCTCTGCGCACCCAGCGCTCCGGGGCAGCTTGCTGCCAGCTTGGGATTTCATCGCCTAGCTTCGCCTGGATCCCGGACACATCGCCTTGCCTGGATCCCCAACATCTGAGATTCCTGCATTCTCACAGCAAGTTTATCAAACAGAAAAATAAGATTGACTTCTAGTTTGACTCAAAAGGGCTTCTAAGCATGCAAGGTGTTATTTCATCTAACACTTACTTAGGTTAAGTAATGGACTGAACAAAAACATATGTCACCTTACCTTCTAAAGTGAATAAGGATATGTTTATTTTGTATTAAGCCAAATTAAAGAAAGAAAGACTAGCCAGGACAGTAAGTGGAATCACTCACTCACCTATAGTCCACAACCCCTGTCTGATTCCGGTCTAACTTGCGCACTAGTTCCCTAATTTGGACTCGATCCAGTGGGATGCTTGATTGCTAAGAGGATAAGATAACTGTTAACAAATCTGGATATTTTTGAGCAGAAGAATCCTCCATATCATACTGGGCCCCATCATCTTTCAGTAGGTGAGCAGATGACCTGGTGCATGGGCGAAGGTGTGGAAAAAATCCACAGAATGGTGCTGGGGAGGCACTTTCACTCTTTTAGGATTAAAATCACAATTTTTTGCATTTTTTTGTAAGATAGTGTCATGGTTGGCTGACCATTGCTGCTGATCCCAACTGCCATGGTGGTTTTGGCAGGAAGCAAACTGTCCACTCAGTGCGTAGAGGGAAGACTTTAAATGCCTTTTTTCCACTTTCCCATAGCATTAAGACATAACAATCTGTCAAGATCCTGTATAGCCTGTGTTTGCAAGGCTCCTGTGATGCTGTGATGATCCATAAGATGATCCATTATAACTGTTGCCATTGGCAGTATTTATTGGATGTCACAGCATTTCTGTTGGGTCTCAACTTTTGTTCAGGGCTCAGTTTTTGCAGTAGCTGAATTTAGCCTCTGAACAATGTCACCAGCAAGGTTGGCTGGTGGCTGTGCTGCAGCAGGGAGATTTCCCCAGAGCGGTACCCTGCCAGGAGAGCATCCTGGCCATGCTTTCAGAGGCACACCTGCATCATGGCTCTCCGAAAGGCTGCCACAGGAATCTTCATGTTTCCATCTTTGTCAATACTGCTAAAAAAGTCACAGAGTTGTAGGTTGTGCTCTTTCAAGTAGTCCTAAGAAAATCAGAGACAAAACATGGGCATAACCATGAAACAGCCACTGACACCTGCCTCCAGATCTCCCCTTATTCTTCCATCTGTCACCCTTCCTTTACTCAGTCTAAAACTGATACACATGAGTCCACAACGCCTTGTGCAGTCACCCTATTGTCAGAAAAATATCCTTTTGTTCAGGTTAATCCCATTCTTCTCAGTTATACCTCCTTCTATCCCTGCCTTGAAATGAGACTCGATATTAAACCTGCATCTTCTGAATGGTTATCTACATATGGTTATTTGGTCCTCATCCTGACAGCCACTGCTTGTCTAGGCTGTCTGATCCAGAGACAGTCCTACCCCCTGGATCTCTGGTCACTTTAGTTGCTCTTCTGTGGTATCCTATCTGTTTGAATGAGGACACATGCAAGTACCATAACTGCTGTTAAAAACTGCAAAGCATGCTAGTGAGTGTCATTAGCTGTGAAGCAGAACAGCACTGTTTGATGTGAGCTAACAGCCCAAGCTTTTGCTTAAGTTCATCTGAATCCATATCTACAGCAAAGTCTCACCCAATTAGATAAAAATCTGCACAGTAGCTAAGAAACAGTGAAGTAGGTGGTGCAAAAGTGTTACTTAACTAAGCAATGTTCAAGTGCTTGCATTGCCTTCCAGCAAGGAGGACAGCACCATCTGCTGCTTTCCAGAGAAATTACAGACTTTGAAAAGCCAAGTAATTTCTATTTAGGACAGTATTTGCTTGTAGTACCATATCCTACTTTTATAAAGCATGTTAATTTTCTTGCTGAAGCACAACCACGAGTGAAAGGATCAATGAAAGTCAGATATTGCGGTGAGCTTGTGATGAGGATGGACACTCATTTGGATCAGGCTTGAAATCAATCAGTTTGTTTTATACAGTGAGCAAACATCTATTCAGGTTCTTTTTTCCCCCCAGTGCTCTCAGATCTCAAGGCATTAGCTTCTCCTGAAGATCAAAGGATTTGCTTAGTCAGCCTGCATGGACTGATATGTGTGAACATTGTGACAGTCTCTGTGAATACACTTTTCTGAAGGAACTTGGCTGAATTTCCTATTTAGAAGAAAGCTTATCCCTTCCAACCTCCATCCCTCCAAGTGCTTGAAGCATGTGTATTGTGTACAGAGGCGCTAGGGACGCAAATTCAGTAGCTCACCTGAATCACTTTCATGGGATTTGGATGCTGCTTGGGGATCTTTGTGATACAACCTTCAACCTCACCATAGATGACATCTAGTTCAGGACGTGTTTGACAGACCACATCCAGCAAGCTGATGAAAGTTTTGTTCACCAGCACATTCTGGTAGATAAAAGCAAGGAGACTGCAGTCAGCATGGACACCCAAAGAACGATATAGACTTGTTTGTATTCACAAATCCATCTAAAGTTAACATTAACCGTTCTGTCCTAAGGGTGATGCCTTCTATATCCATCTCACTTTCAGGAATCCCATGGAGTCCTGACCCTAAGTAAGTTATCTTCTTTCTCTTTTGCAATGCCTGAGACAGAAAAGGGTCTACCAATTTATGTAGAAATTAATTTAAGGTACATGTTCATCAGGTGAATGTCTACACTGAAGATCTCTTATGTTAGGTGATTCAAGTGATTCATGTTCATCCCTGAGACAGTTCTACATGGGTCTCCGCTCCATTTGGTTAAGATGCAGACTGCAAGTTGAACAATTAATGGCCAAAACATGCCATAGAGTTCTGCAAAAATAATAATAAAAAAATAATAATTCAAGGCCTAAAAGGATTAGTATATCCAGCAATGTACCTTTTAGCCCAGACAAGAAAGATGCATCTATCTGGGAAGGGTCCAGATGTCTCTTTTGGTAAAGCTCTGTTTCATTGTGTAACCCTAATAGGAAGCTCCAGTCAGCAGTACAAGACCTGACGCTTGTTTTTTCCTAAGAATTTCAGAGTAGGGACAGCTCAACGTTTCAGAGCTCACACTGTGAGTTTTCTGCTTTAGCACTTACAGAATGGGCAGCAGCACAGTGTCCTGATTTAGGGGTTTGGGATCTTAGAAACTATCAATGTAAATATTACTGATGTCACTGTAATTTATTCTTCTAAATTTAAGTTATGACAAATTTGCCTTGGCCTTCACTGATCTTTTAAAGCATGATTATGGTTTTGTTTGTACTCATGATGACAGGGGAATTGTTCATGTATTATGTTAGTTATATATTTGTTTGTTGGGCATTTCAATGCAGTTCAGGAAATTAATGAAAGCTTCTGTTTTCTGTCATTGTGGGAGGTTCCCAAGGTATCAAGCACTGTATTTTTTCCCCAAAGTTTATTTACAAAGTCTCCCAGTGCATTCATACATCTTTTTAGAAGCTTAATATCCACTGTTCTTAAGACCCATCTAGAAGCTCATGACTGACCATTCAGTGAGCTCTTAACTGTTAGTATTCAAAGACAGTCTTGAACGAGTCTGGGTCTGGCTGGGTTTACTATCTTGCATCTAGCACCAGCAGTTTTATAGATGCAGAGTGACTCTCTGAAGAAGCCATTCAGACATCCCTGTATGATGCTCACTAGTAGAGTGTCCTAGTCCTGGGAACACAGCAATGGGAGAGATTGAGCTGGCTCTGCTGGCTGTCAGCTCTCTCCAAGGCTTGCCAGCCTGGCCCCAGGAGAAAGCCAGCAGACTGCCGTGCAGCTTCAGAAGCAGCACAGCCAAAGCACCGTGTCTGGCCTAACAAACCATGCTGGGGTTGGGTGGCACCTGGAGGGAGCCAGCTGGTGCGTTTTTGCATGTTTGGCAGCCAGTCTACAGTCCAGAAAAAAACCACACAAACAGCTGAAAAGTGCCAGTATTTTCTTTTGTGTTGTGCTGAAGATGGGCATGTGCTGGCTATTTTGATTCATGACTTCTATAAAATGTTTGATAGTATCTTCAAGTTGTATCTATACTTGCTCCTATGTAGCAAGTATCTCTAAAGAGTAGATTAGGAGAAGAATGTGGGCAATAGTCATGCTTAGAAATGTTGTCAGAAGCAATAAACTGTTGGTAAAAATGTGCCTTCCTATTGCTTTGCCTTTGCTAGTGCTGTCAAACCCATGCAAAGGTTTCTAGATATGATCCTTATTTTAAATTTCTCTTACAGATATACTAATTACACATTCTTTAAAAGTCAAGATAAACATTTATCACTGGGAAAAGGAGCAGAAGAGGCTTTTGTTTATGTCTTCCCTTAGGTGTCCTATAAAAGATTAAAACCTTTACTAATTTCTTAAAGGTTTAAGACAATGTAAGATCTTCAGAGCTATATATTTGGAAATACTCTGAATTGAAACACAAGGCTCCCTGCATCACAGCTGGAATGAAGTCTGTCAGACAGATTAGATGTTTGCTATAAGCATTTGATTGGGATACTGAAATGTCACTGTACATTTTTGCCATTGACCATTTATCTTGTGAAATGCCAGGTAACTTAGACTTTTTGAAGGCTGATGTGAAGAAAGCATCTGTTAACCCTGAACCCCAGAAATTCATAGTGAGATTTATGTTAGATTGAAGATTCTTCATGTTAATTAACTCCTTGCCTCAAAATTTCTCAAGTGCCTCCTTTTAAATAAATGCATTTCAATAATTTAATTTCTCAGAATTTAGCTAAAGTACATGACTCTTTCCAAGTTTATGAATTCTTTAGGTTATTAGTAATAAAACTAGCAGAGCCACATATACTGTGATGAAGTCCTTTACCCCCACACAGCCTGTTTTGGTTTGCCTTTGCAGAGTGAGGCCTGACTCCTTGCAGACTTGGCAAATAATTCTCTTTGATCTTAATTTATGCAGGAAAAATTGTCTGCCCTAGAGGAACGCCTGTTCTTCAGATGATCTCTGTTGAAAGCCCTCGATACTTTCAGGAAAGACCATAGATGAATATTATTTATTCTGCTTTGGTTTAGTTTCTTTCTTTAATACAGTAACCACAGGACAAAATACACAAGCAGATGTAACTTAGATACAACCCATTAAGTGAGTCTTCAAAACTGCCCATGAACTCTTTTTTTAGCTAGTTTCAAGCGTGAACATATTTTATTTATGTTCCAAGTCACAAACCTAATCTTTGTGAAAATGCTCTTTCCTTTAATCACAGTGCTCCCAAAGGTGGATTGAGGGCCCTGAGGACCTTGACACCTTCTGTAACTGCTCCTATGTAGCACCAATGCATGAATGGGAGGGCCAGGAGCAGACTGATGTGTGCCCAGGTCTCTACCCAGTGTTGGTCTACAATGCAACCTCTGCCCTCACTCAGGAGTATGGAGACATTTCCAGGTCTCCCATTTTAGAAGCAGCACATGAGGTTACAACAATATGTGTCATGCTCCCAACTTGCGATGGAGTAGCATACTAAAATTTGGCCTTTTTTTTTTTTTTAAATAAAATTGCTTTGTTTCAATGCCTTGAAGCATCCATCTTCTTCTGCTTCTCATACATACTGACACGGTATCAAAGCACTTCACAGTATCTAGCATCTTAGGCTACCCTGGAGGGAGACAGCTCAGGGAATGAAGAGAATTCATCGTCCAGTGGGAATTCACTCTGTGTTCTTGTTCTGCTATTGCAAAATGGAAAGGAGTGAAATGCGGTGATACTACAGGCACCTCTCTCCAGAACTGACCAAAGCCCTATAATTTCCACATAGTTCCTAGAAAGGCTGTCAAATGGCAGCCTCTTTTTATTAATGGCTGTGCTTAAATGAAACAAACAGCAGATCTCAAAACAGTTTTGGAAGGGGGCGGCTCTGTGATCCACCCAGTTCCTAAAAATTATAGCGGAGGCTTTCCAGCACATAAGCTCTTACTGAGATGTTGATCTCCTCCATCATGGATGTTGGGTTCTTTCTGATAGACATGATGAGGTCAGTGGCACCTTCCACAGTCAGAGGATTACTGGCCATCTGCAGAAGAGACATAGATCCAGACATGGTGAGAATGAGGATTTCATGCCTGACAGAAGGCATGCTGTAAGCTTGAGGATGACCCTTTCTTCCCATTCTTCAGCAGGACTGTAGGATAACTGTGGTCCCTTTTGATGGGTTTGTCTGTTATCTCACCATCTCTTGTCTCTGTCCCACAAAACACTGCAATGCAACTTCCAAGTGGAGCTACCTCCTCAACTTGCCTCTGTCTTCTTGTATGAAATTCCACATATCAAATCTCTTACATCTATCACGCAGTGATGTGGATAATATTCAGTCATGTCATGGGAAGAGGCTGAGGCAATGGGCTGCATTTGAATGTGTGCTTGCTAGTAGGGTCCCTGTGGATGGGGATATGCCTTGTGGGACATTTCCCATACCCTTAGCTCCTCTTTACAGCACAGCAGATCAGAGCTCAGGCTGATTGGCTGCCTCTGGCTTACAAGGTCCGGCTATCTAGCATCAGGGGTTGGCATTGCCATGTGCATCTCTTAGTATGTGAACATCACCTCTCCTCCACCTTGAACTTCCTGTGCAGTCTCCACTCCCACTATTTGAAAGAAAACTTTCTTGCTTAACATTGGCCAGCAGAAGACTTGTCTTCCTTTAAGTTCTTTGTGTTATCAGCTCCTAAGACAATCTGTGCAGCTACACAGAGGGAGGAATGCCTTGGTGTGAGATAGTGACCTTACCTCAAGCCAGGTTAAGAGCAATGCAGACAGACACATATTTATGTAATCTAAAACAGCAGTCCTAAAGACTGGTGTGGTTGCAGTGATTTACAAGAACAGGGGTGTCTAAGGAGAGGTCTACATGAAAAGATTTAAGTATGCCACTCAACCACCATACTGCCATCTGCAGGCTCTCAGGATGATGATGTTAGATCTAGATGAGAATGCACCTCATAAACAAGCTGACTTTTCTGAGCTGAAGCCCTAGAGAGAGATCTGGGATTAAGAAGACACGTTAGTTCTCTGAAGCCAGTTTGGCTGGTCATTCAGTTTTGCCCTTCTCAGGATTACTGATCCCTGGTTTACTAGAAAGCAGTTTTGGCTTTCTTTTTCCACCTCTGTCTTCTGTGCCTCCTGACTCAGATCTTTCTACTCCATCCATTTATTCCTATGGCCCTGTTTGGGCTTTATTTTACCTTCAGGATTTTGAGATTTCCATTGACTTGAAGGCCCCTGCAGAGCTTCTTGGCTCCCTCATTGTTGACCTGGTTGTTGCTGATGTCCAGGTGAACCAGCACGTTATTGACTTTGAGAGCTTCTCCTAGGGCCAGTGCTCCCTTGTTACCAATGCCATTCCAGGAAAGGTTGAGTATTTTCAGTGCATCATTGACCTCCAGGGAGAGAAGAGGGATCTTAGGTACTGCATGCCCATCTTCTGTACCACTGTACCCTTTCTTGCCTGGCTGAGACAGGAGCATCCTTCAAGTCACCCCCAGGCAGCCCCAATGAATCAAACAACTCTGCAATGTTGCCAGAGTCTCTTCATCCACGTAAGCCACTGGACCTACTCAGTGCTTTAGTCTTTCTCCTGGCTCTGTCACTGTCAGTAGGATGAGCCTTGCTAGAGCAACTGAATCTTACTCAGACCTCAGGGATGTGAATTCCTAACCAGTATTTCAACCAGCTCCTGGTAATAATCACTGTGAAGGGTATCACAAAACAGGAGCATTCCTACCCTGAGACCTCTGCCCAGTGCTTCTGTCCCCTTTCTCCTCAGGTAGTTCCAGCTCAGGTCCAGAATCTCCAGTGTTGTGTTGCTGGCTAGGAGAGAGAAACCGAGATGTTAGTGCATAAAAAGTGGTCTAGACACAGCTGCTGACCCACTTAGGGACTAAGAGAAAGTTTGCTGGGGACTCAGCAATAGCCTTCATTGATTGCAGTAGGAGGAACCTGTACCTACAGTCTTTGTTGCTGACAGCACCCAAAAAATAGAAAATGAGCTGTTGATCACAAGCAGAAAGGGAACACAGTTTTTTTTTCTGGCTTAATCAAAGAATAAGTAGTGAAGGAGGAAGGTAGAGAGAGGGAGGATTTCTTATATTAATAGACACTGTCTGTTTTTCTCACTGTGAAAAATGGCTGGATTCTCCCCGCAACATCTAAAATATCAAGACTCACTTTGTGTATGTTTGACTAGCAGAAGAGAGGAATTCAGCTTCATATGGTAGCTGTGCCCAGCTGTATATGTGCCAGTGCCAAATCACATGCATAGCACACCTCACTCACAGTGTAAGTTCTACTTAGAGCAGGGCATGTGTGAATTCATTTATGTCTACTGTGACACTGGGAGGGGTAGGACTTGCTGCCAATACTTGCTTCTCATTCTCAGAGAGAATGTTTCATCCAGATTTTCCATGGATGGGAGGTTGGATGGAGGCAGATGGTGAGTTTAGCTGACTTAAAAATATTCCTTTAAGAAAGAAAACAGAAAAGTAACTGATTCTGCAGTAATCTCTGTTGCTCCTGCCTTGAGTGAGCTGCAAGGAAAGAAGAGCTGTAAGACCTTTAATTTTGGAGGGACATTTTTCTGGGCTAGGAAGGTCACAAGTTTTAGCACTGATATCTGTATTGCCTGCAGGCTTGTCCAAGGCAGCGACACGGTGCCTTGTCCTCACTGCAGTTTTAATTGATCAATCTTTTAAAGACATGGACTGTAATTAGAGATACATATCAGTTGAAATACTGAACCAGGAGTAGGAAAGCATTAATTAAACTGAAGACATTGTGTTACTGAAATGCTGAAGGAACACTGGATGCTCATAGCACACACTTGTGAGCATTATGGTCCAAGGTGTGTTGGACATGCTGAAGGAAGAAGAGCTGTCAGATATTCAGGCAAGTCTTTCCCAGTGCACTAACGGCACCTGAGAGATTACTGAAAGACTGTAACTGTTTTGTTTGTTTTCCCTCTCCAGGGCTACTAGCACACTCTGAATCTCACTTTGTCTGAACAGATAAATTAGGCAGCTTAATTTTATTTCTTTCTAATCTGTATTCTTTCCTGCTTACTGCGCAATAGAACAAACCATTAGGGTTTGGTCTACTTAAGAAAAACTAAAATCACTTCTGAACTTGGTAATCAAAGGCTTAAACAATAGTTCTGATCCTACTAGATTTTAGTAAAATGCAATTTCCTGCTTTATTCTCCCTGAGGGACTTCTCTTTCAGCTCCCTTCTCTCAGACACAGATTGCTCTGTTACTGTTTCATCACACATTTGTGTTCTGATACATAAGTAATAGTTGCTGGAGTCATCCGTGGTGATAAGGGTGAGCCTGTGGATCAGGCAGGAAGCTCTAAATCTGGGCACCCTGTCTTTTGTACTACCCACCAAGTCATGAGACTCTTTTGCTGGAGAAAGAAATACAAGTTCACTGTGCTGACGCCATCAAGTCCCCCAGTGCCTGTACTCCTGGCTTTGCAGAAGTAATAAATTAAGTTACCAAGCATCTGTCCCAGGAGCTGTCCTCCCTTCTCAGAGAACTCATTGTGGCTGAGGTCCATCTCCTTCACTCGGTAGTTGCCCTGCAGAGAGACAAATGTGCAGAGACAATGTGATCTTCCAGCCAGCTGCAACCAGATGCCCATGCAAGGCCCCACATGAGGATGAGACAGAGGGATATCAGACACACTGAAACCTTTGGTGCATGGGAGATCATCAGCATGGAGATCATGGCACTGTGTGTCTCAAAACAAAGTTTTGTCAGGCATGTAATATTACATAGATTATCTTCCTGAAACAGCAAAAGCAATGGGACTTTGTGTTGTGCCAGCTTCCCTCATACAGCTCATGTCTGGCCTGCAACACATCCTATAATTCTGTTCCTGCCCCTGTTTCACTCCCACTATTGTACCCTGACCGAGAGCACTTTCCAATATCAGGCCAAGGCCTTGCTTCAGGATGGCTTCTGGTGGTGCCAGATGATGCAGAGGCTTTGAGACAACAACTAACCAGGGAAGTCAAGTGTCTTATTTTTACTGGAGAATTGCAAAATTATATTAAGTTGGGTTACTTATGCATCTTGAAAATTTTGTGTTACCCAGATATTGTTCTATTGTTCTCTTACACAGTCTTGAAGTTTTCTCAGCCAGACCCACACAGCTGTCCTGAGAAAATGTTAATGCAGTCCATCCTGCTCTGTGTTCTCCCAGCCTCTCTCATTTCTGAAGTAAGCAAGAGGCACTTAGCAGAATTATGCCAGGAAATCATATGGGCATTGCCAAGTGAAATCATGCCAAGTGAGTAGCAGCTTCAAGATGAGGAGAGTCTGTTACACAGCCAGGGCTGCAAATGACCTTGGGTTTCAGGTAACTCACCATTAATGCCTCAGCAAAGTAAGGTGCAGCCTCTTCTCCAAAGTTGTTTCCTGGGGAAGAAAAGTATGTCAACAGTTTGCTGATCTCTCCCTTGTTGCTGTGCTGGACTCTGCAGGAAGCTGTGCTTCTAGATAGAACCTTCAGTTAATCACGGCCCATATCTGGCTGTAAGAAGTTAGTCACTATTCCACTTTGTTCCATAGAGTAGAATTACCCCAAAATGTGGGAGACACTCCAGCAATTATCTAAGTTTCTTGCAAGGGACTGGTTTCCAGAGGTGCTGGAGGTTGAGCAGGCCAAATATTTAATTACATCACTATAAATCTAGATTTCCACTGTAACTCTGGGTTCCCATCAGAGACATAACTGAGAGATTGATTTTGCCCATAGTCTGACTAATATTTTCAAGATGAGAGACTGGAATGAAACACGTTATTTCACTTCCATTGCCACTGTTTGGGTGGCCCACCTGAGAGCTTAAGAGCACGGAGGTAGGACATGTTATCCAAAAGCAAACTGGCAATGGCTTCAGCTCCTGCTGTGTCTAGGTGGTTATTGGAGATGTTCTGAAAGGAAAGAAGGGAGGATAAGAAGGATGAGTCCAAAGAATGAATCAGCTTGTCTTCTTAATGCTCAAGATATCAAGGGAATAATGCAAGACAAGCAATAGGAGAAATGTTAGCCAGACAGTGATTAACATGTGAGTTATAGGTATGTTTAACCCTAGTAGGCATAAAGCCCTAGAGCCATCAGTTTCACATGGATCTTTGTCTTCAATGAACCAAGAAGCATTTGGCCAAGAATCTTTTCTTCCAGTGCAACACAGGTCTCACGGCCTGGTCTCAGATCGAAGGAACATTCCTACCCATTCCTATCTGAAAGTTTTGCATTATTCCCTTAATCTATTTATAGAAGTTTCTCCATGTCATATTGGAGAATGAAAGTTCCTGACCAAAACATTTTTTCCGCTGGATAAGCATGAACTAGAAAGACTTAGTTATGCTAATTATTGTCACATCTGCTAATGAAGGGAACAGTTCCAGACTCACCAGACTGCCATCACGTGCACACTTCTGGTTTTCAGAAGCTTGTACTTTTTAAAAGTAGAGCCGCACAAAATATCATGACTTTCAGAATGTGAATCATGGGAACAATGGTTATTTGGTTAAAATTGTAATACAATTAATTAGGGTTTTTTTCAGATGGTTGAACTTAGTGAACAATAATTTTGGCAACAAACTATGTCAGATTGGGTACCAGTTCTTGAAGGGAGGAATTCTCTCGTAGCATCTCTGCTATGCATATGCCTCCTTCTGCCAGAATGCCATTGTCTTCCAGCTCTAGATGGGTGATGGCTCCATTGGACTGGGAAGACACAAAGATAAACAAAGACACAAAAAAACTGCTGAAAAGTTAATGAAGCGGGTAGTTTCTTCAGTTCAATTGATGCTGGACAAGTCCTCCAAACCTCAGATAGCATTGGAGGTCCTGAGCAGGACAGTGATCAGGAGATGTGACGGAGCCATGACAGTGGGAATTGGCATACAAAAGTGATGCATTTTGGAAAGGTTTTGAGTGAGTAGAATTTTCTATTGCTTTCTGCCAGCCTGGAGACCCAGGTTCAGATCCAAGCTCCAATTCAGGCATCTTGGGCCTATCCATTGGTGAATGTAGCACATGGCTATCCAGACCCAAGATGATACCAACCCTTCCAGCCCTACCTCTGGCCCCGTAGGGATTAGGAGCACCGGGGATTTGTGTCCCATCTAAAAGCATCAGCTTCTCTTGGGGATAGCTGCAGCAAAGGCCAGCAGCTGCCACACAAGGCTTTCCTGTGCAGGGGATTAGAAACTATAGGGATGGTCAGAGCTCCTATGGGGAAGATACGTGACTTTTTATCCCACACTATGTAGTCTCAGGCTTTGAGGCCTGAGAGAGGCCTAAAATGCCTATTGTTCTCGAGAACAGTGGCTGCACTTTTACAGGTTACTCACCACCAGAGTAATAGCAATGGCTTTGGCACCTTTGGGCCCTAGACCATGGTGGTTCAGGTTCACATAAGGCTTGTCCAAGTTCCGAATAAAGTGTGAGACAGGCATCACCTCCATCAGCCTGCATGCTTCCAAGTACAGGTCTGTGCCCGTAATATCCACAAAGGCCTTCTCAGGATCTACAGAGAAAAAGTATATTGATGAATAGCATTCACTGTACTCCCTCCTCTTTTAAATAAATTAAGTAGCTTAATAAAATTAAGTAACACTATGTAACAAGAGTAGGGTTTTACTCTTCAAGGGTTATCATCCCCTGGTTCTCCCCACCCCTTTATTCTAGACCTCGAAGTGTTAATGTATCCTCCGTGCTTCTCCATTTGGCATCCAGTGACTTGCTGCAGCTTCTCACCAGTCTGCAATGTGACTAAACCTTTCTTGGTGTAATTGAGAATTCTTGACATCAGGCAAAACCATTTCCATCTTTTTTTTTAAAAAAAATCTTAATTGAAGCACACAGCTGATATTGCCAGCAGAGCTAGGGCAGCTCAGAACATTTTGGCTTACAACCAGCAGAAAGAATCCCAGCATTCTCATCTTGGCCATTGGGTGTTGTTGACACAGCTGCAGTGAGATGTATCAGTGCAGCTGGCAGCTATATTTCCACAAAAACCTGTCATTTGGAATTCCTTCATCAAACCCCATACTTAGAGCTCATATTTCTTCATGTTGTTATATGCTTTCAATGGTCTGACCTCAAGACAAATTCCCCTCTCATGAAAACCTTTTTCCAGTTCAGTCTGAGACCTCTAACAAAACAGCCTTTTGTTCTTGCATTCTTACAGTTTTAGATTTTCCTTCCATTTTTAACAAGTTTAAAAGTTCTCATCCTAAATTATAGACAAATCCTTCTGTTACAAAAATAAGTGCGAGATTTGTTTAGCCAGAGGACTGATTTCACTAGGCAGAAGATAAGAGGAGAGCCACCAGAAAAGTCTAGGACAGTTGTGGCAAACCCATGGTACGCAGACAACAATTGCTATGCAGTGTTTCATCAGGAATGCACAAACAGGACCTCAGTCCCCTCCATGATTTCAGCTAGCTGCTCCTGCTGCCCAGGCAGTGGGCTGGGCTGGTAGTGTAGGTTATTAAGGACTAGAGGAGAGAAGAAGGAACCAAGGAATAGCCATGGTGTATAGAAAGCAGTTGAAGGAAGATGCTTGACATCAAAGGGAAAGCTCTTAGATGGAAATTCATCCCCCCCTGCCTTTATCAATTGCCAGGTTATGTGTAGTTGTCAGGATCCTGGCTGGTTTGTGTCCTGGGTCTTTTGGATACGTACCAGTTGGTAGGTACAGTTCTGACTGTAAGGGAAAGGCTAGGGAGGGCAGATGGTCAGAAAACATTCACCTTCAACCTCTAGGTCAGTATCAGAGCCTTGTGTGACCTTCTTTGCTGAGGTGTCAGCCAGTGATACAGACTCTGGAGATTCACTGATTTTGGACGTCTCTTTATTCTGGTCTGCCATGAAACAAAACAGATTTATTTTGTCAGTGCAAGCCCAGAAGAGATGTGACTCTCTGGATGTGATAGACCTCCCACTGCTCTCACTGAAGCCTACGCCCCTCTTCAACATGCTACGGATGCACTCCTTACCCAGCCCTACTTCGTGCTCATTGCTCCCTGTGCATTGTATACGTGGGGTGTTGGTGTGGGGACAGGCTCACTCCAGGGATGCAGATCTGCAGATCGGCTGTGAATTGGCAACTTCTGGAAAGAGCCCTCCCCAAATTCTGCAGCCCATGTGCAGAGGACTCACAGTTCTCCCTCATTTGTTCTTCATACCCTCATGATCTGCCTTTCTACCCTTTCTCAATTTCTGAGTCCACCAGGCAAAGCAAATTTCCCCTCTTCATCCCATTTCCCCACAAACCTACAAGCCAAACCCATGCCAGTTCCTCCTAGCTCTGCTGAACTGACTAACACTTCCCCAAGCATGAGCAGTGGCTGGCTGACTTTGCAATCAGACTGGGAATGCTTTGTAGTATTCTTCAAGCATGGTAGAAGAGAAAGCATTTGAATGCTATTGTTATTGTGATTGAGTGTAACTAGACCCACTGGAAGTGATACAGCTTCTCTTGACTACAATTCATAATTTATTTTATAGTTAGAGACAAGGAGAATTTGGAAAAATCATTTTTAAGAGGAATAAATGCATAACAAAAAAGAAGAATTTTGCCAAAATAATTTCTGACTAATAAAATAATGCATATTTTTTTCCTACTCTGAATCTTCCTTTTCATTCCCTGCCACTGCTTTTACTACCTTCTTCCCTTACTCCCTATTTCCCTTTAGAGTTCCAGGCTATTGACCTGTAATTTTGTACCCTTCTTGAGTGTCACTCAGCATTGATGTGTGACATAGAGCTTGCAGTTTGGCTGTTCATTCAGAACTATGTGAGGGAAATACTGGCCAGCTGGCACCCACAACACCACATTTCAACCAGCCCTGCAGCTGCAGCTCCTTCATTAAGACGTTTTCCTTCTGCCAGACTTTATTTGTTCAAATGATGGGTGTACTTGCATTACTTTAGTGCGAGAAAGGCAAAAGAAAGGGTAAAAATAGCTCTAGATCCCATGTAAAAAAGTCATGAGACAAGTAGAACCAAAGATCTGGGACATTATGACAGTGTCCACTGATCCTCTGCTTAATGGCCCTACAATGCTGGACATCCTGATAAAAATAAACTTCCTGCTCTGGGGACCAGACTGTCAATGCTATACAAACCCAACCAGACTCTATAATCCCCCGATAAAATGGCTGTCACGTGCCCAGTATGTCAGCACGTCAGCCAGGTTTGCAGTGTGTGGACTGAGCTTTCCAAGGTAGATCCAAAGGGTCCCTGCATCCCTGTGGAGCTGTAGGAGTTGGTACTGGTACAGATGATAATACTGTCATTCAAGTGGGAATTTGAAAAGCATTGAATCATGATTATTGGTGTTAAAACCAATGCAGTGGAAAGTGATGGGTCTGGAGAATCCTTTCTCACGCTCTCCTTTCCCCAGGAGTCGAGGCTGCACACACAGCTTTCTGGTCAGTCTGCCTCATGCACAGTTTGTACCAGTCACAAACCAGGAGCTGAGAGCGGAGTTCACTCCATGGGTTGATGTGGGACTTGTGAGGGATGCATCCAGATAGCTACAAATCCTGTTTCTCATCCTAGGTTAACATTGCTTGTTCTCTGGGTACGTTGCTTTACGTTGTCCCTTCATTTGTGTTTCACAAATATTTGATAAACCACACTAGCAATTTACACTTCAATAGCTCTGTGGAGTAAATAAAATGTTTCTCATCTTTTGCCTAGCATTGCAACAAGGTCCTGGTTCATGCCACTAAACTCATGAAGTGGTCTCTCTTAGAATAGTGATGGGCATAAAGGTCAGATGAAGACTTTAATAAATTGTTCTCGTTCTCTGGATAAATTAGGATAAAACCTAATTGATATATACTAAGGAATTTTGGCCATGAAAAGAACCTACCAAGGTTGTCCTCACTTCTTTCATTCTAAACGTCTGGCGTAAGAAATACACCAGAATAACAGCTCAACTGGGGCAACTCGTAAAATGGAACATACCATTTTGCAGTATGCAGACAAAATTATACCAATGTAAACGCTCAAATATAAGCATTTTTTACATTCTGTAAGGAATCAGTTAATTCAGTGATGTGTCAAACTAGATGATTATACTCACTTCGAAGTATTAAGAGTTGAGGGAATCTATGAGGACACAGCTACGAGACGTGATTTTGTATCTAGGCAAAGGCTAAGCAAAGTATTTAGGAATTAATATCCTATATGTTGTCATTTATTAAAATATTGAGAAATTAGGCTTATTGTGGTTTGGAAAAAACTGTGTGTGCCTTAGCTTGGTCATCTCATCAAAGGTATCATATCTTTATCTTCTATTTTAAGTCACTGTGGATATCAAAAGACTTCTAGAGAAATTATAAACAAACATGTTAGATATTTGTGGAAATAAAGAAATAAAACATGGATTTTTTTCCTCCATCCTAATATAAATATTTTAGACAAAGAAAAAAAGCAAAACAACCAGACACTTTGACAGCATTTTGCCTCTGGAATAGGATATGATTAACAATTGTATCATTCTCCTTGCTCCTACTGTCAGTCAAATTCAGCCAGTATTTTACCCACAATTATTTAATCCAATATGTAAAGGAGAATGACAACCAACCATTAATTGACCAGGTATTTTCTAGTGGCAATATTTTTTAAGTTAATACTGTCAAAACCGCATGAGAAATACTAATTTTAATATAATTGTTTGGGCTTGATAGCAGGTAATTAATTTTGTCAGATCCAACATAAGGAGTGAAAGTTCCAGTAGTTCATAGTCAAGAACAGAAACCTGGTTTGCAGAAATGCTATCTAAGAGTGACTAATTCCTAATAGGCAATAAATTATTATTGCTGGATCAGAAAAATAAGAAAGGATATTCAGACAAATGCCATTTTGAAATAATGGAAAATATCTGATAGAGGATCTCATCTATTAGAACAACCATTAGGGAAAAATATTACATAACACTTCATAAATTGTGTTAGATTCTATTTAAATTCAGAAAAACAAGAACCAAAAAGAGAGGTTGTCCCACATATCTGACTACCTTACAGTAACTGTATTATGAAGGAAAATATGAAATTAATTTGTAATGACTTCAAGTGACAGGCCAAAGAAGGCTTCAAACTTTGAGAGGAACCATTATGCTAAGTTAGGAAGTCAGGCCAAAATTCTGCAAGCAGATCCGGAGCCAGACTCTTCTGTGCATGAGCACAGCCTGACAGCAGCATGTTCAGAAAAATCTTCTGCCCCTCATGCCCTGCCTGTCATGGATGATAGAGGGCTTGAACAGCATCTGGTCTCACAAGGGGCTGAGCTCTGACATCTCCTACAGGCACTAGGACAACTGTGGGAGCTGGTACTTGCCAGCCCTCTTCTGATACATTTTGTTTTTTCCAAGATGCTCCAGGATAGCAGCTCCTATCTCTGGGCACTGGCACCCTGGATCCCTGTTCACCACCTTTCTTCTCATTGCTGCCTGGCCTGAGGAAGGGAAGCCTTCCCACCTGGTGGTCAGTCTGCTGTCACAGCCATCCCTCTTGGGCGCTGGAGGTCTTCCTTTGGACATTTCTGACTATTTCTGAAGTGAGTTTGCTGGTAACTTAACACCGCACCTGCATCCTTCTCAGACTCGTTCTCCATGTCACCATCAGTGAGCGGAGGGTTCATTTCCTTTTCCTCTTCTGTAAATGCAGAGTTCACAGCCATCTCCCAGACCCTGTAATTCCTCACACCTACACACAAAAATCACAGCCACTTGGCTACAATTAAAACATCTCCAGGAGGAATAGTGCCACTTGTAAGATCTGCATTCTTGATTTATATTGCTTATGAACAGGACAATCCCGTTCTCCACTTGCAGGGGCTGGCCAGGTGTCACGAGAAAGCCCTGAAGAGCCAGCCTATGGCCACCCCAACCACCCTGTCCTGCCACCCCCTGCCCCTTCTGTGACCTCACCTGCACCTTGCGACTCCAAGGGGTGACATTCAGCGCTGGAAACCCCATGGCGCCGGGATCCCATTGGCTCCTGATAACTGAGAACAGTTGCATTTTTGGCTGTGAAATCCCCTCGTGATATATCAGAGAGTCACACCAGGCTGCTGGTAAGAGTTCTCTTCTTTGAGTTGGGATTCCAGTTTGTACAATTTGATGAGAAATACAGACTGAGGCAGTTATAGTCTCAAAGGAGATGAGGATAGGAGTGTATTCGCCTTATTAGTCGTGAGCAGATTCAGACTTTCCTACTGCCAAATTCCCAGTACGTTCAGTAATAAAGTGTGGCTTGTAAACATGTCAGCACTTAATAAGGCCTCAAATCAAGTACTCATTCATCCCACCAACTACTGGTGGTGCCAAAATTGATTCAGTGCTTATTATTTTACATCGTTTATTCCAAGGACTTTGTGACCTTCCCTAAGGGGCTAAAACCAGAAACGTAACAGAAGAGGCTTTCTGATAAAGGTTGAGAAGAACTAATATGTACACTTAGAAATCTTTGGGTTATAGGTGAAGCTCAGTGAACATGATCTTTCATACAGATTTTGAAGTTTATGTAGCCTACACAGTGTAATATGGGTTATGCAGAGAGGAAGAAGAAGTCCATTTTCCCAAGGACAGGGTATTTTGGGCAGTTTTATTCCCTTAGGTTCTACATAAACCTCTTAAGTAGTCCAGTCATTAGAGGCCGTGGTAGGGTTGTATTTGGATGTAGAACAAAATGCCGCAAAAGACAGTGGAAGTTTTGACCCTGAAGCAGATGACTGTTGTTGGCTTTGATTTTATTGCCAAAGTTTGTAAATATTTTTTTTAGTGTAGGCCAAACAACTGTGGCTGTCTGGATACTGGCTTGTTTGTGGCACCGGCTAACATTCTTCTCTGATTTCAGTCTGATTATCCTGATGTGGGTTGGGTCTGAAGATACTTTCTTAGCTCATTCCTTTTAAAGAACAGATGTGCTTTAAATGCCCTGGTCATCAGCCCTTAATGTTGTAGATTCTGCCTCTGGAGAACAACCTCCATTTTCTGACTAAAAACCAGTGATGGTTTCCAGGGGTTTGCTTACTGCAGCAGGAGATGGGAGACCACAGTCCAGTTCTGTGCTTTGCCAGCGACGCCTGTGGGATTTGAGACAAGTCACTGTGTCTGTGTTCTGTGGTGTTATAACTGGGGATTTGAAAATGAGACTGGTGGGATTATTATTTATATACATTATAACATCAGCTGAGGTCCTGGCCATGGACAGCCATTGTGCTAATCACTGTGCACAGATAGGGTAAGAGGCAGGCTGTCCCTCAAAAAGTGTTTTGTCCCAGTTTAACCCATGAGACAGCAGCTGGTCGCCATGGGGGGAGAAGTCTGGCAGCACTCATCAGCGCAGAAGGCAGGGACGACATGAGTCTTAACTTCATTGCAAATGCCCATCTTAAAGAGAGTTTGGAAGAAGGCTACTGAGATCACACATTAGAAGAGTGTGTTTGATGTAAAAAGCTGTAGGGGTGCTCGTTCGGTCTGTTTGCCTTTAGATGTTGTACACGTTCGAGTGTGGAATGAAGCAAAGCACTAAAAATGTGGACCTCACCCAGGACTTGTCTTTTCCTATGAAACCGTCTGGTTTCAGTGCGGGATGGTGTCAAGGTGCAAGGGCCACGGTGTGCTCGGGGCTGGGCGGGAGGGAGCCCTGGGAGAGCCACGGGCCCGTCACCCACCCTGAGGGGTTTGGGGTTTGTCTGCATGAACCTTCGCTGTCACCCACGGTGTTTACAAACCCTGTGTCATTATTGACACACCTGGAGCAAATGGCACCGGATTTGCTTGACAGCTTTCCAGGGGAAAAAATAAATCCTGGGAATTTTCCCTTCTGTTCGGATTTCCGGCGAATTGAATAGGGGGTGAAAACCGCT
>VZRW01008961.1:42759-73957 GCA_013398125.1 Aegotheles bennettii | reverse complement strand
CCGAGCCGGCGGGGGCGCTTGTGCGGGGCCGGGCTGTTGGAGCAGGCGGTGCTGGCTGCGGTGCTGCGGGGCGGGGTGCGGGGTGGCCCGAGCCTCCTGCCCCGCACCTGCGCTGCAGGTCCGGGCACACCCAGGGGCATGGGCTGCTCCCAGCTCTGCGGCTCCCCGGGGTCCCGCGAGTGGACTCCTGCGTTGCGTGCATAGATATTTCACTTGGTTTTCTGGATCCTGCTGCTTCTTCGCAGTCCTGGTGACTGTGCTGGTGTACAGCCTGAGCCTGTCCCCAGGCTGGGAGCAGCCACTGGTGCCCTGTGGTAGTGAGCAGCTGGCTGAGTCCCCTCAAATTCAGCTCATGTGCTGTAATAACAGGCTCCAGTCACAGCTGTGCCTGGCCAGTGGCCTGCCAACATACCACCTTGGTGCACTGGTGCTTCTGACGTTCATGAACTTAATTACAAAACTACGTAGTGTGGTTCTTAAAGCTCCATTTCTGACGCACAGAGAAAGCTTTGATGCAAAAGGTACAGTAAGAGCACGTGTGGATGTTGCTGACTCCTGTATGTTACTGCTCTGGTTGTCTCAGGGATACGGTAGAGAAAAAGCGATTTGTAGACAACAGAAATTGTGAGTCAACAGCAGGGACTGGTGTCTGCAGAATGCATAGTGAAATGTAAATGCTGTCATCTCTTACACAGATAGGAGTGAAAAGAGTTCCCGCCTTTTGCTGCTTTACCCCACCAATATTAGTATATTCAAGTGTTACTTTAACAACAAGATTTTACATTTTTTTTATCACAGATGTCAGTCATCAGGTGATCAGTAATTCCTACCAGGATGACTTCTGTGCATATATTATCTCTAGTAAGGCTTTTGTTGGTCCCTCTGTGTCTTTATTTTTCATCTCTTAATAACAGAACAGTTTTTCTTCTACAACACGTTCTTGTGGTATGTTTGATCCTCTTAGCTGAGCACTGCTTTCTTACTCAGTTCCTGGAAAGAAACTTGCTCCAGGTGGTCATCTATGAGAGCTTGGCTTCTTAGCCCGTGCACCCCATCAGCTAACTTGTACAGACGGTGCTTTTAGATGTGTTACTGAGAGCTGATAGTTTCCACGAGTCCTGTTAGCTTGGCTGTGGCGCTGCATAAGTTAGAATTGCATTCCCTGGAGTTGGTAAAGCCATTGCCATCCTGCACAGTTTCAGTGACTTTGACTAACAGAACTGGAGTTGGACTGTGGCCTAGCGTTCGGGAAGAGCCAGGGAAAGTTATTCAGACTGAAACTGTTTTTCTTTAGAGAAGTTTGGCTTCCTATACTGAATGGTTGCTTTGCACTGAGTTACAGCAAATGCATAGGGAGAAGAGTGAGTGAGTTTGTCTGTCTGATGTTGGTTTTGTTTGTTTTTAAATGACAGATGCTTTCTTTACCTGTGGAAAGAATGTGCTTCTGGCGAAGAGCACGTCCGCCCAGATAGAAGGCGTCTTTGCTGCAACAAGAGGAAGGTCGGTCCCAGAAGAGCAAGAAGCCCTTCTCCAACAGTGGCTGGAGGAAGGAGCTGCAGATTTGCCAGGCAGTGAGAGTGCTCCAGGAGTGGGGCAAATATCAGTTGAGCTCACTAGTGACTGGTTGGAAGGTTCAGAGCTATTGATGACTAGCCTCAGTGACCTGAGTTTGGCTCCAGAAGTCCCCCGGTGTGCTGGTCAGCAGCTACACACCTTGCCTTCTTCAGAATTGCAAGATCATGCAGTGACTGAACTGACAAAATTACCAGCAGAGGAACCAGTGGCTGTAGTAGGCAGTGCCCCTTGGGCAGCTGTGGTGCCACAGACGGATCACCAGGTAGCTGGCTGTGCTGCTGTCGATGTACAAGTGCCGAATGACGACCCAGCTGTGCTGGCCTGGAGTTTAGCGTGTGACACAGACACAGTGCCAACGGAGCCCCCAGCCCAGCCTGTTCCGGCTACGGTCCGATTTTGTCCTCTCCTGACAGAGGTACCCTACCATGGTCAGTAGTAACAGTAGAATCTGATGTTCAGTTTGGGATTTGCATTTGTAGTGAATGTGGTCGGGTCATTGTGTCCGGGCTTGCCGTCAGTGATACATTGATTGTATCTGTCCATGCAGAACTGACAGGATCTGCTAGTGAAAACTGTAAAGTGAGTTTTTGCTGAGGGAGGGCTGGTCACAGCTGGTAGTCCCTGTGCTATTAGACCGTCTGGTCTGAACATCAATATGTGTTCATTTCCCAGGAACTGTTCCTGAGTGCTGGCTTTATGATATAAAAAGCACCCAAAAGCTGGTTGAGTGTTTTAGTATGCTTGACTCTGGTCTTCTGTTATGCCAACCCCATTGACAACTATCCAAAGGCGTCCAAAAAGAGCACCTGAAAACCAAAGTGAGTGAGGGTTTGCTCAGAGGCTAGAACACCCTAGCTTAAGGAATGCGAGCGGCTGTTTTCTGGGTATCAGCAGGGTACCCAGCATGTCTGTAACTTGGCTTTTGTCTCTTGCGTACAGAGATTTTATGGAGAGACTGGGAGGATCTCTCTGTCCAGGCCTGTATGCTAGAGCAGGTCTCAAAAAACACTCCTCTCTTTGAATTTCGAGTCATGTCTTACAACATCCTTGCCCAGGACCTGGTGGAGCAGGGCCTCGATCTCTATCTACACTGTCATCCAGACATCCTTAACTGGAACTACTGCCTTCCAAACCTTTTGCAGGAGATCCGGCACTGGGATCCTGATGTGAGTATGGCTGAGCCCTTCCCATATCAGTGTCACCAGAACTTGAATTCCTTGTTTGATCTAGCAGCAGAAGATACAACCTGCTTTGTAACGGAACGCTGCTTCCTCTGAGAGTGTTTGAGGCCTTGTGCATATGGTTTTTTGGTGTCTATTTTGCTTTGATTGTGTTACTGTAGAAACTAGTCATACTTTGATAGCAGGGCTTAACTTCTTTAAATAGCAGAAGTAGAGGAAGAAGAGACAATGTGTGGAGAGGACCATGTTTATAAGGCAGAACAGGAGGGCAAGCCTGAATAGAAGAGGACTTTGTGACTTTCTCTATGCCTTGAATCCTCTTTGTGTGATGAAGGATTTTCTGCGTCATCACTGGAAAACTGAATGATAAGCTAATGTGACCCAGAAAGTTGTTGCTGTCTATCTGGAAAGTACAGGACAGGGTTGCAGTGATGACCTTTCTGGTTGCAGGGTTGGTGTGTGAGCGCAGTTTTCTGCTTTCTTCTTTCCCTGAAACAAGGTAACAAGCAAATACTGATGGAGTGAGTGAGGTCTCTGACTTCCTTTCAGGTTCTGTGTCTCCAGGAGGTGCAAGAGAACCATTACTGGGAGCAGCTGGAACCGACGTTCAAGGAGATGGGTATGTCCTACTTCTGTGTGTCTGTACGTCAAGCTCCTGGGTCTGGCCAGGCAGTGCTTCCTGCTTAATGCCTTCAAAACACTTGGTCTTGAGGGAGCTCTTCCTGTTTGTCATGTGGCTGCTGGCCCTACTTCCGAACTGGCTCCCTAGACCTTTACCTTTCTTCTCTAGTTGATCTTTCTCAGAGTTGACAGATCAGAGTAACAAAACTGAGAGAGTCCTGGAAGGACAAGGAGAGGGAAAATACCCTCAATGATAAGTGGTAAACTGTGATTACTGGAATAGAATTGGGTATAATGCTGTACCCAGATGTAGTAGGAACCTCTTCTGCTACACAGACTTGCTGAACTCCCCAGCTGATGGGGAGGGAGCCTGAGCTAGGGCTGGATAAGCCTTTTCATAGGTGATGGTTTCTTTTCAGGCTTTGCATGCTTCTATAAACGGAGAACTGGGACGAAGACGGATGGCTGTGCAGTGTGCTATAAGCACAGCATGTTCCAGCTGATCAGCCTCAGCCCCATAGAATACTTCCGGCCTGGCCTAGACATCCTCAATCGGGATAATGTGGGCTTGGTGCTGCTGTTACAGCCTCTGCTCCCAGAAGGCCTAGATCTGAAGGCAGTCAGTCCGCTGTGTGTGGCCAACACTCACGTGTTGTTCAATCCTCGACGGGGAGATATCAAACTGGCCCAGATGGCCTTGCTCCTAGCAGAGATCGTCAAGCTTGCAGAAACTACTGAAGGCAGCTGCTATCCTGTCATCTTGTGTGGAGACCTGAACTCTGTCCCTAATTCTCCACTCTACAAATTCATCCGGAATGGTGAACTTTCCTACCATGGGATGCCAGCCTGGAAGGTAGGTGCCAGCCAAAACTGGGATTAGGTAGCTCTTTATTGCATGCTGCTAGAGAAATGCGCGGCTGCTTTCTTTGTCTCATGAAGAAATAGTCTGATTAATGAATTCAGTTATTCAGTGATCTTCCCCAATCCCCCCAGCTCTGCTGGGGAAAGAAGTGGACAAATGTGTGCGTGTTGTTCCCACCACTGCTATTCTGGTTTCTCTTGAGGCCAGTAATAATAGGCGACTTAATTTCAGGTCCTGGTTCTCCCTTGCTATGGGATTTTTGTGCCTGGGTGACTGGGAGTGTAAGAGAATACAACTCCAACAAAACTTACTGAATTTTTTTTGTGGATGTTTGATCTGGAAACAGTTTGAAATGGGCACCTAGGCTAGAGTGTCTTGTGTTTACCTGTTACTGTGTATCCATGATCAAATGCATCTTTGGCTTTCAAGCTAAATTACCAGTTCAATAATAGATGCCTGCAGAGTATCTTGTCAGATTATTGTTAGCTAATTGCATCTGTCCTGCACAGCTGAAGGTTTATCATATCTGCACCATAAATCTGAGTAGCTTAGTTCATGCCCTTCTATGAGGGCATTCTCCCATCTTGCTCTTGGCAAATGTATGTATGTACATTGCCTATAGCTCACGAAAGTTCTGCTCTGTGTTGCTGGTGTTTCCTCTCCTGTTTCTGGCCTCCTTGCAGGTGTCTGGTCAGGAGGACTTTTCCCAACAGTTCTATTCACGGAAACTGCTGGCCCCACTGTGGCCAAGCTCACTGGGTGTAACGGACAGCTGCCAGTATGTCACCCTGTACCAGCCAAAGAAACTAGGTGAGCTCCAGTGTGCACCAAGAACATGAGCTTGCTGAGGATGGACAGTTTGTGGGCCTTGCTGTCTCTCTGAGTAGCTTGGGCATATGTTGTATGAGGCACTCAACAAAGATTCTCTTCTTCTATCCATTTCCTTGGTATATGAATTAAATTTAATTTTTCTGGAGTCTATTGCTGTAGCCCGATTCTTGCCATTTTCTTTCTCTGGTCAGGAGCTGAATGTTCCCCTTCCGGTAGCCATTGCTCTATGTCCCTCTTTTGTATTCTCAGACTTAAGCTTTTGTGCAGTTGTAAACCATGTTAGGCAGCCACAGCTTTCAGCTGCAGGTGTTTGTGTGAGCAGTTTTGGGTAGTATTTGCACACCACTGTTGGGAAGTAATTCCTTAGAGCCCAGTTACAATCATGGAGAGTTACAATCCTTGGAGAGGATTAAAAAGAAAGGTGCCCACACTAAGTAGCTTTTGTTGGAATCTTGAATGTAGAACTTGTATTCAACCTGTTTCCCAGAACTGCTTTTTCTTTTTTGGCAAGCATTTCCTTGAATTGCACACTAACCGATCTGCTTAAAAGTCCCTTGAACTTACAGTGCCTCAGAGGGGACTTTCTTCATTTGTTTCATCAAGGTGCTGACCATGACTGTTGCGTTGGCTGAAAGGACATCAATAACTGTGCTCTGATCTACATTTACGCATCTGTTCTGTTCTACATTTAGATTAAGCGATACCCATTCTCATAGTATCAGAGTGCTTGGGCACAAAAAACTCTCAAACTAAAGAGATCTAAGAGGGCTGAGGGTCTAAAGACTGCCTGTAGGTGTGACTTTGCTGCAGTTATTTTATTCTTTTAACTGGTATTTTTCTCTGCAGGCAGACGTAAGTACAGCCGGGACTTCCTGCTCCAGTTTCGTTTTTGTGATGTTGCCTGTGAACGACCACCGCAGCTGATCTTCTTGGAAGGTGTGACAGATGCTAAACCAGGTATTAATGGGAGATTTTTTCAGCTCCTGACTCTCCTAGCTTGATTTTGATGAAAACATGAGGTGGAGGTAATTCCTGGTGAAAAAAGGGGAAGGCAGAAGGGTGTCTTCTGTGGCTGTGTGATTACTAATTAATTCCTTCAGAGCTCAGAGGAGTACAGTCTTACCACCCTCATACACACCGACTGTGTTCCTTGAGTTGCACTGAGATTCAGTCTCTTTTGGAGGCTGTTTCTTATAAAGTGAAATATATATATGTATTTCTTTTTTTCTGCTTCAAGATTTTTGGTGGGGGAGTCCAAACCTGAAGACTGCAGTGTCACAGTGGCCACAACATAAATGACTCTGGATGTTGTAGGCACTGCCTCACATCTGGGCCTTGTGGCGTGGCTGGTTCTGCTCTCCATTTCTGTTCTGCCTTTCTAGATACTCTTTGAGTAAGCTACAGGCTAAGGCAAATTAACTTTCTTTGAGAGCAAAGGTTGAAGTACCCTGAGCTTTGATAGTATTAAATGCTTTAAGGACATGTCCTTAACAGGACAGAATGTGACTTCTCTGTTGTTTGCACTGATCTGCTATCAGGATGCTCCTGTAGTATTAGAGCTGGGGTTTCCTTTGAATATTTTTCTTCAAGGTACCTGTGACTGGAAACTATTTGCTCTTCTCGGGCAAAAAGATTTGTTTGGTCTCAGGAGAAGCTTCTCAGACCTAGGATGAGCAGCCTGTTCCAGGATCTGTGTAAGTCTGGCTGGAATCTCTTTGCTCCTTTGCAGACCGTCCTGCACACTGGCCCAAGCCTGCTGCCATGGTGAAAGACCCTGATCCCCAACCATTTGTCCCAAGGTAATTTGGGCCAACTTCAGTGGCCCCACTCTTCAAGCCTGGCCTGATTTTTATGATCACTGTGAATCTGGCTGAAGTAAAGACTGAAATAAACGTGAGGGTGGAAGAGAGTAAGGAGAGCTTTCGGCAAGGGCCAGATCCACCTGGGGCTGTCCCAGCAGCTGGGTGCTGCTCTGTCAGCCATGGTGTTGGTGAGGTCGAGAATGAAGGGTATAGGCAGGACTGGGTATTGCAGACATAGGAAGTTCATAATCTGTTTTGTCTTTGGTGTAAGTGGAGTGAATAATTCTGAAAGACTGTCTTTTATGTGTTCACACAATAGAAATAGTTTGGACAGTTGCATCAGCAAGGGGACATGCAACTTCGGCTGTGACTGCAGTGCTGAACACTGCATCATTCTCTTTCCATCCTTGCTAAACAGTGGCTGTTCATGTGCAGGTCTTCAGGAGTTATCCAGCATGGCCTCAACCTGACCTCTGTCTACAGCCACTTCCTGCCACAGAGGGGACGCCCGGAGGTTACAACGATGCCCATGGGGCTTGGAGCCACTGTTGATTATATCTTCTACTCAGCAGAGCCTGTAGAGAATGGGAACAAGGGGGGTGAGTGTGGCAGTGCGGGAATAATCCCTGTGGGCTCTCCTGCTGGGAGAGGGCTGTGAGGCATGCCAGAGTGCGGCTTGGTGTTGGGCAGTGCATTTCGTTACGCTGGGGTGGATCTCCAGGGTGTGACTTTGACTGAAATGATGCACAAAGTGGAAGCAACATTTGCTCAGGTATCATGAGAAGACACTCTTTATCTTTACGGTGGAAAAACTGAAGCTGTTTAGCTTATGTTCATGTAGACTTTTGAGGAAGTAGACTTTTGTGTAAGTATCTTACTTGTACTCCAGGCAGTCACACTGGGTCCTAAGTTCAAGGCTTGGACTTCTGGTTTGACTGAGACCACACTCTGTCCTTAGACGATGGTGACTCTGGTTACCTCACAATGGCACCGTCTCTCTGCTACCCGAAAAAGGAGTCGCGTAGCTGAAAGACTGAATGTGACTGCATGTAAATGCATTCAGGAACTGTCTCTGAGATGTTCTGGATCATGTCAAAATCAACTTCAGGGAGGAAGTTAGGAATTAAGAGATTAATTCCTCCTCGGGAGAATCTGAAGCTATTGCTAGGATTTAGTACCATGAAAAGAACTTCACCTGTAAGTAACTGCCTGGTGAATTTACTATATACTTGATTCCTGTGTCTGCAACTATATGAAACCATTGAACAGCGGTATTATAGGATGCTCACTGCTTTCACATCTCAAAGGTGCATGCAGTGTTTGTGCAGACTGTCTTCGTTCATCAGGGAAAGAATAGGAAAGCATTGACAAGCATCCCTCTGTGAGTGTATAGAGTTAATTTACAGCTCCAGTCTCTGGCTGAGGTTTCTTTCCATTTTCTTTGTCAGGTCGCAGGCTGTACCAGGATGGAGCCCTGAAGCTTCTTGGCCGCCTTTCCCTTCTCTCTGAAGATGTCCTGTTGCTGGCAAATGGCTTACCAAATCCTTTTTGTTCATCTGATCATCTCTGCCTGCTGGCTAAATTTGGCTTAGAGATCTCCAGTCTCGGAGAGGGTTACTGCTAGTTCCCTTTCCCTAAATAAAAGCTGTTCTGAATACAGCAGTTGAGGCTCTGGGTTGCACAACCCGCTTGCAAGAAAACTCTATTCCTTGTCATGTCCTAAAAGCCCCTTTTTCTCCTCACACTCTCACAAAAAGTAGGGATTGGGAGAGTTAGAGTGCTTTTTGCATTGGTATTTTGTGGGTCTCTGCAAACCTGAGCTGTGTTCCCAGTGGGCTTCCAGTTGTATGCAGGCAGTACCATCTCTGAAAGCGATCCTGCTGCTTTGTTTAGCAGATGTTTTAGTGCTGCAGGAACCAACATAACTCCCATGTTTATTTGTCCTGTGCGAGATCTTCAGGGAGGCAGGGGCAACGCTGCCTGCTTCTGGTGAGTTAATTGCTACCAAGAGATGTATACACCAATATTCTTTCACACCAAAGCAATGATTCTTTTAATTTTTCAGTGATAGTTTTATGAAGTATGGTCCTTCCAGGACTAGTTGTCATGTTGTCTTCGGGAGTGTTGGCTCTGCTAACTGCTTGGAAATGGCTTTTACTTAATAAAGGCTGCCTTGCTGGCAGAAGGGTTTGTGTAGTTGAACAGTTTCTACAAGAAGCTGCCTGCTGTGAGTAACAGACCAAGGAATGGGATTGTCAGGAATGGAGCCAGGGGTTTGTTCTACAGAGCCACCTGCAGGAGCTCTATAACTGCAGCAGAAGCCTGGAGGCCTTGAGGAAAGCTTCCTTCCTTTCTAGCAGTCTTGGAACAGCTTGGCCCGGGTAGGAAAAATATTTACGATCCTCCCAGCAAATATAAGTTGGAAAAAATCATCCTGTAAGGCATGACAACCTCAGGAGGCTGTAGCTCTGGGAGGTCCCAAAAGAAAATGGAAGGCATGTGAGAGGCAGCAGAGCTGTCAGATGGAAGAGTGGATACTTGTTACTTGCCCTGCTCTTTCTCTCTGCCGTCCCTACACCATTCAGCCTGCCTGGGGTCAGCCAGCCGACCTGCAGCATCCTCTGCGCCAGACTGAAGTTCATGCTGCTGCCACCTTCTGGAGCCAACCATATTCAGGTAGGTACAACCTGTAGGACTGACTCCTGTCTCTTGACAGGCGTTGGGAGGGAGGGGAAGGCTGCATAACTTGGAGCCAGATTGTCGGTTGCTTGGATCTCAGTGTACGTTTGGTGTCCTATCAGTGTACTTTTGTCAGCAGTGGCTTGGCCAGTACAAAACCAATAGAACTATACCTGTTCCTTGGGCAGATTCCCCAGTTCAGCGTAACATTTGATGCTCAGTTTTTCCACAAGAGATGAGAGCCATATTGGCAGAAACATTATCGATCTTCTGCTCACAAATGAGGCAGGGAAATCTGGTCCCACCTCAAGTTTTTGTGGGAAGCTACGAGAAGACATGAAGTATTGTAGTCTCTTCCTGGGTTATACTGGGGGACTTTCATATTTTAAATGTTACTTTCTTTATTGAAAAATTAAATTTTCCTTATCTAAGAAAAAACCACAAAGTAACTGCAGTACCTTGTGCTCCTGGCAGCTGAACCCTCTGAGGACTTGCTCAACCAGGCTTTGCTGCTGGCATGTGAAAGAGGAGAGGACGAATTAGCTACACAAGATAGTAGTAACGAGGGTTGAAGAGAAGGAAGAAGTGGGTCTGGCTGTTGTCTCCTGGCACATCCCCAAATCCCACAGGTGGTTTATTTGGCATCAAGCTTGTCTTGCATAATGGTTTGCATTCAGGAACCCTTCCTCTCCTCCCAGAGAAGGCCAGTACTGCTGATCTTTTACAGATCACTTCTGTAAACTGTACAGAAACAAGGGGGGTGTGTGGGGATTGTGTTCTGTGTCCATACGATTGTGTAAGGACTGTATATTCCCTTTTTGTCCCTGCCAGATGGTGTGGCATTTGCCTTGTGATGTGTGGATGGCTTTTGTTACCCCAGTTGGGATGACATGTGGGAATCTGTATGTGAGCAGCAATCTGGGGGTGAATAAGGTTGCAGCTTCATTTGCCCTTGGTTTCACAGGTGGTGGTTCTGGCGTGGCACTGGTGTCCACACATGGGGAGGGATGCAGAGCTGTGTATTTCTATGTCTGTTTATCTGACAGTTGGACTAATTTCTGCAAGTGTTCTGATTTTGTAACTGGTTGTATTTGTAAAGGGACGGGAGGAAAGGGAAATTGGTGTACTGAGAACTTTATTTTCTGCCAGGCTTGAAAAGAGGTTGCCAGAAGCAGCTTGGTTGCAGATAACTCACACCAGCTGGTAACATTGTAATACGAAAATTAGAAGACACTAAAGGTTTAAAAAAGACCAACCCAAAGCAAAACAAAAACACTGTGACACATAATACTGCCACCTACTACCTGCTTCTATCTGTCTGTCTGCTTCAGTTGCAATTGATGGCTTGCTCTGATGGTCAGTCGATGAGGGGTGTGTGTGTTTGTGTGAAAGCTGCCCTCCTGCCCCACCTCTCGAGACCACAGGACACCCTCAGATGAACTGGTTGCCCCTGCACTGGCTGAAGCACCCCGCCAATCCTCTGGTGTAACTGAGGTGTAGGAACTGTGCTTCATCACAAATGTTGCTTCCATTTTATTTAAACCAAAGACTTGACTTTTCTTTTGGGTAACGCATGAAGGCCGCTCTCAGGGAGGTTTTAAGGATCCAGCTATATTTTGTTGGAAAATCTAATGTTCCACAGATCGAGCTAATGCTTTCTCTTTCAATACATGAAATAGTATGGTATTTGGAATGGTTAAGTTGTTGAACACTGAATATGGAGTCATGTGCTGAGAAACCCCAGGACAAAGCCTGCAAGTCCTCTGATTCTTTTTTTCTGAAGGTTAGAAAGCTCCCAGAGGGACCTGCAGCTCCTAAAGCCCTGGCTCACACATGCTTCCTTGGGCATTCATAGATGAAACTGTTGCAGAAATACGGGACCATTGACAATGACTGCGTACAGACACTTAAAGGCAGAATTGAAGAGTTGATCACTGTGGTTGTTTTGACCACTGTCCCTTGAAGCTCTGGTACAGACCCTGCAGAGTTGGCCTGTTTCAGGAAAGAAAAAAACCTGTGTTCTAGGGTGATGGGAGTTGACAGCAAATGGATCTGGAGACCTGTGAATGCCTCCAGCTTGGGGGACTACAGAAAAAGCTTGGAGGTGAGGTGTGTAGAAAGAGTCTCTGCCTCTAAAACAGCAACTAGTTTATGGTTGTAGGGAGAAAATAATGTGTTCTGTGGTGCTTTGAGAGTAGCACATAGGGATATAATAAGCTGTGATAATGAGCAACTCATGGTGAGACACAGAACTAAGATTCCAGATGTAGCTCTTAACACTGACTAGTTGTCATTAGCACAGCTCTCTGGTGAATTACAGAGGGGTCTGTAAATGGTTATAAAAGTGGAACAACAAGAATATCTGCTATACTCAGAAAGGGAATGTATCACAGAGGTAGGATCATCTACATTGTCTTAGTAGTGATGTAGAGCTCAGGGAGACTGGTACTTACAGGAAGGGATGCCAGAGACCACGGCAGTGTGTATTCATACCCTGTTACCAGTTTCCTAAGCTGCAGGAGCATGCAGCTGTAGAGGCAAACACAAACTTGACAAAGTATCTTTGCTAGGCAACAGCTTAGATTGCACCACAGCCGCTAGGCTGTATTCAGTTATGCTATTTAGACAGAAGTTGGACTTCTTTCATGTTCTCAGAGTTTTAAGTTCAACACTTCAGGAAGATGCCCTTTATAATCGGTTTTCCCAATTACATGGGGTGGGAGGAGTGGTAAACAATGTAATTGCTCTGGTTTCTTTCCTTTTCTCAATAAATGAGACTTGGCTGCTCCTTGAGGTCATCTTTCTCCATGCCTTTTCCTTATGAGGTATCTATCCAGCAGCTGTTTTCCCATGACTGCCATATCCAGTTATCTTTCCGAGTTACTGATGTTTGTTTTTTTTTCTGCAGCTGTTACTTCTTCAGTTAAAAGCTATGGGTGGAATTCTTTAGGACTAAGTCTTATTGTAAACTCAACATTTAAATAGCATCAAGTCATAAGATAGCGGGTTCCTTCACCCCTTTAGAGTTAAATGGGAAGGGTGGGTGCTCTGAAACCAACACTTAAATGTGAATAATTCTTGTTAGGTGAACAAAAAAAGTTTATCGTTAGTGCCCTGTATGCCACCTGCTTTGTGAATCACAGAACTCTGAAATATACTTGACCTTAGTTCCTCTTCTCTGAGGACTCTCTTACAGAGAGAACAGTTCAACATCTGAGAGAGAATCTCTCTTAAGAGCCAATCGAGATACAGTGTCCTGAGCCTAATGATATTTGAGAGTGGTGCTGGCAAATGGTATGCAAAGCAGGGTGCAATTTCTCCTCCCATCACCACCACTTCACTAATGAACCTTCATTGGATGGACTGTTAGGATGTACTGTTAGGAATTTGCAGATGTATCTGTGGTTCATCCAAATGCAGATGAAGTCTTTTGTGGCTCATCTAAAAGAGGAGCACACAAGCCTTGGTGGGATACCATCTCCTGTGAGCAGGCTTCCTGTTGTGCAAGTTAATTGAATTGCTGGCTGTGACCTGCTCCTTTTGGCTGTGGCTGCCTGGCCTGTAGTGCTTTCCATAGCACTGTCACGCCGCAGTGTGCAAGCTGCATGATCACTGCCATCGAGTGTACTGCATCGTGTTTCCAAGTATGATACTGAGTTTCTGAAGAGAACTCACCTGCTATAGTGATAACCAAAATGACTGACTGAACACCTGGCATGCCTCAGGCTCCTTCCTTTTGTCAGTTTAGCTCCTCCTCTCAAGGCAAGTTATCCTCGAACTTCCACTGAAAATGTCATTCTAGTCTTGAAGCTCTTTTTCCTTTAATTTATTTAAAAATTTATTTCAGATCTAGACTGGACATTCTTGTGCTCTAAGGGAATAAGAATGCTGTATAATAGAGCTGGAAAGTTTTTCCTAACTTTGTTTAGAAAAATACAGCAGCTTTCAAGGTGCTGAGGTGGCAAATGGGAGAAGGCCTAGACTAGATGCTGGCATGTGCTACAACAAAAGATGCATTTCTTCCATCCAGTCTTTCCTTTTATACACAAAAAAGACTTGACTTCAAGCCTTAGCAATGTTACTTAGTTTCTCAGTCTTTTCAGGATGGAAAGCCTTCTACAGCAGTCTTAATTTTATTCAGTTACTGGCCACTTTCAGGAGCTGCTCCTGAACTGGGGCTAGATGAATGCAGTAGTTATTGTAAATCTATTCCTCAGCTGCCTTCCTCCCCCAGAGTGAGCCTGGAGATAGGATGGCAGTCACTCTTTGCCAGCATAAAAATACAGTCCAGGAAAGACAGCTCAGCTGAGTTAACTGCAGTCTGTAATGGCCTGCTATCCACAGCACGCCTCAGCCTTTGCCTTCCATAATCCTGCAGTCTCTCCATGCATGGTGCCCTTAAGGCTCAGTCTCACTCTCTCATGAATGGATTTCTGTATACTTTTAGGTATGTGAACACCTTAAGTTTTGCAGTCTTGGGCTTCTTAGCATAGTAAGTGACTGGGTTTCTTAATTATCTTTTTAAATTACTGCTTCACTGAGTGGTATATCCTTAGTTTTTCACTAAGGCCCAAGTAGCGTAATGTCTAACTGGCTTAAAAACCTAGAACTGCAGGAACTCAGTAGCAGGGGGAAAGCCTGATTTAAGAGGGAGCAGAAAGTCTTATTTTTAATTTCAGCTGTGGCCAAGTCACTGTTTTGCCATTCTCAGTCCATTGTATAGCAATCACTCTGGCCTGTACATCTATAGGGGGTTTAGGAATTGCCTGATTTTTAGCAAAATCTGTAAGACATGGGGCAGAGGGTATTTTCAAGCAAGCACCTGCAGTAGAGGTTTATAGAAGTCACAGCATTTTAGTTTTTTTTCTTTTTGCTAATATTATTAACTTTAAGTATTTAATAGGGGAGCAAGAAGCCTTTGACTGTTGCTGAAGTCTTGTCAACTCCTGGGCTTGAGCACAGGCATGCAGGCTTATGAAGTGGCTACTTCCTTTTGTGTCTTTACACCCTCTACTAGGTGCTGTGCAATTACTTCCCCTTGGGACATATAATTAACTTAGCTAAGAGGGACTATTGCATGTGCCACTCTCTTTGGAGTAACAGGTTAGGGGGTGTTTATTCCTCTCCTCTAGGCACTGTAGGCTTGCCTGGCCCCGGTCCCAGCTATTACTCATTTCCCTAGCGAGAAGGGGTATGTTGTGCCTGAAAGATGATAGCCTGAATAAAGTTGGATCCCCCTTGCTGAGGAGATGCACTGAATCTTGCAGCTGACTGTCCTTTATTAACCCAGCATTTGTCTTGAGAAGCCCTGGTGAGGTCATTAGTCTGGAAGGCCACAAAACTACAGACCTTAAACAGAATTGCTTTTCAGGCCAGGAAGGGAGACTGGAGCACATCTTGAAGAGCACAGCAGTGCAAGCAGAGGCTTGTGTTAACCCTTGCAGTACGTAGAGACTGAAATTTCTGTTGCTGCATCTACTGACTTTTTTCCCATCCAGCCTGTCTGATGGCAGTTCAGGGGGGAAAGATGAGTTTTAGCCTTTGCAGCACAGCCACATGCATACTTCTTACTCTCTGGCAGCTGCCTCTGTGTGTACAGGCATACTCACCTGTTGAGATGATTGAAGGGGATTGAGTGTTCTTCCATGTCCATAGTGTTGCAAGTACAGGGCATCTATACATAATCTGTCAGATACCATAATTCAAGGCTGTGCCTTTGATTTCTCAGCTGGCTAACAATGGGAAAGTTTAAATTGAAAGGAAGACAGTACAAACATCTTGTTTTCTCTGCACAAGCCGAGAGCAGCACAGAGGGAATTTTATTGTCTAAGTGTCAAAGGAAGCAGGAAGAAGTATCAACATGAGGACTATGGGAAGTGCAGTAAGAACTAAATCTAAATACAGGTTCTGTGTTGGCTACGTAAGAACACAGAACCACATTGATTAATTACAAAAAAGACATACATGATATTGTTCTTAAAGAAAGAAACCTTACATTTCTTAATTTCTGAGTTGTACCAGTGATAAAGATGTGGATGGTTGTGGAGCACCGTATCAGTGCTAGAGTATAATACTGATGTGTGTGGAAGGGGACCGCTCTGGTCCCACTAGCACCATCTCAACCCTGACCTGGAGGGAAACTCTGCTCTGCAGAGATTACAAGGGATTCAGTAGCCTTCTGGGCCTAAACTGAGTTGCTCTTGAGCAGACAGGGCCAGGGCACCACTGAAGGAGAGTGGTTGTGATACAAGTAAACACCTGCTCAGAAAACAGACAAAAATATTAAATTCCCTAAGGAGTTCAACTTGGCTGTAGCGGGACCATCTCCACCTTGCTCTGGCAGAGAAAACACCAAACCAGAACAGCACTTGCTTTCTTAGGTTAAGTTGTAAATCCATAATGCAGGTCTTAAATGTTGACAGGACACAAGTGCAAGACTATTGGAATATGTGGTGTTATTTCAGCCAGACCTGCACACCCAGTACGCATGGCACACAGCCCTTCCTGCTTATATCTAGTGCCTGATCAGCAGGGCCACTTGAAATACTTCACTTAGAAGGAGCAAGTGGTTAAAGCAACCAGCTGAAGTGATTAGCCAGAGTCACTGGAGCAAGGTCAAGCCCATCTAATCCAGACTCTTGCCCATTGGCAACAGGAGCATTCTTCTGTTTATTATGTTTTCTTAAACTCTGCAATTTTGAGGACAGCCATGTTTCAGTCTATACAACACCATGTGTGAGCCTACCTTACGGGGCAGGCACCTGATTAAGGCTTTCACCTGAAATACTTGAAAAAAATAAAGTTCTTCATGTTAAGCAGATCCCATACCAGCAATACAGCTACTGCATGAACAGAAACTATGTTTCAACCACAGTTCTGGAGTAATTTATTCTGATAGATCCAAGCATACTATGTACTGACCCATACAGCAATACACAGGTAAAATAATATACTGAAAAAACCACTCCACTCCCAGCTAATACTTGCTAACATACCTTATGTACCTAAAGACTCATTTAGTTTATCATATCAGAGTTAAAAAAAAGGCTAGTGTGTCATAGACTGACTGATGGACACCCAACCTCGCTCTTTAGTATACGAAATTTATATCAGAGTGACACATTCATCCATTAAAAAAATTGCAGTTGACCAGGTACCAAGGGACTTTACATAAAAGTATGAAGAGGAACTCTTATTTCAAGGTTCACATTACATTTAAAATAGTTTTGCTAGTAGTAGGTCAGCATTTGTTCAAGCCTTTCAAAGCTCACCCAGACTTCACGTAAAACATAGGCAGTGTCTATCTCTATCCATTCCTCGTGTATGGACACAGTTCCCTTCCACAGAGTTCAGAAGGACCCGTACTGCAGAACAGACATCAGATGAGACCTACTGAACCGGGAAATTTACATCCCAGAGCATTAAATAATTAATAGGATTCCTCAAGGCATATCTTTTTTGTTCTGCAGGCACTAAGGGGTACGACTTACAGACTAGTTCCTCATTTTCATTCCTTCTCTGTAGCTCTAAAGATTGCAGAAGTGAAAAACACTCATTTCCAGCTTTTTTTTCCTTATGGTTAAAGGCAGACAGACCAGAAACCCGAGCAGGTGGATGAGGGAGGAAAGAAGTGGAAGCGCAAAAGTTCATCTTTCATTGTACCCTTAGGTTTCTTATGGCATAAAACTGGATTTCACTAATCCTCTGTGTCACAGGGGAGTGCTGTCTTGTTTGTTAGCTTGGAAGCTAAGCTTTGTATTGAAGTGATTCATCTTGTTACAAAGATGGGGGGAGCAAGAGCAAGAATGGGAGAATTGTTTGGTCATTTTCCAGTTTCTTGCTCCATCTGCTAAACTGGAGATACAGAAACAGTAAGGGGCAGGAATTCTATCACACAGAGAAACATGGTGGCTTGTAATAGTAACCCTAGTTACTAGTCCTAGTAACCCTAGTAACTGTCCATCTTGAGAAGTCATCAACATTAGATACATAAGAAGAATTAAATGTCTCCTAACATGCATAATTGTGCAACTAAATCTTGAAAGAGGATATTATTGTCTGGCTACAGCTGAGGATTAAGAAACCTTGAGCTCTACCTGTCATTCATTCCTTAAACATCCACTTCCTTTGGTTTTCTAAGCTATTGGCCCCAGTTACATCCTGCAGGAAAGTGTTTAATTACCAAGTCAAACAAAGCGTTTTAAGTCATTCTGCCCTGGTGATCTAACACTGCTGAGCAACCTTTTTACCCTGCTCTCAAGAAAGTAGCTTGCAGCTGACCCCTCACTTGCCCCATCTGTTTTGAAGTCTTCTTCCCCCCAACAAACTTCCTCTCCTTTCCACCTAAAATAGCTCAAGTCTGTCCAGCTACTGGATGTGCTCTGTATGAAGACACTAATCATTCTCAAGGGCTTTCCAGTTACTCTGAATTAACCAACCATAACATTGCATAGCAAACGTTATGCAAAGGCAGTTTGTGGCTCCAAGTGACCCATGTTATTTACAGGTAACTGTGGTACCTTTACAGCTAACATCATTGTTAGCATCCTGACACTAAATATGTTCATTTACAGCCCCACAAAATTGACCAGAGGGCGCATTCAAGTGGATGCTTGTTTTGCTACTGCTGTCTCATTTCAAATTGCTGCATGTAGCTGGAGTGCAAGGGAGGGGGACGGGTGTTGCACTGCACTGTGGAAACTGGCACGCTCTTCTGGATCAACCTTACCTTAGATCAGCAGCAAGTTCTGCCACCTTCCTACAGATTGTCCTCCTGGTCATACAGCATAGCAGAAAAGTACAGACTACAAAGAGAGCTTGGAAGGACAGACTGCAGTGGTATGGATATAGCGCCTTGCAAGTTACATCACAGTTAAAGATGTACAATTAGGAACCTGTCAAGCCCAAGTTAAATCGCTTGGGGGTGGTGCTTCAAGGATTAACACTGCTTTAGCTCTACAGAAGAGCTGATTTGTTTGGGGATAAGAGCCCATTCTCTGTCACCAAAATAGCACTGCTTACACGAGGGTGTGGCACAGCAATACTGCAACAGAAAATCTGGTAGAGCTAAGCTCCATCACGTTTCTAACAAGTTCACAGGAAAGAATAAGCCCAGTTCTAATACAATTAAATATGTAGTATTTCAAAGTTTAGCTCCTTGTTAGTGCTGTGATAAGTCTCAGTTTGTCTCAAGGATACTCCCACTCCCAAACTGAGTTTTTGCATCCCCTAGATTCACACATCCAGATCACTTCAAGGCTATGCTGTTCTGACTTCTGGCAACCCCACTGTTTCCGTGCCCTAGGTCTCAGAGAGGTCTGACACCACTCCAGATTTCTGACGAGCATTACACTGCTTAATCATTAGTATAACACACCCCTGAAAAGTGTAAGAGTAAAGGCTGTAAGCTTCCCCCAGCTCTTTGGGGAAGGCTAGTGTAAGTGGTGCTGTTTAATACTGCAGCTATACAAAGAGCCAGAACAAGCACAGCTCTGGGACTGGGGTGGGAAACTATTTTCAGGAGGCTCCAGGCTGAGCTGTCAGGAAAGCAGCTGCAATCTCCTCGAGCAGGGCTTCCCACCAACAGGTGTCTGTAACTCTAGCACTAACACTACAGTGAGGAAAGAGCAAGACCCTTGTGGAAAGGAAAAATGCTTGAAAAACCTGTTCACATCATTAAAACCTTAACTATTCACTTTTAAAACTTGTACCTCAGTGACTGAAGTGCCTTCTGTAAGCTTTCACAGTAGCAGTCTCTAGAAGTTAATAGAGAGAAAGCTGATGGAGAGATGACTCAAAGTTCAGGCTTCCCACCAGCCCCTGCCTGCCCCTGCCTCCACTGCTGGGAGGATTGAGGTCTCTGTGCCTGTTTTCATACAGCAATGGCATAGGCATATTCTGACCCACTCAACCACAAAAGGACTTACAGCAACAGCTCACCAGCATTGCAGTGGGTAAAGAGGATCATCATCCCACTGTCTACCCTCTCACAGACAATGAAATGCTTTGAAATAGGCAGGACTAAACACAAGATATGGTTTCTTCAGATGAGAGGCTCTTGTATGATCAATAAACAGGCTGAGCAAATTCAGCCCTGTCTCACAAGAGCAATGCTAAACAAAGTGTTCCTAATGACAAAACCAGGAGTTTTTGCACAAGATGTGGGGGCCATCCCATTCCAGCATCACTTCTCCCTCAGCCTTTCATGGGTTGAAGACTTCTGTGCAGACAGGGAAAAAGTACTGTTGACAAGATGCTTCATCTACTTGCTGTCAACACAAAAAAAAAATGATAGCAAGTCTGCTGACCCCACTCACTTTGTATTCTGCCTGCAGCAAACTCCCACCAATGTACAGATTTTATTCTTTTTTTTTAATACTTGTTTCAGTGAATTAAGATGGACACCTCTCCCAGAAACAGGCAGGTGAATCCTCTGGGACCCATGGGATCCAGGTCTGGGACTGGCCCACTAGGAAGTACCTGGGAAGATCAGCACTCCGTTCTGCTCCCGCTCCCATCCCCTTTGTCAGAATCACTGCAGGTGGATCCAGATCCCAGTTGTGGTCAGCAAGAAGTCTGTAGAGCCAGGTACACAAGGCACAGCTCTTCAGACCCGGATCTGGTACCCGTTGAGGTCTGGCATGGCTTTGGAATCAGCAGGTTTCTTCTCACCAGATGGCCTGTGAACAAAGAGGGTAGGAACTATTCAGAAACCGATTTTTCAATCAGGAAGTGCTGCACATAATGATGGCAACACAGAAAAAGACTTATCCTACCCTGTTGAGGGCAAGATTTTTCTGCAACCTCCAGTAACTCTCCCAGCAATCTCCACAGAAGAGAATGCAGGTTAGGAAAATAGGAAGTCCGCTCTGGTACCGCAGATCTGTTTCAGGAGAACAATCTCAATGACTGCAGTGTAATCTTTGGAATCTCTTTGGGGCACGGGTCTGTGAGACACCAGAGCTCAGACCCTTGCATAAGGTTAAATATCAGCTACCAAGATCGCTGTCTATTTGAGGTGCCTTCCTCCTCCCTGCCAAACAAACAAAAACCCCCATGTGTCCCTCCACTCCTCAAGCAATGTTAATTTCACAAAAGCACTGACTAGGGAAGAATGCTGCTGCAGATCAGAGAAGTATCCCCTGTTATAAAGAACCCCAGTAAGACATCAGAAGGATCTAAAACCAGACAGCAAGGTGGAGTCTGTGAGTAAAACAGATGTTCTAGATAGGTCTTCTGCCCAGCAGGCCCACTCACCGTCGGTCCCCACGGCTGTTGCGCCGATGGGGGCTGGCCTGACCTCTTTGTGGGGAGGAGACATCTTTCTTTCTGTCCTTGGTGGGAGACGGTGGCCCAGTTCCTTTGCCAATCTGCCAGAAAAATTAAAGAGCAACATGAGCAGAAAACAAATATGAGTAGTAACCAGAAAACACAAAACCTAACAACGATGAATTATATGGGAATAAAAGACAAAAAGGCAGGGCAAGTGCACCAAAAATGCAAAAGCCAGAAAAAACAAGCTACAGTGACAGCTATGGCTCCAAGGACTGTATAGAGTCCAAGCTAATCACAACTGCAGTATTGCATGAGTGTCCATTAGGGGACCAGCCTGTATACAAAGGAAAAGAGCCCCCAGCCTCCAATTCACCCTCTGCCACCGTTTAGGAGAACCTCCTGTGACTTCGTTCCCCTGGCACAACATCAAACCCATGACACCAGGCAAGACATCGGCTGCAGCAGCAAGCTACTACTCCATCTTCGCTGCTTACCTTCAGCCTCATATCACGGGCATGTCTCTCAAGCTCTTTGCGGAAGTCTTCCCGGGTTAGCTTGTCTAGATCCAGGATGGAGTGCTTCCACTCAATCTGCTCCACACTGTGTGGGTCATGGGACACACAGTGGCCCAGCTTCACCTTTTTCAGAGTGTGCCAGCAGCGGCGATATGCCTCCTCAAAGTCACAGATGAGTTCGCTCAGCGTGCGGAAGACGGGTGCTTTGTACATGAGCTCCTCACGTCGGCTGATGCCCAGTGCCCCATAGCGACCTCCAAAGTTCACCCCCAGCACAATGTGTCGGAAGTAGTTCCCTGAGAAGTGGGTTTTGAAGCTGATGGGGAAACGGTCCAGCGTAGTCATGTTGTTAGTGAGGTAACTGACAGCAGCCACTATTCAGGAAACAACCAGTGATACCATTTTCTTGACATGATACTTCCTCCACCAAATCCTCCCGGCCTGCTCAGCAGCCTCACCACTGGTTCAGGCTGCACATAGGCAGGATTTCATAGAATCACTGAGGTTGGAAGAGACCTTCCAGATCATCCAGTCCCACTGTCTACCTGCATCACCGCTAAACCATATCACCCAGCACCACATCCAGATGCCTCTTGAATGCCTCCAGGGACAGTGACTCCACTGCCTCCCTGGGCAACCTATTCCAATACCCAGTCACCCTTACAGTGAAAACATTTTTCCTAATGTCCAATATGAATCTCCCATCTGCAATTTAAGGCCATTTCCTCTTGTCCTTTCACTATGGGCATGGCAGAAGAGACCAACCCCCACCTCACTACAGCCTCCTTTCAGGGAGTTGTAGGGAGTGATGAGGTCCCACCTGAGCCTCCTCTTCTCCAGACTGAACAACCCCAGCTCCCTCAGTCGTTCCCCATAAGACATGTTTTCCAGTCCCTTCACCAGCTTTGTTGCCCTTCTCTGGACATGCTCCAGCACCTCAATGTCNGCTGTCACCCAGCAACCCCAAGTCCCTTTCTGCTGAGCAGCTTTCCAGCCACTCTTCCCCGAGCCTGTATCAGTGCCTGGGGTTGTTGTGACCCAAGTGCAGGACCCAGCACTCGGCCTTATTGAACCTCATCCCGTTGGCCTCTGCCCATCGATCCAGCCTGTCCAGATCCCTCTGCAGGGCCTTCCTACCCTCAAGCAGATCAACACTTCACCTAACTTAGTGTCATCTGCAAACTTGCTGATGGTACACTCGATCCCCTCATCTAGATCATCAGTAAAGACATTAAAGAGAACTGGCCCCAGCACCGAGCCCTGGGGAACACCACTAGTGACCAGCTGCCAACTGGATTTAGTTCCATTAACCACAACTCTCTGGGCCCGTCCTTCCAGCCAGTTTTTCACCCAGCGAAGAGTTCACCCATCCAAGCCACGGGCAGCCGTTTTTCTTAGGAGAATGCTGTGGGTGACAATGTCAAATGCTTTACTGGAGTCCAGATAGATCACATCCACAGCCTTTCCCTCATCTACTAAGCAGGTCACTTTGTCATAGAACAAGATCAGGTTGGTCAAACAGGACCTTCCTTTCATAAACCCATGTTTTTCATTTGTTCTCCAGATCAAGAGTTCGGCTCATTGCAAGCTGTCTTATATTCATCTGGATCACGGGGAAACCAGGCTTGGCCTTTTCAACAAGGCAATCAACAAAAGAAAGTTAATTTCAAGGGAGTTTTGTGATGCAGAAGTTGCAGTGCTAACACCTCAAGTGTACTGTATCCCATAGGTCCCAAACTGTTAATGCTGTAGCATTATTTCTGAGTTTGTTTTAATCTGTTGTACTAGCTACTACTTCACACAGAAGCTGAGGAACCTTCAGGACAAAATACTCATCAGCCTACCCCTGACGTGAACCATTCACTTGCCATCTCAGCCCCTCCAGGTGGCTTTGCCAATGTGCATCAGGAACTCAGGCTATGTCACTATAGTCCAAGTGACACAGACTAAGCCTGGAAGATAGCTAGGAAAGATGTGTAATTAAAGACGACACATGTCTAGAGCTAATAAAGGTATTGCCTAAGCTGGCAGGCAGTGTTAGACATAATAGTAAAGTGACATACACCTTAATTAGAAGTTGGGGAGGATCCCTAACCTATTTTAATGCAGAACACACGCAGGCAACACTGCAGTAAGGGAACAATGCTATCCACAAAAGTCGTCCTGACCTAACTAAGGCTAATATATTTGCACCTCTTTTGATGTTCTTTAGATCATTCCTTTATCTTTTACTCAGTTGTAGAGTTGTCCAGAGCAGCACTGCCCTTCTTGGGGAAGGAAGGGCCACTCTGAAGAACTACTTCTGGTATTTCAGAGAATTGCTCGGATTTGGATTTTATTGGTGGGGTTTTTTGGGGAAACTGGGGAGGGAAAACAGAGGGATGTGGGGCTTGGCGACAGTATTATCAGCAGCCTCAAAGCATTGTAAGAGAGCAGAGGAGAAAACACAAGGATGGGCAGACATGCACAATTCCAAGAGGAAAGGATACATTCCCAGGATCACAGCTTCCAGGCATTTTATTGGCAGGGCCTCTTTGGTCATTTCTTTGGCCAGGTCCATCAGCCTGCAGAGTGGGACAAGGGAAAGACGAGGACGGTTAGAGGGCTTGTGCTATGCAAGTACTGCCAGTTCAGCCCTTTTGCACTATGTATGTAAGGTAGGTTTCCAGGAAAGAAGGTAGCCCACTTAGAACAGGGAACAGAAGAAAATACCTTCTTTAGGAAGATATTAAATCCAAACCAGGTCTCTACCACATGCTGTCACTAATTACAAGGAACTCCCTTCAGCTGCCTACTAGGCCTACCTCTGTTCTCACAGCACTTGGCTCAGTGAGTTCTGGATAGACACCAATATAACCACAAGCAGAAGCTTCAAAGGACCAAGAGCCAGCAATGTTTGCCTCACAAGGCTCAAGGACAGTGAAGCCCTCTTCTCTGGCATCAACCCAAATCTCTGTTCAACAAATACTGTGGAAGAGACACTGCACTGATTACAACACAAGACATCTGGGGTCACATAAGTCTATAGACTAGACCAATAGTAAGATGCCAGTTTTGGGAGACTCAATATGCTGGCCAAGAGAGTCAATGAACATCAGATGCTTATCTCCATGAACTTATGGGGCACAGCTCTTCCCAAAATCTGCAGTCAGAAGAATCCCCCTTCTCTGTCAAAGTATGAGACACCAAAAGCTAGTGAGCCTAGATTCTACAAAGGCACTCACAGGAGCTATGAAGTTAGACCTGTGAAGATACTTGGCTTTTACGAAGCTTGTTTAGGGGAGGCCCTAATTTCAGAATGCATCAGAAGTTCATATCATTATATTCCAATTGGAAGCAGGCAGAATCTACACATCTTTGAAATGCATTTATGTTATTTTACTGGATTTACTGATTCATGACAACAAAACCTACTCTTGTTCTTGAGAAAGGCCAGACATAGCTCTGTCCTGCCATGCCCCAGGCAACAGACAGTAAAGTCACCTAAAGCAGGACAGAGCTGCAGTACTGAAAGCCCTGAGTGCCACCTAGACTTTGACCAGGGGATGGAAGGAAATGCAGTGGGTATACCATGACTCCAACATCTTAAAGCAAGAATTAAATGCTGTAGGGGCTGCCAGCACTTACCCAGTCAGAGGTCTGCTCTTCTTAATCTCAAAGAATTGTGTCCCAGTGTGATTGTACCTGGAGGCAAGGAGTTAAGGGCTTGGCAGCTTGGAAGAAGCAGAGTTTGAAGAAAACCTGTCTGAAGAACTTTCATGTTACTTACTGTTCTCACAGCAAAGTCATGATCCCACAAATATAACAGCAATGCAAGAAAGTGTCCACCTCCCTCTCTTGCATTTGTCCCATTCGTAGTCCCTCCTTGCATCCACTGTATTTACTTCTCATCAATTCTTCTTTCTCCTCCCCACACACAGGTTTCCACTCCATTTCCCAAGGGTTCATGCTGACAGCACGTGCTCTGCTCAGGTTTCCAGTTGTCAGGGCAGAGCAAAGTTTGGTAGATCCCTGCCTGCTCTGGTCTGCACAGAACACATGGAGTATTGAAACATTCATGGTACCTTATTCTAAGATTGGGACCCAACCCAGAGCACAACCACCATGTGTGAGGTGCCAAAAGGTCTGCCTTCTTACCTTGTTTTAGGGCTGAAGCCAGAGCTAGCTCTGTATCTCATCAGTGAGATCAGACTGTGCTTGCATGGCACATACCTGCTGTCCAGCACAACAGGGATGGAGAAATCTCATTCCCAGGACACAGTCACACAGGCAGCTCTACATATAAAGGGGCAGGATACCACAAATGTACAAAAGCAGGGTGTCTGACTGTCCTTCAGACAGCTAGAGTGTTTGAGTAGGATGACCTGAGAGGCAGTTCTCCCCACCACAGCTCACCCATGCCGTAACAGTAAAGTGACACAGTTTGTAGTCCATCTGAGACCTGGCTGTCAGCATCTCAGATGTGCATGTTTTTAATGAAGTGGCACTGTAAAGCCACTGACCTAGAAGGGTGAATAGTGGGGAAAGGCCCTTGACAACATGCCCATTTGTTACATGGAGTGAACAGGATCAGAAGGTAGCTTGGGCAGAAAAGGAACAGAGCAGCAAAAGAAACCATCATCCCAAGACCAGCTTCCTGTTTTCAGGGAGCAAGTTTCAATTCCCTTGCAGCTACAACAGAATGACCTTTTCTGTTCTTCACAGGGAAAGAAAGTCCCCTTGCTCCCTCTTCCTGGGTTGTCACACCAATGACTAAAGTAACGGTAAAGGATACTGAAGCTCCCTGATGTAGCGCTGTACAGCTTCCAGGCGCTCAGGGATGGGGGTGGACGGCTGGAACGCAGGCACACTTGGTATGGGAATCTGAAATGCGGAGCACAATGTAAATCACTGCTTCCAAACATCTCCAGCTTCTTGCTGAACTCAGTGGCACACAGCTGCAGAGAGTGTGTTCCTCTAAAACCAGCCCCTTTTTGCTGCCTGATCACACCGGGGACATCCCTCTGTTCCCACGTTGTTAACTGGGAAGGGATTCAGAATGAAGCACCACCACAGAGCTACAAGAGAAACTGTGTGAAAGGGTTCTGCATTTAGGCAACATTGCATTGGTAGAATTAGATAAAATTAACTGACAAGGCAAGATGTGAGACAGGAAAGCTATCGCCCAAGGGAGCTTGGCCTCATTTGAGTATGCAAGCTGGAATGCACGAAACAAAAATAAGACAAGGAGAGAGGCAAAAACAGAAAATAAGTTTTCCCAAAGCCACCGAAGCAAAGAGAAAAAGGTCCCTCACTGCTTCCTGACATCTCAGGTGAGCTGGCACCAACTAGGACATAGGCTGGGCAGCATCGTGACTCCCCCTGCTGCAGTGTCCATTGTTTTGAATTAAGTGGTCAGAGAATGACTTCTGAAAGTTCACCATTTGGACTGTTGTCCCATTCTGAGGCCTCCACCTTTTGGGTCCAGTCAGATTTTCCTCACCATTTGCTCCACAGGGTATAACTGCAGCCTTGTCAGCAGCTGACAAAATGTGTCTAAGGAAAGAGAAGGATCTTGCCCACAGGATGAATATAATGGAGAAGACACAAATTTGGTGTGACTGACAGGCTTGGAGAAACAACCCAGCATTTTCCCTCTGAGGGATAGCTCATGCCTTGTACACACACCTCTGATACCAGACTGCAGCTTTTCACAGCAGTTTTGTTTTTACCATTTCTGTTCCTCCTCAGACTTCCCCCTGAGCTGGGATATCCCCAGCTAAGAAAGAGTGAGTCAGAACCTGATGTTCGTTTGGGTCTTCCACTGTGCTGTGCACAACCACCTCCAATGCCATGGTTTTGTAGCCAGCAGTGCTGCTTAGCCACTCATCACTCTCCACGTGTATTTCTGTGGCCACTCATTTCCATTTCTCCTTCTTCTGCCCTGGTTGGCACAAGTGTCTGGTGAACTTGGTGAACCAGGTCAGCCACCTGAGCCAGCTGAAAGCTGAGCCAGCAAGCATGGGTAGTTTTCAGTCAGATCAGTTCCCTGTCCTGGTTTGCCATATGGTCACACTCTGCTTGTGCCCGCACAGCACAGGGGCCAGAGACTGCTTAACCTTGAGAGACAGGCTGTGGCTGCCTCTGGAAACAGTAACCTGTGTTTTTCAGACTAGCTCCAAACACCATCAGTAACTAAGCACTGTGCTAAACTCAGTCTCTATCCATTTCCTCTCCCATGTTTTCTTTTTTTCTTTAATTAATTTGAAAATTAAGTAGCACCATTTGGCACTGGTGCCCATTTTCCTAGCACCTCGTGCTAGGAGGTGCCAGTCGCCATCTCCAGTGCCTCATTTCCGTACCCTGCTTGGAGCAAGCAGAGGCTGGCTCACTTGCAGGAGATGGCACAGGAGCGGTAGAGGTAGATGTGAAACTGGGTTTTTTCAGCCACAGCAGGAGCAGGGAAGGCTCCAGAGAGCAGCACAGGGATGGAGCCATCTCTGGAGCAGTGTGAGCTGAGTCAGTTTGGATGCTGTGAGCTGACACACTGAGTCACAGGAAATCATTTCCAGGCAGAAACAATGAAAGAGGTAACAACCAGGACAGGCTATTGAACTTTGCTTCATTCCTTCAGCATGGAGACTTTTCATGCTTTTTGAGTGAAGAAAGATGGATTACGGGCATGTTGACAGCACAGACTAATGATTCTGGGTAGTTACTCCTCTTTTTACTTGTACAGATCCCCAGATCCCCTGTTCTTCAAAGGGCCATGCAACACTGAGCCAGTGTAATGGCAACCAGTTCAGCAGGGGACTAGTTAATGCAGAAGAGCCTCCTGCACCTCAAGTAATTAAACTGATGAAAGTACAGCATGCTCTCTCTCTCTCCCTCAGATCTGGGCCTGCAGCCCAGACTGGGCTACAGTTTCTTTTGCATCCAGTCTATAGCATTTTAATGGAGCAAGAAGCAGGAGGAGAGGAATAAGGTCTCCATCCCTCAATCCCACACTGACAGGATGGGAGACCCTAATGCTTTGTTTGTACCCAGCATCATCCACTGCACATCTCAGAACGGCTATAAATACTAGGCAGTCTTCACAATCCTTCAGAAAGCAAGAGAAATTTATTTGTAACAGAAAAGAGAGAAAATCAGATCTATTTTGCTTTCCCTTTAGTTATTCTGAAAGCTGGAGAGAAAGCTAGGATGAGAGCCCAGATTTCTCAGAGCATGTACCTCTGCCAGGCTCAGCAGACTGACTGAACATGTCCTTGAACTCTCATCGCTTGTGTGGAGGGGTTGCATCACAACACTCCTAAATTCATGCACCCCTGGCTATATGCATGGGCTTGAGACTCTGCTTTTAGAAAGGGGATCCTGAGAACAACAGAGGTTTTCAGGTACTAAATGAGCCGTGCTGTACATGAGGCAAGACAGATGGGAGCAAGGCACAGACAAAGCTGTACCCTTACCCATATCACAGAGGTGCTTTTTTGGCCAGCCTAGTTTAGCAACAATTTCTTTTATGGTGCTTGTATGCATCCAAGCACCTCCCTGATCTTCCTTTTGCAAGCAACATGGGAGCAATACCAATCCCAGTTGTTAGTCTGACTGAAGAAATTTTTTCCCCTCTCTTTCTATATGAACCCATTAAATGCAACTCTTCCCGTCTTTGCCCTCATAACCACCTCATTTAAAATCCATCATTTCTTAATAAGGCAAGCACACATCACTTTGTATTTCCAGTGTGTACCCATTTGATGGTCCCAGCAGCTCCAAGAAAACCAATACCCTACCCTGTTGCTAGAAAGGAAATAGCCTGCAGGAGGGTGGCACTCTCAAGCCTAGCACTCATGGCCAGTCAACTATGTCTTGCCACCATGGCACAGCTCACTTGATGTCCACTCACTCCAGATCTACTGGAAAGAAATGGAGACCAGAGGAGAACTCTGAGCTCTCACATCTCAGTGAAAGACACAGCCCTTGCAGCTGATCTGTGAACATATTTATAAAGTCTGATCACAGCCTCGTGCAGTCATCATTTTACAGTATTAAGTTTAGTTTACGGACAACTTTTTTGAGAGTTATTTCCCCCCAATTCCCAATACTGGCTACCGTTCAAGGCCAAAAATTTTCAATTAGGCAACCTACTGTCTAATTCCCAGCACCTAAAAAGGTCTATTCACCCTCCAGCACATGGAGAGTACCTGGCTTTCCAAAGGAGCTTGCCCTGTACAGTACACTCATTGCCCTAATTCTCATCTGTTGCATCAGCCATTCACAGAAACCCGATGGCTCAGAGATTGCTGGTCAGATACGCAGCCCTCAAAGATAAAACCACATCCCTAGAGAGGAAAAGGAGCTAGGGAAACAGCCCATCCATCCTTGCTGCTTCCTGCATCCCAGCATCCTCTCAGCTGTATGCCTTGTGAACTTGGGAATGGGATCTCAGACTGTGAAGCACTGAATAGAGTTTATAGGTCTAGTTTCCAGGGGTGCTGGCAGACCCCCCCAAAAAAATCAGCCTAATTTCACCTGTTATTGCAAGAGCTCATATCATTTGCATCCCCTAACTGTAACTAAGACTATAAAATGAGAACAGTGGAAATAACTTCACAGTAAGACCAAAACCAGAGACTAATCACTGTATTTCCCTCCCCTCATGCTTGTTTGTGAACTTCTTTTTTCCATTTCCCTCACCTCTCCTGGCCAAATCAGTGCTTTTGGTCAGGAAATTAAGTAGTGCGTGTTCTGATGATCTGAAACATGTTTTCAGCCTTCACCCAGGCTCAGGACAAAGTCAGAGGAGAGGAAGGAAATCTGAAAAGGAAGGAAAAGTCTAGGGGGGTTAGAATAGGGACTGTAATCAGGATTCAAGATTTGTTCTGGTTGCTGCCACAGATGCCAATAACTCTTCACTGAACAAAGGATGTTACATCACACGCTTCTCCAGAGTTCCTCATGGAAAGCAGTACGGATTGCCTGTGCCCTATAAAATAGCATGTTCTCGCATACTTCAAATTACCTTCCCAAGGAGGTAAGTCCTCACTAAAATAGCCCGAGCAGAAAAAACTTCATCTTTTTGTGTCTGAATTTCCTCTGTTGGTGTGTTGGGAACAACCCCTTAAGCCACCAATGGAGTGACACACCAAATGTTTTGCCGTGTCTTTTGTTCACAGGATGCCAATGAAAGCAGGAGATTTTTTTCCAGCTGAGGTGCAACACGGATAGCAACAATCACAGGAATTCACATGCAAATGTTTCAATATGGCACAAGGTTAAGCGAAATGATCACTGGTTCCTCTTTTCTCATGGAGTTCTCTGCAGCAAGGCCAGGAACTCACATCTGATCCTACACCAGCAACAAGCTGTGCCAGAGTTCGCTAACTCCTCTTAAACTCTTCAGCATGGAGAGCCTTTCTCCTAACAGACACCATTCTGTGTAAGAATGCCTTTTGGTGTGGGAGACTGTACCCAAATCTAGTTTCTTCTGGTTCAAAGACTCACCTCTGCCTGTCTCGCCTGCCCTTCTACCTCAAGTATTTGGACTCTTCTGAATTTACCTCTCCTCATCTTTTCATCATTTATCCAGGCTTGTTCTTTAGGGCACTCCATCTCCCTCCCCGGGGCTCACACACTGACCATCTGAAGCCTGTTTTCCAGCAAGGCCTCAGAAGAAGAGAGTGCCTGTGGCGCGCTAGGCAGAGCCCCGCAGCCGCCCTCCCGCACTCCGAGTCACAGCACACCGGGGCTCCCTCCTGTTCCCGAGGGATCGCTCCCGAGCTGGGCAGCCCGGCCCCCAGGGCAGGCAGGCGAGCGGGCGTCGCCGTTTCACCTCCTCCCTTCGTGCGCCCGCAGGGGACGGCCCGGCCCGGGCGCTCC
>VZRW01008961.1:0-41647 GCA_013398125.1 Aegotheles bennettii | reverse complement strand
GAGTGTGGCGGGGCGATTGGGGTGCGCCTGTTTTGCCTTCCCGAGCGGCTCAGAGTGACCGTGGGGGCGGGGCCTTCCCCGGGTGGGAGCCGCACCGGGGACCTCGGGGAGTGCCACACGCAGTGTGTGTGTCCCCCTCCCGGGAGCGGCCCAGCAGGGCTCCTCTGCCTGCAGAGAGGCAAAACGCACCTCTACGAAAGGCCTGGCGGTGTCAGTGAAAGACTGAGCGCTTTGCTCTGGCTTCGCGGTCCGGTTCTGTGTTCCAGCCTCACGCAGTGCTGTGGAGCACTGCTGCGATGGTTCCGCACATGTGCAGGAGATGTGGAAGCCTGTTCACCAGTGTGTTCCTGGCACAACCGTTGTGTTCTCATCCATAAGAGCTGGGTGATGTCTTGCCATGAGCGAGACTGCTGACTGTGTCTTCTTGCCACCCTGTAACACTAATCCATCCTGAAAGCTCCAGTGCACGAGTGTTCTGTAACTTAAGCACCGAGTAAAAGAACTGCATACAAACTAGCGGGTCAGCTGTTGAGGAGCCTTCTGAAGGGCATCTTGGAATGTTTGCTTGCGTTTAGCTCTCCAAACAAAGGGCTGTTGTTCAGCATCAATGTGGGGAACCAGGGAAATACATCCCGGGCCTGGTTGCCATGGGATTTGATGTGTACTGGGAACTGGGTATAACCTTTACAGAGCCTGGCAGAGGATTTCAGAGAGAAATGCCACTTCTGTAACGCTCTGTGGGGAGATGTTCACAGGAGAGAATTTCTGGGGGCAAAATACTTGAACACATCTCTGTTCAACTGAACATTGCCCAAACTGCTGAAAGGTTGATTTCCTTTCAGGAAAAGTAAGCTAAATCCCTGCTTCTTCCTTCTGCCTTCCAAACAAATCACCAGCATTGCTTCATGCAACCTACACTGACTTCTGCAATACTTAAATATATGCTTCTTTGGAATAAGGATTTTCTCCTGAATGGGGACCTTGAGCAGTGCTGATTTATCACTTCAGTAAGGTTTTCAGTGTTTTTACTGTTGCCTTTGCCTTTTACTTGTGAGCAAGTGGAGGTTGGTGGAAGTTGACTCCTTATATCTAAAAAGCCAGCAAAGCCTAAGGCCGGAATCACTCTACAGCCTGTGAGTGGACACGTTTTGTAAGAATCGTTCATACCTTCCCATGTCCTCAATCCCTTCTTTCCCAGTGCTCCCCAGTTTCTCTACAGACAGGAGACACTGTAGTCTTTCCAAGAAGACGCTGGAAGTATGCTGCTCCTGCGATGGCAGTGCACAGGCATACTGGGGGACATCCTCTGCATTTTGGTTGAGTGGCAGGTATATTTCCAGTAACAGCACTAGGGAAAGCACAGGGTGCAAAGGCTTTAAGTGCTTCTTTTAGAGCCCTATTGCCTCCTCTGGCTGAAACTAAGCATGGCTGTCCCTAGAAGCACGGATGCTGGTTTTGATTTCGAGCTCCAGCACTTACTCACGGCTGGCAATTATACCTTAGCTTTTCTATCTGTAAGAGGGAAATGTTAATAATCCTGACTTGTAGCCAGAGATTTTATAAAGATTAGTTGGCTTTTTTGGCACATTAAGAATTATTCTTTCCTAAAAATGAAAATAATGTGTTATAGTAGAAATGAAATGCAAACTTCCTATCTTTAATGCCTTAAAATACATTCTCAAATTTCAGTTGGAGGAAATGCAGCTGATAATTACCAGCAGGCTTTAAAATAAGGCTTGTTGGGGAATTCTTGCTTCAGTTTTTATTAGTTAATTATCAGGCAGTGTCCCTCCCTCCTGGCCTCTACATTAAATAATTTCGCAGCAGCATGGGATCATTATTTTAAAGTAACAATAAGGCACTACACTTTGTTTGGCTGGGAAAGAATAGAACACAGCCATCTTGAGTGAGCCAGTCCTTGCAGTGGGGACAGAACATCACTGAGATGACAGAGGCTTCACTGCCTCTTCTGCACAGCTGGTGTTTCTTTGTCCATGAAAGTTGTTAGGCTGTGTAACAGGCAATCTTCAAAAGCACCAGATTCTTCTTTACGCAATGTCTTTGTGAACTTGCATAGGTGCAATTAAAACATTTACCAGAGATTTCTAGTTCTTGACAGCAATTGCAGGCCAGTATTTCCATAGTTTAGTTAACATACATTTTCTTAGTGTGAACTGGAACCCCTCATTTAAGATCTCAATGATCTTAAAGGTCTTTTCCAACTTAAATGATTCTATATAACACTAAATGTTGCTTAGAGCATGAGCAGGGGTTGTGCTGTCTTTATCTATCTTGTCCTAACTCTTCGTGATCTGAGCTTCTCTGTGTCACTAACTTCCTTTTCTGTAACTGGTTTGGAGTGGGTTCCTGGAAGAGCTCAGTGAAAAGCCTCGTGACAAAGGAGCATCTTTCTGAACCTATTTCCCAGAGTTTATTTAGCTCTGAAACTATTATCTAAACCCATTGAATTTTTTAGGTGTTTTTTACATACTAATTTTGTTTAGTTCTGTGTGTGTTTGGAATGGTTCTTTCAAAGGCACCTGTAGTTTGTCTGAACTGATTTTCAGAAGTTTTCAATTGAGTCACCTAGTGCCTCTGTATCACATTTGATAGTTTGCAACATATTTGTGAGAGCTTTTCTCCTGAGAGCTGTACTCCTATGTATCACCGATTCCTATGCACCCGTAGGAAATCTGTAGGAAACTTCCTACAGACTCACATATTTTCATCCAGGCTTGACTCTACTGGTGGCAGTTACAGGGGGAGGTGAGGAGCTGAAGGGCAGGAAGCCAAGTTTGCAGCTGCCCGACTGTGCTTGGGCCTTGCAGTGTCCATCTGAGTTCCACTGCAAGGACGAATGGGCTGAAAGGGATGTCGTGGTGGAGTCCGGGGTGGCCTTGGCCTGACAGATTAGCAGAGCTGCTGTGCTCAGTGAAAGGATGGGGGAGAAACCTCTATAGCTTGTTAGTTGCAAATTCTCTGTGTAAATCATTATGTGAAATATGATATTAATTTGGATTCAGAGTACTTGTGTTCTCTGGGCATATTTACATGAACCTTGTTTTTTTGTGTGGAATGAGTGGGGGAGCTGAATTTGTTAAGTCTAGGGGACGAGAAACCTGAAAGGGTACAGTCTTTAGGTATATAAAAGGTCCCTGAGAAAAGACATGTCTTACACTTCTAGGGTATACAGGACAAGAAGTGATACATTTTTAAAATGTAATGAGAAAGATTCAGGTTACCCATTAAAAAAACTTTCCATAAGGTCAGTGAAAGACCGGAAGAAGTGGCCTCAGCAAAATAAGGAGTCCATATAAATGAAAATTTTCAAGCATTGTTCATCTGTCATCAGTCAGGAATTGTTACAGTTGGACTTTATAATCTTAAGGATCTTTTCCAACCTAAATGATTCTATGATTTTATGATTTAGTTAGGCTCGGTCCTACTTTTGGGAGGGGGGGGAGAATCTATATGAACTCTTAAAATCCCTTGCAGCTCTTTTTTTCTGTGCCTGAAAATCAGTGGCCTAATACATTGACAACTCAAGGTAGGGAGAGTTTTTGCTGATTTGAAGGGTTCTCTTGATGGTGAAGTGAGCTCAACTTGCTTCTATGAATGACCCTTGCTCATACAAATAGCCCCTTGGATTCCAATTACTCCACTTGAATGACAGAAATAATGTGTATCAGGGTGGAACACCAGAGTAAAGTGGCTTAATGGAGCTTTCTTTGTGTTATCTTTTTCACGCGTTATGTGAACTACCTTTTTTTAAGTGATTTTTTTTAGAGCTGCTTTCAGTTAGAGATAGTGGGTTAAAACTCATGTTTTAAGTGGTGTTTTTTGTTTGTGCGGTGTTTCCTTTATCTGTGTTTAGTTTCCTCCAAATCGCAACTGAACTGCCTTTAGCCCATTCATACAAATGTCTTTACGTGCGAGGAAGTTCTCTGCTGTGCAGAAAACCCTGGTGAGATCAGTATATTGCTGAGCAGTATGTGTGTGCTCTGGTAGATCTTTGCCCAGAGCAGGAATTCCACCTTTGTCCCTAATCAGCACTATCTCTGAAGATAACAGCAAAGCTTCTGTTATTTGATTGCAAAACTGATGTAACCTTTAGTCTGTCTGGGAGATTGATAGGCATGGCAGTGCTAGAATAACCCTGTTCTGTGGGCAGCTAGGAATGACTTCATCAGAGACTGATACAGTCGTTCCACGCATTTCCCTATTCAGATGCAGTTGTACTGTTTACTTTTCCTGTGTAGGTCAGATCTGAGAGAGAAAAGACTTAGATCCAATCAAGTTATCAAATGTCAGCAAGTATTTGTGAAACTTCTGCATTTATCTTCCTTTATCATTGGCCTATTGAGCTGTCACATAACCCAGCACGTTGTGGCATGGCAATTCTCCATCCTGTCTGTCACATGGTCAATACACCAGCCATGCATCATCCAACACATGGAGTTTCACACACTGGGACTCAGGAAGTCGGACTTGCTGGAACGAGGAGAGCACTATAGCTGGTGATCAGAACTTTACAAGTGAACTGTTTTATTTGAAATTTCTAATTTGTTCTTAATAATAACTCTGCTTGATGAAAGGGACTTGGAGAGGGCTTGGGTGTGGAGTTTCAGGGTTGGGAAGGGAAGCAAACAGCCCATCATCTTGTGTGCTTTGTGCCACCCCAGCTTAGAGGCAGGGCGTGAGACCAAAAGCTAGAGTTTTGGGTTGTGTGCAGAACTGGCATCTGAAGACTTATTCATCCAAATAGGGAACAGAAAAAGCACCATGGTACCTGGGTGACAAGTGAAAGAACTGTAAGTAGAAATGCTTTCTGAAGTTCAGCTATCTCCTTCAGAGCAAGACCATAGACAGGTATGGTTTCACATTAAACTTCAGTGAAAGGAAGTTGAACAGCTGACGGTTAAAAGTATTCTATTTATCTGGGTAGGAAAAGGGGGTTTTATTTCCTCGGAGAGAGTGGAAAACACCAGTTTTAGGAATCATAAAAGAGTTAACAAAGCTTTCTTCTATGTGAGTGCTAAACAGGCATAGCTCAGTTAAAACCTGAGTTACATTAGCAAAAAAATCATGGGACACAATTTGAAAATAAGTGTACCTGATCTTAAAGTTCACTATCTTCTCCAGTGAGCTTTTTTATAATAAAATTCTTAATTTCCTTTCTGTCTATCTGATATTTTTTCTAGAGGTGGAGAGGAAACAGGAACCTATCCCATAAAACCTTTTTCCTGTTCTACACTGGTACAGAACAGACACTTCTGAAACGTTTAACTGGAACCAGAATAATAGATACACCAACATGTAGAGTATGTAGGTTTTTTGGAAGAACTGCTTTCAAATCCCAACAATGCTTTGTGTGAAATAGAAATTTAAACATACATCTCTTGCATCCAGACAGATGTGCTGACCTTGGGCTATAATGTGACTCTTTATTATATGGGTCAGAATGAGCATCAGTTATACATATAACTCCCAAACTAGCCAGGTCAGGAACTTATGTGGAGCCCTAGGTTCAATTCCCTGTGCCAAGTCTCATCATGCATGCAAATTGAACTGAAGTCTGTCTTATCATTGACTCTGCAGATCGTCAGTACATTCTGGAATTGGCACCTTGCCCTTTTGGTTTGATCAGAAAATTCTCCTTATACCTGAGTAACCTTTCTTAGCAGAAATTTATTTTTCTTCAAGGAATTTCAATAAACTGGCATTTCTCAAGAGCAGAGGTATTTCCTCAAGATTTTTTTTTATTATTTTTTCAGTCTAATTGGTCCTGAGCATTTTTCTGTTGATAGCTTGGTCCTTAGTGTTTCAAGTTTTAACTCTGTCATATAGTGGTAATAGACACTGTTTGGTTTTTTGCTGGAGCCTGGGATAAAGTTTTTGCAGCAAAGAAACTTTCAAGTGCTGTATGGGTTTTAGAGATCTGTGCTGCATCCGCTCCTCTCTGGTACTCTGTTCTGCCTGTGCTTCCCCAGTTTTCTTGTTTGCATGCCTGCAGCATGCTTGCAAAACACAGAAGTGCTACTCTTCCCATTCTGCAAATGGAGAAATGAAATGTGCTTTCACTGTAGGTGCAAAGACACCTGAGGAGGCTGTGATCACTGGCCTTTGAGCAGTATGCTCAGTGGAATGAGCCAGTTAACTGGTTTAGAACCACCTCTATGCAATGATATCTGAATGTACCAGCGCTGGCTGTGGTTCATACTGGTACACCAGTGCTGTGTCACGTATGGTTCCAGGCTTTGGAACCCACAGCTTGGAGAGCTCTGCATCGTTCTTTGCTGTGAGGTGTAAACTTGTCCTAGATGATGTGTCCAAGATCACACAGGAAGACACTGGCAGAGCAGGGACTTAATGTGAATTTTGTCCTAAGCAGCAAGCCAACCTTCTTTAATTTTGTTTCCAGGCTACATAAATTCTAAGTGAATAAAAAGTCTGTGCATCTGGAAAAACTTATTCAATATTATTTGGAAAGTGGGTTAATTGTTAGAGGAAGATGGATTTTGGGGACTGGAGAGAATGGGTTGGAGTGGGATTAGTTATGCTAAGGAAATGCTTAGTTTGTTTTTCACTGTTGGAAATGCAAATAAAATTTTGATGGATCAGACTTACATCTTGCTTAATTGAAGTTAGAATAGGAATGAGTTGATTTGCCTTATTATGTCGTAGTCTGAAAGGAATTGTTGTACATTGAGGAATGTATTAGAATAATATTAATAAAATGTTTCATTTGAAAATGGATTTATCTCTATTAAGAAATGGTACATTCTTTTTCTCGGTGTTAATCTCCTGGTTCTTGATTCCAGCCCTCCCTGTGTTACTAACGGATAGTCCTGTTGTGTCTAACTCACTAACTGACAAAAATGTGAAGATGGCGTTTTGAAGATGGTGTTATATTTTTGTACTCTCTGCAGTGTGGAAGCATTTTCTTGTTTGCACAATGCATTAGTCAGTAGCATCATCTTTGAAATCACAGAAGTGTGTGAGAAAACTGGAGTGTCAGTGGGTGCAGCTGCAACGTGTTCCTGAAGCCAAAATCCCACCTTTTGCCTTAGCAGTAACATCAACACTAAAAGTGGAGAATGACTGAAAAACTTCAAATGCAATTTTTTAAATTGAATTCCATTAAAATTTCTCATGAGAGGGGAACAATTCTCTGACTGGGAAGTGGAAAAGCTTGTGGAGAGAACAAAACTTTTTGAAAAGTGCTGTAGGATTCGACAGCATTTCCTTCTTTAAACTCAGCCTCTGCAAACTCTTGAGTTAATCATTGCATAGGAAAAGGACCAGAGAGACTGAACTAGTGTCCTTGTTGGCACTTCGCTTGAGTTCAAGTGTTTGTGTGCTTCCCATTTGAAGACCTAAATTTAATCAGGTTGATGCAAAGCCACAGAATTTACCGCTCAAGATGGGGATGCTCAGACAAGGTGATTTACAAGTGGGACCTTTATTCTTGGCTTCTTTCTCCAGTCCATTTTCCAGAAATAAAACATATAAGCCCTTAAGAAAAGAAAATTTGAAATTCCAAATATGAAAGTGGTCTAGAATATGTCTCAGCCTTTTCTCTTTGCTTCCTTCCCATATATGTCTCCTTGCTTGGAGGAGAGCTGGCACATTAAGATGCCAAACACAGACCAGAAAACAATGCACAGGAAGTATTCTGAAGAGAATCCCAGCCAAATTACAACAAATCCTGGCCTGTCCTTGAAGAATTTTACGGTGCAGTTCTTCTCTATTGCCCTGTTTTGTTGAAACCTGCTAAAAGTAATGATACTTTTGCAATCACCAATGCATTACATTTTTTGCAGGTATCATTGAATGTGCTTGATGCCACACTGCCATCTATTCATACAGAGGAGAGAATTTGTTACTGAAAGTTGGGTTTACATGGAAATTAAGGTGTAATACAAAGAACTATTTATTTATTTATTTATTTATTTATTTATTTAGCCTGTGGACTAAAAAGGTAAGTTTCCTAAGGGAATATTGTATAAGAAATATATTGCATGGCTCAAGGCTCACACTCTGGGACTATAATGGACGTTGCAGAGGATCAAGATGTGTTGCTTTCCACCGAAGTTGTTTGCTTTGTTCATGTTTGAATTGGAAACTAATTGCCAGTTAATAAGACTGTACCTATAACTATGGAGATTATATTTTTCACCCACTCCAACTGAAAGTGGTGCTGAATCTAAGCCTCGGCTCCAAAACACCTTGACCTGTGAGTATTTGAAAGGTAGATTTTTTTTTACTTCAGGTTTACAAAGAGGCTGTGTTTGTGAAAGCTTTGTGCCATATTTGATGCTTTCTCTATTTCTCTCTAGTGTGGTTATTTAGCTGTTTTTCTGGGTAAAACATTGCAGAGGTGGTAGGCAGGAGAACAAAATGGGAGGAGGGACATCTAGTGGTTCGTCAGGAAAATGTGAAGCATAAAATTTTTTTCCCTCAGAACAATGAAAAGTAAAGCAATTCCTAATAAATGACCTGGGATTCACTTAGAATTTATAAAGCTTGAAATGTACAGGTCGTTTCTGATCAGTGGAACTTCTGTGTACTGTCAGCCTCTGGTAAGCAGTATCTTTATCGTATGATAACTGATACCAAGGAGTGAGTTTGATGTCTGATGCCAAGGCTGACTACTCTCAACACATTCTAATGTTTTCCTGTTTCTGTTTTCCGTGTCATTGTTTGTTTTTAGGAGTATTTTTACATGGCTATTCCTTTCCCACAACAATAATGTCTTTAGGATCATACAGTTTTATGATTTTTTTTTTTATGGTGTTGGAGGGAGGTCATCTCATGAATTGGTCAGCTGTGAGGAAAAATTATTTGAAAGGAAATTGATCTCGGCAAAGATCAACTGTTCTCTTATGTTGAGAACCTTTCTCATTTTTTGCTCTTTTTGGTGGAAGAGTTGACCCTGTTCACTGTTCACTGCCACTGGGAAGGATTCTAGTCCTGGACTGGACTTCCATCATCCAGCCCAGGTCTCTGCTAGCTCAGGCTTGTCAAATGGATTCTGTCTAAGGGTATGGAGTGGATTACACCTGTATGATGCCTGGTGAAGGAAATAGGTGGTTTAAATAGGTTCTTTCCTGTTGCGATTTCTGAGGGCTCATTTTCTGGGCTACTGGACCAGCATAACTAACATACTAATAACATACTTATGGACAAATTCCACCTGTCCAGTTCCCATTGAAGCAGGAGCTAGATAAAATCTCTATTAATCCAGGGCAGTGCTTGTCTTCCTGTGTTATACAACACTAAGATTTCAGGTTAAATTTGGAGCGCCAAGAAATGACCTAGTGTATGGTTGTATATTTTAGATCTCAGTAACAAAAAATGTTGTGCCTTCCCACTGGCCTGGCAGGCTTCAGAGAGAATGGACACAGACATTTCCTCAGACTTGAGAAAGTAGTGAGCTCCACTGGAATTAGATAAGTCTCTCTCTTATCTGGCTTCCTGGGAAGCCACAAGCGTATTCACAAATCCCCCTGTCCAACCATTATAGTATGAAGTTGGGTAAGTTGTTGGGTCAAGTTTTGACTAGCAGCCACTGCAGTTGAGCCAATAATTAAAGTAATACAGCAAATTTTGTGCTCCAGAAGGCTTTTGGAGTGTAGAGTATATAAATGCATATGTAGCTCTGGAAAATTCGGGGAAAAGAGGTGGCGTTTAATACCTAGGAGGAGCAGTAGCTGTATCAATTGGTCAGGTCTCATTAGTCTTTGATTGGGCCTTGGATACATTCAGATGACTCTGCCCAGCTTTGTTTCCTTTTAGTTCTTCAAGGGTGCAGAATTGGAGAGAGGAAGATAAAGGGAGGTGTGGCACATGTGCTGTATGTACTAGTAACATACCCATCACAGCTGTGGGGTCTGAAAGGAGAAGGAAGGAAACAGGTGAAATCTGTTGTACTCAGAGGAAGTCAGCATGTGTTTGAATGCTAGCAAATGACAGATTTTTCCTTTAAAACTCTGTACACTCATACAGTGAGAAAGGGATGAGCTTGTCATTGTTAGATACCTCCTTTATGAATCTGTAAGGTGAACTTGGGTGCAAGTTTTGTGGAGAAATCCATACTACAACAGGAACAAAGCCCAGAGCCATTACTGAGTTCCTCTGGATTGGGGAGCATAACAGGCATGAACTGCACACAGGGGAGAACAGGAAAGGAATTTTCCCAAAACTTCAGTAGTTATGACAGAAAGATTCTGAATTTAGCTTCAGTGCTCTAACAGGTAGCAGAACTTCTTCAAAATGTATGCCTATTGCATTATAACTTCTGCACATATTTTTCAAGTATGGTATGTGATATGACAACAGTTACAGGTGAAGCCAAACCAGCTTCTTTTCCTGCAGTGAGTCGGGCCTCTTAGGCCTACAGTGTCAATGACCTTTCTTCAGCCATGGCTTCATGCATGAAAGCATAAGAAATGCCTTACTGTGTCAAACCCATGGCCCACCTAGACTGGTATTTCTGCCTTGGACAGTAACAGCAGGCAATACTATCTGGAGCTAGGACATGATCCCGACCATTTCATGTAGTGAATTCCCCTCATCCTTTCCCAGCATCCACAGTCATTGGGTTAGGATTGTTAGGAGGTATACTTGTGCCCATTCCCTTACCTGTTTTGAAAGTCCTGTCCATAAATTAATCCTCTTTGTATAGGCTGCTCTTTTTGTCTAGCCTGCAGTTATTATTGATCTTCTCAGTCCCACATGACCAGAAATACACTACTTACTGTGTTTGTAAAGGAAAATTACTGCTTTTGTCTGTTTTAAACCTATCTTGCACATAGTTTGAGTGAATGCCCATACTTCTAGTATTGCAAGAGTAAGAGCCTTGCTCTCGCTTTCTCCACCGCCTTCATGATTTTGTAACTCTCAATTGTATCCCTCTCAGTCTGTATGTCTTCAAATCAAGAAGAGAAATCTCTCCTCATAATGCAGCTGCTCCATTCTCTAAATTCCTGTTGTACAATTTATGTGCTTGCATGTAACACGAGTGCTTAAATGTGGATACAAATCAGTCTCTCACTAGCTGCATTTCCCAGCTGTCTGTCACAAGGCAGAGTTGGCTGCCCAGTTAAAGCAGCCAGAGCGATCACAGCAGAACTATTTTTCTGAGCACCTTCTATTTGACCTTTTTTAAAAGCTGTAGCAAGCAGATTCCAAGAACACTTGTGGGTTGAACTGCAGTAGCTTTGTGTGCTTATTGATGGAGACTGTCCAATTCACAGCCATCCCTATGGATGTCTAGCTTTTTCTTGGCCTGAAACCAGCTGTTACAAAGGGCCAGATCCTCACTAGCTGCATGTGGAGTTTCTGGTCATTTGGGTTACAGTGCTGGCAAGTCACCCATTTGTACTTTTTGTGGTGATTCTTGCCTGTCTATGTGCTGAAAATGTAGTCTTTTTTTACTTCTTGTTAGTACTCTGGCTGTATGTGACAAGGATCCATGGTGAGAATGTGGGCAGCTGCAGGGCAGATACAGGTAGCAGCTGCACTTGGAGGCACTTGCACTGATTTTGCCCAGGACACTGGTGACCTCCGTCTTGAGAAGTGGATCTTTAGAGGAAGTTATTGCTAAGAATTTAAGGGTATAAAAGAAAAGATAACTAAGATTAACACTTGGTCTAACTAAACATGTATGACGGTCTGGTAAGCAGAAGACTGCAAACAGAAAATTTGCTGTATTTTTTTCTCTTTTAGAAAATGAAAAATTTAAAAAATGGAATGAGGGCAAGTGTTACTTTCAGATATTAATAAAAATCACTGAATGTGTCCACCTACTCTCATCTTATTGCTGATTTCACTATATTCATATGGGAATAGAGGAAGGTACAACATTTTTGTGTTGCAGTGACCCTAATTGTGTAGGGCCTGGGGCACATTATCTCTTGAAGGTTCTATACACACAATGCTATGAAACCTGCAGCACCTTTTCTGGATACATTCTGTATTGGAGTGTCTTCCTGTCTGCTCTCCGGAGTTGATCTTCCATGTCTCTATCTGCTGCATTTTCACTGCCAAAAATGTGACCCCTTTCATCCTTTGCACCAAATGGTGTCCTGGAAACTTCATAGGTCAAACCGAGCAATGCCTACATACCAGAATAAACTCTCACAGACTACTAGTGAAGAACAAACACTTACATGGTTGGTTCACCCCGGTCTCTCATCTCTTATTCTGAAAGCACTTTCTAGAGAGAATCTTAGGAACTAAAATTGTCGCCATAAACCATGGACTCGGCAGAGATACTGTTTTTGCAGTGAATGATAATCTTCCTTCCCACAAACTCTCATTGTTGCACACTAGCAATTATTTTTGTCTCTTTCTTTAACAGAATCACACAATATTCCTCCTTCACAGGTACCAGCTGCTTTTTCTTACTTTACCAATGCCTATCTAAGTAAATGAAGTTATTGTTCTCAATATGTGCTCACCTGTTCTCAGAGAGGATTTCTATTCTTGAAGGCTTTTTTTTTTCAGCTATCATGTTTGGTCTAATAAAAACTACTACACTGGTCTTCAAACTAATTTTAGAATAATTTACATCTACACCTATGCTAATATTGGAAGGAAAAAAAAATACTCAGGGCAACTACTCCCTCTGCTGTGTAATCCCCCTGCCAGAAGCTCTGCACTTGCAGTATTCATTCATCTTCGTTTTTCCTGTGATTCAGTTATGCTGTTGGGTGTTGACTCCTTGTGCCTAGTAGAAATTTTGAGAAATCCTCAGTCCCCGGGCTTTTGATAACAAAACACTAATTTCTTTGTCACACTGGTGAAAAAGAATCACACTTTTATATTTATAAATAGTAACATAAAAAAAATTGTAACAATAACTGTAAAATATTTCAAATTTCATGAGGTGTCACATTTATGCATCTTTTAAATACAGTCTTTCTAGGATTTTGATTTTATGAAGTGGCACTACAGAAGGAAATTTTCAATTTAAATGAAAATGGAAACCTCCATTGCTTCCAGCAGTTTTTCATGTACAGTAAATACACTGCTACTTGAGCACCTTTCATGTAGCATAGATAGTGTTAATAAAATTCCTCACTCATATCTATGTAGCATAGACAGAGCCAATAGGCTAATGGTAGTGGGTTTTGATTTTGGTTTTTTTAGCTTTCAATGATTTTATTTTGTTATCTTCCTTCTGGGAAAACTTGTTTTTTAAAGGATACACAAGTGTGTCAGTATTGTTAATGTGATTCCTGTGGTTGACAAGGCATTTAAAGGGGAAGCAACATTTTCTGGAAGGTCATGCAGCAGTCACTTGATCTCTTGAAGCCTGTTTTCCAGGCAGATGGCCTAGGAAGAACACTGTGAACTCACACAAGTTCCTCGTCTTGGTATTTGTGAACTAGATTGTCCTAGGGCAGTACAGCTTCAGAACACTTCAAAAGTATTCAGTCTTCAGTCTAGTTGAGACTTGATTCACAAACTATTGTGGAGATAGGGAAAGTGGCCTTAAACAAACATTAACTGCATCTACTTCAGCACTTTTTTCTGAGCAATAGTGTGCTTTTAAAGCAGATCTGAATTTACTGCATGCTGGTTCATCTTGCAGGGTGATTCTGTTGTGTGTGAACCTATGAAATCCTTTTAAAAAAAAATGGAAACAAAAGCTGTGGTTCCAGGTATGCATCTGGTGCATCCAACCCACAAGGAGCCATTAAAGTCTGAAGCAAAGATTGATTTTCACCACTGCAGAGCTCCCCAGTGTGTCCTGAACAATTCTGTACTATTAGAAGGCTCTCAAACAGTGGAGAACACTTGCAACATAGAATCATTGAATAGTTTGTGTTGGAAGGAACCTTTAAAGGTAATCTAGTCCAACCCCCCTGCAGTGAGCAGGGACATCTTCAACTAGATCAGGTTGCTCAGGGTCCCGTCCAACCTGATCTTCAATATTTCCAGGGATGGAGCATCTGCCACCTCTCTGGGCAACCTGTGCCAGTTTTTCACCACCTTCATTGTAAAAAAATTCTTACTTCCTTGGTCATTTTTGTGTCTCTTTACTGAGCTTGCTCCACTATGATCATGTCTCTTGTGCTGGGGATTCCAGTGCTGAATGCAGCACTCCAGGTAGGGTCTCACCATTGCTGAGCAGAATGGAAGGATCATCTTCATCAACCTGCTGGCAGTGCTCTCCCTCATCTAGTCCTGGAGACCATTTGCCTTCTTTGCCACATGGACACATTGCTGGCTCATGTTCAACCAGGATCCCTAGATCCCATTCTTCCAAGCGGCTTTTCAGCTAGTTGGCCCTCAGCCTGCACTGGTATATGGGGTTATTCTACCCTCGGTGCAGGATTTGGCATTTCATTCTGTTGAATTTCATGTGGTACTTATTGATCCACTTCTTCAGACTGTCAGGGTCCTTCTGATGGCAGCACAACCATCTGTCTTGTCAACCACTCCTCCCAGTTTTGTACCATCTGTAAAATTGCTGAGGGTACACTCTGTCCCATTGTCCAGACCATTAATGAAGATGTTAAATACTGTTGGCCCCTGTATCAACCCCTGGCATACACCACTAGCGACAGGCCTCCAGCTGGACTTTGTGCCATTGATCACAATCCCTTGAGCCTGACAGTTCAGGAAGTTTTCATCCACCTCACAATCCATTTGTGCAGCCCATGCTTCATCAGATTCTGAGGAGTTTCAGAGACTTACTAAACAAATGCCAAGTATGAATAAGAAAGTGAACCCTCAGTCTTGTAAGATCTATAATATGTTTATTGGATGGACTGTAACAAAATGTTTCTGCTGAATTTGTTTGATTTTCACTTTACAGAGAAATTCATAATTCCTGCTTTGCTATTTCTGCATGGATGAGGGCAGTGTCAGCTTTATTTTGTTATGAAGAGAGAATTGATCAATATTCCCTGCATAGCTGATTCAGTGCAAGTGTAAGTTCTGCTGTCAGATAAATTATTTGGTTATTTGTACTTCATGTAGCTAGGCCATCTCTAGAAAGCTGTGTAAACAATATTAATAAAATCAGTTAGGTGAGGATTTTCCCTTAACTTTTAAAATATTTCAGTTTTGAACAATTTAATTGCCCTTTTTGCCAGGTCAGATCATGAGTGAGTTCATGTGAGTGAACTCGTATTACTGTATCACCCTGAGGGCAGACAGTTTGTATGAGATCTCTGTGCAGAATACAGCAGAAACTGCATTAGTGCAAGGTCCCAAATCTTTCTGAAAGCACTTGCTTGGTATCCTAATCTTCTGTTTGAGGTGAATTAAGAGCTGTTTCTATGACTGATGTAGCTGAGCAACAGGTAGATCTCAAAGAACCAAAGGTGTGGAGACTGTCCACACACTTTGATGCTTTCCAAGTGAATTTTTCACTGTCTGCCCTGACCTTGTTGATGGGATTGTGCAGGTTGTATTCAGAAGCACATCACTGCTGTTTGTTAAGAAATTCCAAGGGTTAAGTGCACTGAACTGGGGCTTTCTGTATCTTTCTCAGGACTGGGCATGCAAAGTGTCTGGGCTTGAGGAATCATCATCTCAGACCCACTAAATCCATTTATGTACTCAGTGAAGTATTTGCCTTTCTTCAATGAGTGGTACCCAACAAAACAAATGCCAGAACCACGAAGAGCATCTTTTGGCCTGTCTTAATGTGCATTTCTTTGTCTTCAGTCCCTCCTGGCTCCTTTTTGCATACCAATCTTAATCCTGAACATCTGACATCTCTCCAAGAGTTCCTGACATGCCAAACTCCTCTCAGCTCTAGAAAACTTAATCACATTTATCTTTGTTTTAATTAACCCATCTTTACCCTTCTGAAGGATCTTCTTAAGTAGGCTTTCTGTCATTCATTTCTCTTTTTGTTTACGTACCCCTAGGGCAGCAAGGAGGCTCATCAGAGGGAAGTTGTGACTCTTCTCCTACATCCAGAATGTGTGTTTTTGTTTGAACATAAAATAAATGAGTGAAGTTGTCTCAGTATCAGAAACAGAAGTAGAAAGGTCATTTCTCAGAGGAGATCTCTAACATAATCTATGACCACTTTCTTGCAGATGCTGTTTCTGTGGGGCAAGAAGGGCATATGGGGCTGGCACCTCCGAATTCCTTTGTGCGTTCATTATAAACATACCCATTCAAACTCATCCCTGGTGGCTTTAACCTTGACAGAGCTTCATACAAATAAATTTGACCCACCGTAACTTTAATAATCACTGTGAGGGCACTTGTAATCAACCTACAACAGGCCAACAGCAGAGACTTTCAGCATGAAGATGACAAACGAGCACTTGAGCTCAGGTTAGCTGTTAACCCCAGGCTTTTACATTTCCAGCAGTAGGACAGCAGTAGGAATTAGAAGCATATATAGAGTCTCCCAGAGCATTACTTATCTTGTAATTTACAATTTAAAGCTTTATGGACAAGTGAGTATTGTCTGTTGGTTATGTTGATTATTCAGTGGACAAAGATTGCTGTTTGCTATATTAAAATGATACCTCTGGCTCTCGAACTTTGGAGTAGGAATCTGTTTATGTTTAGATGTTGAATGTTATGATTGAAACACTTTTGTCCCCAAATGGAAAAGAAAGGTCAAGAACCTTTCAAAGCACTTCTTCCAGGAAGCCAGTGCAATGCAGCTGGCTCTGAAACATGCCTCATATTAAGACATCCTGCTTTTGAAGAAGGACTGTGCTTGAGTATTGCAACTCTGGCCTATCTCTGTTTTCAAGACCAAAGTGACTTCAGGCATTAGTCCCTGTTAGACACAGTGAGAGAACAAAATGGGCTTGATATGTGAAAGCCTGTAGTGAGCAGCTGTATTGTCAGCTCCTGCAGCCAGGCTGAGGTGGTACTCAAGCAGAAGGAATGCAGAAGCAGTGCTGCTGTTCCAGCTGCCAGAAAGTGCTGCTCTACAGGTAGTCTCTCTTGCTCTCCTCTTACTGCCACCTAGGCTAGGGTAGAGGAGCCAGCAATTAGTTAGCTAGTGTATTCAAGGCTAGGCATATGCTTAGATCAAGCTCCATGTGTCTTCTGAGTCAGCAGAGGAACTGTTCTCAGGGATGATCACACTACCAAGCAGAACTCAGATTGCTTTTTAACCCTGCATGCTTTACCTTTATCAACCCACCAAGTGCAGCATGTATGGATGCAATTACATCTCTCCAGTGGACCTCCAGCTGTAACCCTTGTACCAAACAGCTACTCACTGCTGACCTGAACAGCTCTCATCACCCTCCAGTAAGCACTGACCTAAGCACCTCTAGTACCCACTGGTTTAAGCTTTCTTTCTACTACACATCTCAGCTTTGTTACTAATGGAAGGCAATGAAAAAGTTATTGGAAGTGCCTGAATGGATGCTGACCTATTCCTGTGGCTGCCTCACCCTTGTGCCAGAAGCCTGACAGATTATATTGGCTGCACACTGAAGTTTATAGGTTATTTGTAGGATTAGAAGTTTATTTTATAACATGCTCAACATGTGAGATGGAGCTGGTCATAACTTGATAACTATGAATAATGGCTATTGACAAGCCAGTAGTGTGTACCCCATGTGCGATGAAGAAACCAGTCCCAAACAGCAGTTCTGGTGTGATGTTAATGCACAGTTTCTAGGGCACATGACCTTTTCCATTCCTCTTTGTTAACACCCATTGTCAGCTTTTCTGCTGCAGTTCAGGAAGCAAGAAGTTAAGATCTGGGTGGCTAGTCTTGGCTTACTCAAAGGTTGTAAAGTTTCTTTCTGATCCTCTTAAAGTGAAATAAATGGTGGCCAGCTGGCAGAATATCAAACTCGTGCGTTTAAGTGCACAAATTGTTAAAATACATAGGGTAGAGTCTGGGGTGTGGGAGTTATGAGATCTTTGGGGTTTTGTATAAACTTTGTGTCTGTATGCTGAATGTTTAATGGAATTAACAATTTTAAACATAAAATTTCTTCCTCAGCCTGCATCATATGTTAAGTTAGTGTATGTCTAGGCCAGTACAGGCGGTCAGAGGGAAAGCAGAGAGCCTTAGCACAGCATCTTGTACCCCTGACCAAAGAACTGGTTCAATGATAGACCATGGGAGCCCCCCCAACCTGTGAAATGTAGAAGAACGCATGTTTACACCTCCCTGGGAAGCTGAGCTCTTGGCAAGGAAAGCATGAGGCACCTTCTGTTGACACTGGTCTCACTGCTTGGCTAGTGAATCAGATATCAAGCACTGACACAGGCTGCCCAGGGAAGTGGTGGAGTCACCATGCCTAGAGGTATTTAAAAGATGTGTAAATACGGCACTTAGGGACATGGTTTACTGGTGGACTTGGCAGTGTTAGGTTAATGGCTGGACCTGATTATTTTAAAGGTCTTTTCCAACCAAAACAATTCTATGATTCTATGACTGAACTTACTTTGCTACAGTCCTATTTTGACATCACAATATATTTTTCAGATTAAACTGAGAGTATCTTCTCCATCCCCTCTCCCCAGTACAATGCTCACTCTTCGTTAAATTGTGTGCATAAAACCTGGCTATCAGCACCTGGCCCAGTTTCCTCATGCTTGTTGTGAGAGGCCTACCCATGATGTAATGGGAAGAAGTCATGGAGAGATGGTCATGTTCAGTGCTTTCAAAGGGCCTCTCTGCTGTTTTCTACTGTGGTAAAATCAAGCATGGGGACTCTCTCTGTCACCTAGTGGCAACTGGCTGCCTTCATTGCCCAGTCTCAATGTTCAACTGGGCTTAGCAGCATTGTTTCATCTTGTTGTTTTGTTTTGTTTTGTTTTTTTCCCCTGAGATCATTAAGGAGATCCAGCTGATGTTGCTCCATAAAGGTAGGCAAATACTGAGAGTAACTCAGGATTATTCAGACAGAATCTGAAATGAACTTGTTTCTTCAGTGTCCCTTGGTTTGTTTTGAAACTATGTTGTGAACAAGCTGATTGAAAAAATTTCATTGCAAATAGTGAGTTTAATGTGGAATGGTCCCATAGAGTGAACCTGGAGCTTCTTGGCAGAAGAAATTTATTCCAAAATGACATTATTTTTGGCTGAAGAATGAAAGTAAGGACACATGTAAGGAGCAGATTGTTCATAGGCTCCAGATCAAGACTATTCACATGAATTATTCAGTAGATTATTTTACTTGAATAAAAGTTGGTCACACAGGACAGGGGAGAGCTTTCAGATGTTTTGAGACAATTCACTAGGGTGATATTTATCTTCATGTTTGTTTGGCTTTGCTTAGTTTTTCTTTTGTGAGAAAATTTTAGTGTAGTCCTGTGAATAGGGGCCATGGGACTCCTATTAATTGACTATTTTTTTTAAAAAAAAAGATTCGTATACACTGAAAACAATTAATTTTGTAGATTTTACTCTGATTTTTGCAGGTCTGTTGGCACCTCTTGTTTCTTTGAGCTTCTGCACATAATAATACAGTTCACGTGGTACCACCTAATATTCCTGCTTCTTCCCAGAAACATCATATCTCCTGTGTATGTGTTATAAAGACCCGTTCTGTGTGAGTGTGATTGGTATTTATGGATGTGGGCTTAGAAACATACACCAGAAGACGGCAAGTCAAATAGAGCAAAGAAGATATATACCCCGTTTGAAACAAGGGACTGCTTGAAGCACTTTCTGGGCACCTGCCTGGAAGCCCTTGTTGTATCAGTACAATCCTCTGCTTCTGATGAAATGGCTGGGGTTGGCCTCCCATCTGTTGCTCCAATCTGGTAACTACAAGTTAGTGTGTTGGGATGCATATGAGTAAACTGTATGAAGTGGATGTATTGTGTGTAGTTATCTGCTATCAAAATTAATGGCCTGATTTTCTTGTTAATAATAGCTTTATTAAGAAAGAAGTGTACTTTTAAATACAAGTTGTGATCTCTGTCTTCCTTCAACTTGATACTCTGCCAGAAAGGAAAATTCTCAACCTATGCACTGAGTAATCCAGGCACACAGATAAATATGTGTGAGTTCCTCAATGATTCCTGGCAGGTACTGAGGTCAGAAACAGTCTGGAGGAACAGTTAGGGAACTTCTGCTGGCACATAGAGGGTCTGTATGTCATTTATGGGTCCTGCCTGTAGTTCTGTTCATATGCATTCATAAAATTAATTGTATGGGCTTATTTAGACTAGTCTCATTATTTTAATGGGTGCCACATTTCTTAGATGTTAAGATATGGCACATTTTTTGGATTTGGCAAGCTGGATTTTGTAAAAAATATAATTAAGGACCTGAAATATGTTAGACACAGGGTTTGAATTTTCAAACTTTTAAAAATTTTATTAAAATACAGTCATTTTATTAGTATTTGGAAATTTGGTTATTAGATACCTAAATTGTAAAGACCAGAAACAAGAATGAGGTACTGGTAGACAGAAAGTTTTATATCAAAGGAGGAAAGATATCAACAGGTGAAAATACTGTTGGAATATATATGGGAATAGATTAGAAGACCTAGGTCAAAGTTTGCCACATTTTGCAGTGGTAGATACCATTCCCTTCTCTCTGGCTCTTACATGTGACTGGATGCAGTAATATTAGTTTCTTTCTTTCTCGGTTCCCAGGTAAGTTTCAACTGTCATTGAGTTAATGCATATGAAGAAAATAATCTCTTTTCTAGCTAAATATAGTGACACTAATTAAGGCATATTTTTTGGTACAACAAAAGCTGAAAATACTGGGACAGTAGAAATACAAGTTTTTGTTCTCTTGTGAAGACTGGAAATATGCTTGTCATGAATAATGATGTTTTATAGAAACAAAACACTATTATGTTAATGTGTATTTGTTAGAGCTGCAAAATGGAGACTAAGTACCAACTATGCTGTCAGTGTTATGCCGACCTCTGATAATAAAAAGCTGAATTCTGTAGAGCACATCAGTGCACAAGAGAGAGGCTGGTTGGAGGAAAAACTCAAGACTTTCATTAGCTGCAGAGGCAGTTCATTCTAAGAGGTGTTCAGCCTGCTGAGAATCAGGCTGAACCTAGGCATGCTGTTACTGTGTGCTTCACATAGGGCATAGTTTTAGCAGTCCCCTGAAAATTTTAAATCTGCATGAAACATGGCACAAGCTTGCAATGACAGTAGGGTGGCTTTCAGGAGATCATAGAACAGCTTTTAATATTCAAATGCTGTGACTGTGTATCCACCAAAAAACCTGAAAAAATCCGTGGTGGAATCATGAGCCCTACATTTTAATGGAAAAAGTAAAACCTGTTAGTTCTCCAGACCTTACAGCAAGATTTTCATTGACTTTGAGGCAAGGTTTTTGCTCAGTAATAAAACTAGTAACTAATTCAGTCTTTACAGTTATTACTTGTTTGTGTTTTGCTGAAAGATGATCTAGCAAAGTGGAACATGGCTCTCTACACTTCTCAGTGTAATGCTTATAAAGAGCCATTTATGGGTTACTCTAAAATTTCAGAAAAAAATGCTATTTTGTTAGCTAAAGATTTAATTTTCCTTTTACTATTACCAACATAAATGCAAACACCTTACAACTAATGGAATTATTCATTGCAAAGCTGTGTAAGACAGAGGAAAAGCTGATTTTCTTGTTAGCTGTTTCTCGGTTATTCACTTCACCCTTGTGTGAATTAATCTAATACTAGACACCAAAGCATCAAATGTGATATTAACTGGTGGAGGATGTAATTTTCTTCATATTGCTCACCTATTGTAATCTTCAATGAAGAAACCTACTAGAATCCAGCTATTGAGACAAAGCCATTCACTGACAAAAAGTCAACATTATTTCAGGATCTTCCCCCTGATTGACCAAGCCTGTAGGAAACTGAGCAGGGATAAAACTTGCTGCAGACCTCATATTAAGGAAATGCTTCCCTGGGTGAATAATTCCAGTATTCATCAGCTCAAAGACATTTAATTTGTGGCAGAACTGTGAGGAGAGAGATAGTGGTGTCTAAGAAAAACAGGTTAATGTCTTAGAGGGAGGACAGTGATGGGTTCCATTACCCTCTGGGAAGGCTACAGTTGATCCTTCTCCTGGCCCTTACCTTATACACTTTCTCCTTGAATAAAAAATATCAAGTGCATATATATTCAGAAGAAAGGGTTAGATGTTTGTGCTAAGTTGCTTTTATTATCTAGTATAAAATCTTCAAAACCTATTTGAGACAAACGTCTGAACTGTTGTACTCATTAGCAGTAGAAAAGCCATGTTTTCCCAACATTTGGAACTGAATTTCCAACATTTGGAACTGAAGTTCCTCATCTTTCAGGGTGTGGTTTGGGTGTGCTATGCCAGGAAATACAAGATGTGCACAAGGGAGGAAGGAAAGAACTGCTGACACCAATCACAAATTAGAGATTTGCTCACTCTCCTTTGTTCTGTGCCAAGCATCATACGTAGAGAAATAATTTCTAATTCATCTTGCTTTACAAATTGAATTCATACATGAAGCATTCTTTGCTGATGCTCTTATCCTATCAGCTTCTTGTCTGTAAGTTTGTGGTCCCCAAGACAGATTAGGATATCAGTGCTGTGCTTGTCCTTGTGAATCAAAAGTCCTTCAGCTTTGTGGGGTTTAACTTGCTTTTACTTAAGGGAGTAATTGCTGCCATTGTATCTTAGGTTTCTCCCATATTTTTCCCACATGATTGTGCTTTGAGACTTGAGACAAGTCCGTGATGAGCTATGGAGGGTGAGAAGTTGGTGACTGATGAGTTTGAATTCCTTCTGCTGTTGTGTGGGTCTGTAAAAAGAGAAAATCTCAGCACAGCATGCCAGTCAGTAGTAAGGTGGAGTTTGGATAGGGTGGTAGGGCCCTTCCAAGTCTTGTGGTACCTGCCTGTCTGAGTTAAATGACACCTAACCTTGGTCAGGGCTGGAAGGACACTTTTTGTTCAAAAAAAGAAAAAAATGTACACGGTGATAAGACCATTTCCTTTCTCACAGCGTCTCCTTTAATGTCAGGCCTGAAATATGAAGTCATTAGGGGATATTAAAACAGTGCTGACAAACTAATTAACAAAAGACATTACGCCGGATGGGCTCAATTTATCCTTTTTAATGGTTCTTATAAATGGGTGCCACCAATTAAAATTAATAAAGATTTACCAGCGATTGCCCAGCATACACTGTTAAGGAGCTCCACTGAAGGTCGCCTTAAAGTCAGCCTTGTCAAAGCTGCAAGTTCAGCTCCCAATACCAAGCCATACTGAGTTACTCTCAGTTATGTTTTCCCAGGCAGTTTCTCTTTCTTCATATTTGGTTGAAGTTTATACACTTCTGTCTCTGTCTAAAAGCTCATCCATCTGCCTGTTGACTCTATTAAAAAATATCCCCCCCATGCTCTATTAGATTTGTCACAGTTTCACAAAGGAGAATCTCAACAGTCAGTATAATGAGAACTTTGTTCTTTCCAAATCTGTTACAAAGAAAATCTTGACATACAGCTTTCTTTTTAAACCACTCTTTATTTTCTTGCAGTCAAATTAAGGTACAACAGTGTTCCTGCTTAGGGGCAGAGCACAGATGATCAAGAATGCCCTGTGTGGCTGTAGCTTTGTTCAGCCTAAACAAGACTGAATTGTGCCAGGCCATGCTCTTATGGCAGCCAAAGTTCCACCATGTTTGTTGCTCATGTTATGTGAACAACGACACTTAGGAATACATCCTTATACTTGGACAACAATGAGAGCACTTCATGTTGAAAGAATTTTGGCCAGCTATGTGGGAAATTAAAACACTAGCTTGTGTAGGTGATTAGGCATTAAAAACATGAATTAGGAATGGATCAAGGGGGAAGTCTGCTAATGAACCAGTGACTAAAAATTGATGACAAACAATAACTTCTTTGTAACTGGTCCACTAATAGGAAAACAGCTAGATAGACTAGCCATGAAGCCACTAACCTGACCAGCTCATCTCTGAGGTTCTGCACTCCATTTCCATTTTGTAAGGCAGTGGGGCAGGTACACTGGCAGAATGCCATCCTTTTCTCCCTTGCTTTCTTTGAAACAAATGCTGGCAGAAAGACTGCTGTAAGTGGATAGACAGAGATGCAGCTGTAGCTTGCGCTGGGCTGTGTTGGCAGGTCCATGCTGATCTCTGTGTCATGGGGATGTATTGACTGTAATGGGCAGGAGAGAGACTCTGTGGGAGAAGGTGGAAATGTCTGCCTAAGAACTGAATGATTTGAGGCCGTCTTTTGGCGTTGGTGCTAATAAGAATTCTCCAGAAGGCAGCTCTAAGGGACATTTGCTGTTGTCGTGTCATGCACATTTAGAACTAGATGCCCAATGTGAGATGGCAAGAACATGCAAACACTTTTAGAGACTTGCAAACAGTTCCAGATTCATTATTCTTCAGTACCTGGTAAATGACTGCTGTATGCTGGAAAGAGGAGACTAGAAATGGTATGTTCTGTTCTGTTCTATCTTTCTTTGTAAAAATAATGATGAAGTGCTGTAAATTAACAGTTCAAGAAAGGAAAGAGACTCATGGGAACAATGGTAAAGGCAGTGTTACACGAGCTAGAGAAACAGCTCAACTGATTTTGTGGGAAACCACCTCAGATTGCCACTACTGGGTCAAAGTGACCCTGCTGGGCCAGCTGGTGAAACTCCAGGGAAATGGGAGGGATTAAATCTTGCAAGAACTTGAAGAGAGCTGAAGCTTCATGTTGTTGCATAGCTGTAACTATCTCACTGGAGCTAGTTTCTTACTTCCTTTACTTTTGCCATCTCACTTCTCAGCTTTTGAGTATGCTAAGCACATAGAGGAAATCAATATATTCCAGGAGTGAACATGTCCTCCTTGTGAAGTTTAAATGAAAGGATAACAGAGAAAAGGTTTTCAGATTTTCTGGAGAGGAAGAGAGTGAGGAGGTAGGAAAGAAAGGAAAGAGAAAGAAAAGGAATAAAATCTAAGGAGGGTTGAATTAGAAAACAAAACAGAAACAGTTACTAAGCAGAGTCTTTCAAATTGCTCTTAACCCTAGTGCAAAATTTTAGTAACTCCTCTAGATGAACACTGATTGATTTTTTTCTCACAACAGTATTTGGGAGAAAGGTACATTATTTTTTCTGATTAGAAGTATGATACCTTGGGACTAGGGGACAGACTCTGGATTTTGGAAGAGAGTTCTCTGCTCTATTGAAGCAAGTCAACTGCAAGATCATAGTTTTAGAAATGTGAGCCCATCTGGGGTTTTTCAGAAATTACTTTTAGATTTACCCTGTCTCAATTTCCTTATTTATTTCTATTATATTTGCTGTGTGAAAAGACATCAGACATCTTGTCTGGATCAGACAAGATACAGTGGTATGGCAGTTGATGGAATTTGTGAAGCCATGTATTCTCAGAGAAGAAAGGTTAAATCTGTTTTTTAACTTTTCCTTTTCATTTTCTCCCTGCTCTCTATTTCTGATGCAAATATAAGTAAGAGCTTTGTGATGATCCTTCGAGGTCCCTTCCAACCCTAGAATTCTGTGATTCTGTGATTCTGTGATTCTGTGTGATGTTTCTGTGAGCTGTTATATTTTTAGTATTCAGTTTTCACATGACTCTGGATAAAGGAAACTGAGGTAAGGAAATGGTATCTTCTAATTTAACAAATGGCAAGATACATATACATATATTTTGCATGTTGAGACTTCTCTTACCTGATCCTCAAACTACCCTGTAGTGGAGGATCTGCCTATGCAGGGCTTTGCATTTTTTCTAGCTTTGCACTACTCAGTCTTCTCAAATTTCCAGTTGCTTTGGAGGATTTTTTTGAGCTAGATCCCCACTAAAATAACCAGGTAAATGGGCAGGAAAAACAACAGATGAAAACCAAAAATGAAAAGCAGCAGAGCATCATCATTTCAACAGGTCTAAACAGTGGGAAAGAAAACACTCAAAATGTGAGAGATTGTACTTTCTCATCAAGTTTAATTCATAAAACAGTATCATTTGGAGGGGCTCTTCTGAAGTGTTCTTGACTTCAGCTTCCACATTGTGCAGACCTGAGGGGACAATAGTGATTAACAGTGGCAGTTCTCTCAGTCCTTCTCTGGATCTTTCCATCCCGATGGGCCATGCCACCTAAACTCCTTGGCATCCTGGAATCTTCTCATACAATGATTTAGAAAAACCCCTACTATTCAGGAAGAGCCATATACAACCTGCACTCGTCTCTGCTAGAATGTGGCAGCTGTTCTGTAGCTCAAAGCAAGACCACGTAATAGAAAATAAGATCTGCCAATTATTTCACAGCATCCTGCAAAGCAGCAGGATGATTTGTAAGAGATAGCCTAGGTATCCACAATAAAAACAAGAGGTCTTTGGTGTTACTTTACTTTGTCTTTTAAAAAGGGACCACATGTCCCTAATTTTGGCTCATTTCTTTCCTGGTAAATAGTACCATGCCTGATGGAGTGGGCAGGTCCTTCATGTGAGCTGGGACATACCTTCAGTATCTCTACTGTTTTACTGACTCCTTTTTTGCATGCCCCCTGATTTTTTTTCAAATACTGCTGCCAATTGCCCCTCTTAACAGAAGATATTGGTAAGCTATTAGGTGCACCACTGAGGCTTGGTTTTGTACATTTGGGGATGAGCTCTGATCCTCCTGTATGCAGTGACTGCCAACCAGACTTACTCAGGATGTGTTAAAGGGGAATATTGGGGTGTATGTGCTTCAACCCGGTTCCAGGCTACTAAGCTTTGCAGTTTCCTCAAACAACCCTGCACTGAGGGATCACCAGCTTTTGCCTGCACTCTTGATGTACAGTACATTAATCGTGCCCTCCCTAATTCCTGCTTCAAGATAAATCTCTTGCGCTCCCATTATTTGGCTAATTGCTGTGGATTATATGGCAGTCAGGTGCTCTTTGGCAGGGAAAGATTAATGGAGGACATTTCCTTTGTTTTGATTTCATTTGCTAATTGCTGTGTGGAGAGGTGGTTATGTTAATTCATCCTCTCTCCCTGTTAGATAGCGGGGTTTTGTTTAGCATGTGCTGGGAAAGGAGTAGGTTACCAGGAATCCTAAATGTTTCTTTGTCTAGCTCTATGGATTTGTGAGGGGGGAGGTCTTCAAGCAGTACTTCAGTGCTTCATCTGGTTGTCGGTTTCTTTCCACTTCTGTCAGATTTGTGGTAGGAAGTCAGAATCCCACTGAAAAACCTGGGCCTTTTGACTGAACATGTAGGTCACCATTCTGGCCACTGGACAAGATGCAGGGTCAGAGCCTGTGAGCAGCTGAGCTCTTCCACTGAACTTGATGGGAACTGAGTGCTTTTACTAGGTCTGATTTTATTAGGTAATTTTAATAACAACTGTCACCAAATGTGCCATTCTCTCAACTTTAGATAAATGTAGAAGTCTGAGGGAACTGGTCAGATAATTGAGCCATTCACACTCGTTAGCCAGAAAGGAGTCCAAGCCTGGTGACTGAAAACTGCTGCCATCCGCTGCCTGTTCTCTGGCTTTTGCAGTGTCTTGGATGTCAGTCTTTCCTGCGGAGACAAATGTTCCCATTGCACATCTGCAATCAGCTATTTGTACTAATTGCCCCTTTTCATTGACAGGTTCATCCACATCCATGAAAAAATCTACCTTCACCCCAGCAGAGATTCCTCAGAACAGAGATTTTATTGGAGTGACATCTGAAAGGCATAGTTATGAGGAATCTGCCCAGTGCCTTCTATAATTTAATTGTTCTGTGAATAAATGAGACACCTCAGTCTCCAGAGTTATCAACTTGACAGTTTTTACTAGAACAAAATTCTTTTGGTTCAGTGACTGCAGCTATTAATTTAGGGATTCAGACATAAAGTCTCTATTATGGAAGACTGCCAGTCTTTGTACCAAGACTGCTGTCAGGCAGTCCTCTTAGTCTGGGAAAGATGAACAATCTTTAGGTCTGATTGTTTCAAAGAACTTTAAATTGAGAACAATAAAATTAACCCTGGATAGTGATGGAAATAATTGTGCATAGCTGTTTATGTTTCTGTTAGTTTGTAGTAAAATGGAGGGGCAGGGTTTATTTGCCTTTGGGTTTATAAACTCTAATTATTATTTATTTTTTAAATTCATGTGCAAGCCTTTCTGTTGTCACTTTATGAGAATATAGACAAGAGCACACTTATTTGCTGTTTGTAATATATTAGCATGAGAACATCTTCCTGTCTCTTTGGTAAATTCCTCAGAAGGAAACATCTCTAAAGTGGAAAGACATGAACTTGACAGATGGACCATTCGGTGGATAAGGAATTGGCTGGATGGTCACACTTAAAGAGTTGTGGTCAATGGCTTGATGTTCAAGTGGATATTGGTGACGAGTGGCATTTCTCAGGAGTTGATATTGGAACCAGTGCTCTTTAGCATCTTTGTTGGTGACATGGACAGCGGGATCAAGTGCACCCTCAGCAAGTTTGCCAACGACACAAAGCTGTGTGTTGTGATTGACATACTGGAGGGAGGGGAAGCCATACAGAGGGACCTTGACAGGCTTGAGAGGTGGGCCCGTGTAAACTGCATGAAGTTCAACAAGGCCAAGTGCAAGGTCCTGCACATGGGTTAGGGCAGTCCCCGAGACAAATACAGGCTGGGCGAAGAACAGATTGAGGGTAGCCCTGAGGAGAAGGACTTGGGGGTTTTGGTTGATGAGAAGCTCAACATGATCCAGCAATGTGAGCTTGCAGTGATTCTTCCCCTCTATTCTGCTCTTGTGAAACCCCACCTGGAGTACTGTGTCCAGTTCTGGGGCCCCCAACATAAGAAGGACATGGAGCTCTTGGAGTGAGCCCAGAGATGATGAGGGGGCTAGAGCACCTCTCCTATGAAGACAGGCTGGGAGAGCTGGGGTTGTTCATCCTGAAGGAGAGAAGACTCCAGGAAGACCTCATAGCAGCCTTCCAGTACCTGAAGGGGGCCTATAGGAAAGCTAGAGAGGGACTTTAAAAGGGCATGTAGTGATAGGATGAGGGGGAATGGTTTCAAACTGAAAGAGGGCAGATTTACATTAGGTATTAGGAAATTCTTTCCCATGAGGGTGGTGAGACACTGGCACAAGTTGCCCAGAGAAGTTGTGGTTGCCCCCTCCCTGGCAGTGTTCAAGGCGAGGTTGGATGGGACTTTGAGCAACCTGGTCTAGTGGGAGCAACCATGGCAGGGGGGTTTGAAGCTAGATGACCTTTAAGGTCCCTTCCAACCCAAACCATTCTATAATTCTATGATTCTCTGATTTTGGGGCCTCTCACAATGTTATTACTCTGCTATTATTGCTATTGTTTCAAGGTAGGCTCCCTGCACTAAGGCATCATCTATTTCTACAGTGCCTGCTATTTCCACTATTTTTTCTGCATACTTTTTAATTTTTGTCCCACTGCTGTGAGCTTAACTATAAGATGAGCTTAGCCTACAGCAGATTTTCTTGGCTGACTAGTAGAATTCCACCCCCTATAATATCCGGACTTTAAAATAAATAACCATGCAATGTCATATCTGATCTTGGACATCCCTGGATTATAAGACAGTAATCTTCTGGTGTTTCATTAATCTTTTTTAAGATTAAGAATACAAGAATTTAGTGTTTAGAGTGTGCACTATAAGCAAACTGTAAAAGTTGCTTTGTGTAAGTCTTCAAACTGTATTTCATGTCTCCCAGAAGGCTGAAGATTTCAGGAGGCTGCCAGGAGGTTTTAAGATGCTGCCCTGTTTCAGGTCTCCCAGAAGATGGCTGGGCAAGCCTAGCTTTGCTTTGTTATAAGTGGTTCCATTTGGAGTCCTTGGAACTCCTCTCATGTCAGGTTGCCAAGTTTCATCACCAAGCAGGACTCTTGGTGTAAGGTAGTTATTGCCTGGAATGTGCAAAGTGGCTTTCAGAAACCTCTTAATAGCTACTGAGAGCTTTGGGAGTTATGGCTTGTGGTCTAGCAGGGAAAACTGATTTCTTTTGCAGTGTGTGTCACTGCTAGAATGTTTCTGTAATTGTGGCTGTGGGTGGTGGAAACATGAAATGTTACAGGATGTTTCATGTTGGAAATTGTTTTGAGATAGGTTGAGACTAAGAGTGTTTTACAGTAGGTGTCTGAGAGAAGGCCCACTGTGAAGTCAGTCATGTGAAAATGATTCCATAACACTTAATGTATTTTGCAATTCATAATACTTATCCATGGCTCTCAAAGCACTTTCAAGAAAGGTTAATGTTGTGAGAAGTCTTTAACACAGGGGCTGTTGTTTTGCATGGAGTAAAATCACAAAATCACAGACTAGTATGTTGAATTGGGCAAGGTGACTGGGAAATCCAGAGAGGAAAGTTGGTTAGGTAAAGGATGAGGCTCAGGTCCTCAGAATCATAGAACCATTTTGGCTGGAAAAGACCTTTAAGATCATCGAGTCCAACCATTAACCTAACTCTACTGAGTCCACCACTAAACCATGTCCCGCAGCATGACATCTACATGCCTTTTAAACACCTCTAGGGATGGTGAATCAACTACCACCCTGGGCAGCCTGTTGCAGTGCTTGATTACAATTTCAGTGAAGAATTTTCTTCTAATATCTGATCTAAACCTCCCCTGGTGCAACTTAAGACCACTTCCTCTTGTCCTATCACTTGTTACTAGGGAGAAGAGACTGACCTTCACCTTGCTACNCAGGGGGACAATCACTTCCCTAGTCCTGCTGGCCACAGTATTCCTGATACAAGCCAGGATGCTGTTGGCCACCTTCTTCTGGGCACACTACTGGCTCATATTCAGCCATCTGTTGACAAACACGCCCAGGTCCTTTTCTGCTGGGCACCTTTCCAGCCACTCTTCCCCAAGCCTGTAGTGTTGCATGGGGTTATTGTGACCCAAGTGCAGGACCCAGCACTTGGCCTTGTTGAACCTCATACAATTGGCCTTTGCCCATCGATCCAGCCTGTCCAGATATCTCTGCAGAGCCTTCCTGCCCTCAGGCAGATCAACACTCCTGCCCATCTTGGTGTCACCTGCAAACTTACTGAGGGTGCACTCAATCCCTTCATCCAGATCATCAATAAAGGTATTAAAGAGAACTGGCCCCAGTACTGAGCCCTGAGTTTTCCTCATTTACTGAGCCAGTCAGCTTGTCATAGAAGGAGATTAGGTTTGTCAAGCAGGACCTCCCTTTCATGAACCCATACTGACTGTGTCTGATCACCTGGTTGTTCTGCATGTGCTGCATAACTGCACTCAAGATGATCTGCTGCATAACATTCCCTGGCACTGAGGTCAGACTGACAGGTCTGTAGTTCCTTGGATCCTCCTAAGTTGATTAAACAGCCTATAAGTGGAAGGGTACCTATTTCTCTAAGTGTCTGAGCTTTGCCTCAGGAGTCCTAGCTCTTAATTAATGTCTAAACCCTGGCTGCCTACTATGATACCATCAGTGAAACAATGGCAAAGCTAGACAGGGGAGGCATTGTTCAGTATAAGGGAGCAATAGCATCAGCAGACCAAGACCTCTTCAATGCCAAGTGTTAAAACAACCAGAGGCCCATGAGGTCTCTTTTATGGCACTAGAAACAGATAACATTGCCATCATGATACTCAAGCCATCAAGTCTAAACATAGTGTAGCTAGTGCTGCCTTGAAAAAGCAAAGAAAAAAATGTATCATGGGGTAACATGTTACTGCCGAGCAGTGACCCAACTTAGATAGAAGTGACCTTTGTTGTGCATGTGTGTGTGCCTCTGAAGATTGAACTGAGATTATAAATTTTTTAGCGGGCATGAAGGTTGTTCCTGGAAACATGGGCTTGTAGACACCAGTCATTTGGAAAGCAGTTCTTGATGAAACTTCATTAGCAGCAAACTCACCAGAAGCGTGGAAATGAATTTCATAGGCTGTAGAACCACAAAAGGATCATGCTAAGTATTGGGTCCACTCCCTTGCAGTTTCTGATAAACTTGAAGGCTGTGGAAAGGGAAGGAGGTTAGGACATTTAGTCACATGCCTGCCACTTTGCCAGCTGTTGTTAGTGCTAGTAATAACTGATTCCTCAGGGTGACTTTCCTGATCTCCTAATCTTTTAATTAGCAGGAACTGATAACGAGGAGGTGACCTCCATAGACAGGACAATGTAAATTATATTGAATCCCAAACAGAGAGGGGACTCTTACACTATTTTAGAGTTGAGTACTATTATTTAACAAATTTTCCATACTGCAACATTGTTCAGATGTGGAATTTCCCCTCTTAAAATAAATTAAACATAAGTGGAGGACACTTCTGTTTATGTATGAAGTATGAAGTATGAAGCCTTGAAACCCATCTCATATGTATGAGTATGAAGCTTTCAAACCCACCTAATGTATTATTAAATGCACTTGCTACAAGAACAGAGGATGATAACCCCTGCATACTCACACTACCAGCCATTTTATTTCTGCCCTCAGCAGGAGAAATACCATCTGTAGTGATGGAGGGGTGGAGTTGGCACAATCCATCAGGATCTTGACAGTTTGCTAACTGCATTGGATGGTTGGACTTCTTCTGCCTGCCTTCCTGGTTCTGTGCTAAAATCTGCCTGTTCATTTCATGTAGAGATGACTCCCAGTAGTTGTTGATAAGTCACTGGCATCTAAGCTTATGCCTTTGATCAGGTTGATACTGATTACCTAAAAATAAAAGTCTGTCTCATCCATAATGCTCTGGACTGTCTTATCTTCCAAGCCTGCTTGGAAATAACTTGTCTGATAGAAATGGGAGACTCACTCTTGTGTTGCTTGGCCCTTCTGATTTTCAAAGAGTCAGAAGTTGTCTACAGAATTTACATTGTTTTGCTTTAATTGTGATGTCTTTCAAGTGTTTGTCTTCTTTCCAATTGTGGTCAGTGTGATAAGTCTATTTAAATGCTCTGCTGTTCCCTGGAGGTGCTAGTCTGCCTAAGTCTGGGGGTTTCCTTTGTTCCATGCACGGCATGTAAGGCTGTGTGGTTTCTTTAGTGTGGCGTTCCCAGCCTATTGACAGCATGGAGGCACTGGGCTTTTTCACAGGAAGTGAACTGGACACCCTCCTTCCCAAGCCAAAGAGGCCAAAGAGATTGGTACCTGCCATCTGATGTGCAGGATGCAACCTTGCAGAGCCTTGTAAACGTGTAAGGCAGACACCAGCTGATATTCCCTCAGTAAGGAAGGTAGGCTGTACCTTTCTAACCAGTAGGAAAGATCTATCAGTCCATGCTACTTCATCTGTAAGAGAACAGAAAAGAGAGAGATGTGTTTTTCATACTTCTCTTTTCCCTCATCAAAAAAGACAAAGAAAAATCTGTGAAAGGAAATGCAGAAATTATCATCAGGAAGTGTTTCTACCTCTCAAGTATGTGGTGGGAGTTTCAGGTAATTTTCTCCTCACTGAGGAGAGACCTAAGCTAAGGGCAGATATGAGGTTATGCGAAGTCATTCTTCCCTAGCAGAGCTGCTCTGTCTACAGCTTTGTCTTAACATGGCTGTATATGGCTGTTGTACAGCTGTTTAGTACACACCACATCTCACCAGTTGTTGTCACAGGGTGAGCTGATTCCTGAGGCTCAGTAGTATCTGTGCCTTGTAATGTCAGAAGCAGAGAATGTATGGAAGGCTCCTTTATGTTATGGTACTATGCCGTCCAAGGAGAGTTGGCTTCAAGCAGGCAGAAGGCAGGCAGAGAGCTTGGTGGTGGGTCTTTCATGGCAGGATATGAAACATGCTGGGTCGCCTTGGAATCCTGAAATGGACCTGTGGAACATTTTCTTTTCTGCTGTTCCTATCAACCTGTGTTTTAAACAATGTTTAAAGCTTTGCTCCTGTTTGTTTTTAGAAGAGGAAGCTAATTCCTCATCTTCCCTCTGGCTGGATTATACACATCCAGTGAGATGGAAATGTGTGTGTGTTAGCCATGACCACATGGGTCCAGTCACTGCAGAAACACAGAAGATACTGACCCTTACCCTGAAAGCTGTTATAGTTTATAAGTAACCAAGTTGATTTCTATGAGAAAAGGATGATCTGTCACATATTATTCAGAGCACTTGAAGATCCTTCCAGCTGCATAAAAACACATGGAATTATCAATGATGCCAGCTGTGCAAAGCCCTGGGTGATTAACAGGGCCTGACTCTGAGAAATGATTTAGAACATGGCAGCTCAGTCTCAGATTCCCAAGGGCAAATAAGAAAAGCAGTCCCACAATTCCCCGTAGTCTCAAAAGGAATGCCATTAAAAAATTAACTTTATTGCAAAATTAAATTTGAAATGCAGAATGTAACCAGGCAGTGTCCTCAATAGAGGCCAGAAAGGTCATATCCATTGATTTTTATTTTTTCTCCATGGGATCTGAGAATACTGTCATGTCTCAAGTTGAATTCTGAAATGGGGAGTTTGCAAATGCATTTAATCAGTCTGTAATTATTGATTTTATTTCAGAGAGGAAAGTATGGTCAGTGGAATGACAGACCAGCTGTACTTTCTATACTCCTCCCAGGACCTAAGGAATGTTCATGCTAGCCAATGATTATTGCCTGTATCTGTCCCAGGAAGGCTTTTTGGAATGACTACCCTATACTTGATGAGTCCTGCACTGTAATAAGGGACAAAAATGAATTCTTGTTGTCATACATGTTTTATTCACTTGCCTTAAACCTCAGAGAGAAAATTCCTCCAGTATAGCATCTGGAAGGTGTCCAAAATGGATTATAGCCAGACCCACCACCCCAAGAGAGTATCTGTTCTTTCTGGTAAATAGCAAATGCACATCCTCCCCCTCTATTCTGCCTTGGTGAGGCCACATCTGGAGTATTGTGTCCAGTTCTGGGCCCCACAATTCAAGAAGGACATGGAACTGCTTGAGAGAGTCCAGCGCAGAGCCACTAAGATGATTAAGGGAATGGAACATCTCCCTTATGAGGAAAGGCTGAGGGAGCTGGGTCTCTTTAGCTTGGAGAAAAGGAGGCTGAGGGGTGACCTCATCCATGTTTACAAATATGTAAAGGGTGAGTGTCAGGATGATGGAGCCAAGATTTGTCAGTAATGACTAATGATAGGACAAGGGGCAATGGTTTTAAACTGGAGCATAGGAGGTTCCATGTAAATATCAGGAAGAACTTTTTCACTGTGCGAGTGACGGAGCACTGGAACAGGCTGCCCAGAGAGGTTGTGGAGTCTCCTTCACTGGAGACATTCAAAACCCGCCTGGATGCGTTCCTGTGTGATGTACTCTAGGTGACCCTGCTCTGGCAGGGGGGGTGGACTAGATGATCTTTCGAGGTCCCTTCCAACCCCTTAGATTCTGTGATTCTGTGATTAATCAGAGGAGCACATGGAAAGGCAGGGCTCATAAAATGTTAGTAGGCCTGACCATAGCTGAAGCTTTCCAGCCTTTCAACAATTCTAACTATATCATGCAAAGTCAATTCTTGAACTTCCAACTCATCATAGTAACAAATTTCTCTTGGGTAGATGCACTTCTTACAACTTGTACAACAGGACAAAGCCTACTGTTCTTAAGCTGTTTAGGGGTCATTTCCTTGGCAGATCAATGTTTCTGTCATCAGTCCAATGGAATGGGTTTACAGAAATCAAAATATGTGGACAGAAAAAAATTTAGTGATGACATGGTGGGAGGAAGTACTAAGTTATCCATGAATGAGACAAGACAATTGTACAAACCTGTGAAATTAAGACTGGATGGATCAGTCACCCCCTGAGAGAAGAGAGTGCAAAGGATCATAAAATGTATAACAGAAATTTGCTCAGAGACTTTAAGACTAAAATTAAGAAAGAGGTGCTGAAACATGTAGTGAAAAGAAGAGGCTTGTAAACTTAACAGAATTGGGGTAAAGAGTAGGAGGAAAATAAATACTCTTACGCTGTGAGAGAGTTTTAAGGGAAAGAGTAAATTATTCAGTAGATTAGAAGGGTGATATTAGCTGAGGATATCACCACATCTAATCAGTTTTTCTGCTCACTTGGACAAAACATCGAAGAGAGAAAAACATGTTAAAGACTAACAACAGAGATCAGTCTTCAGAAAAGACAGAGATGAGCTCCCAGCAATCACACTCTCAATGCAATTGCTAATAAAGTAGCACAACCAAATGTATCTAGGTTTTTGTTAAGCATTGTCTTGTGTTTGCACATAGATTATTGGGACAAAGGGGTCCCTAGATGAAGAATCTCCCTGTCTGCAGTAAAGGTAAATGCTTCTATGAGAAATACCGAGTGTCTGTTTTTATAGAGCAGTCATCTCCAAATTATTTTGATCCAGCATCCCTATCAGTAAAACTTTTTTGAGTATGCTCCCCCAAGCCTGGGCCCTTGGAGTCAGTTCTTGAATATCCTAGGCTCTGAAGAAGCTGCCTGATTTTCTGAGCTGATGTGCACCTGTTGTTTCAGCTGGGATGAAGTCCAGGGTGGGCCACTCTCAAGAGACACCATAAAGCCTGACACAAACCAATGCAACTAAACACTTCATCGTCATGAACTCAGACAAAGAATGACATAAAATCCTGAAAGTAGCTGCTGTATGATATTGTTTCTCTAGCACATTGATGACACTCCTGTCTTAGAACTACCTCAAGGAGAGGTTTCTGTTATTTCTGCGGTTATGGCCTCACACTGACAGGGAGCTCAGCATTGCTCAAGGCAGTGTTGTGTGCTCTGTCCTAAAGTGCATAGGCTGCAGTCCCTGAAGAAGGTAGTGGTGGGACTTCTGCTTGCTGATTTAAAGAGATTTGAAACACAGCTTTTTCTCTAGAACAGATAGGGCATGCTAGGAAACAAGATGAGTAGACTAGTAAGATTGATGTCTTCAGATGAAATCAAACTTTCAGTGCTTAAATGCCCACTACTTGAATTGATTCTCAAGGACCCCTGCCTTCATTAGGGCAGATGTTTGCCAGGAAATGTTTTCACTGTTGCTGGAGTCTATGGAAAAATTAAAATGATTTCTACTAACAGATAACAGTTTGGACACAAAAATAGCAATTCTTTGAAAGTAATTCAATCTGGTTGTAAATGAAGTATTGAACCTTTCATTAGAACACTATCTATCTAAAATACTAAATTCTGAACTGAGCAAAAATAGCAGCACTCAGCTTGTTGAGTAGTAAAGGTTTGACAGTTTAGGGTTCAGAATCAAGAAATTTTTGGAAGCTGGAAGTTCTTATGTCTATCCTGTTCTAGTCTTAGAAGTGTGTAATTTATAAATTTTCAGTATGATTTGAAAAATAAGTATCTCATGGGTTTTTTCTTTGTTTAATCAAAATCGTGTATTTTTGAGTTGTCTGATGGTATTTTTAGTGTTTAGCAATAACATGATTTCTTTTTTCCTGAGCAGGAGTTTGAAAATCCATTGCAAATCAAGAATTTTTTCACTGTTGAGCATCATGTAACCCCAGGAAGATTAATGTTATCTGTCAGATTCATTGCCTTGTTCTTTAGCTAAAATCTAATTTCTTTGTCCAGTTTTATTTCCACTCTAGGAGTTTACAAGTGTATATGGATTCAGGTTGAAGACCTAAACAGAGAAAAAGGAAATGTGATCTTTAATCTGGTTTATTCTTGTTATGCAATTTTACATTTGAAATTGCTAAGGAAATACTAATTTTATTTTGGTGTTCACCATTGCCCTCCTTTTTGGCAAATGCATACAGGCTGATGTGCTAAGTATGATACTACTCCTGACCAGAAGGCTATACTATACCTGTACCAGTCTGAATCAAGCAGTGCTGTAGTTCAATGTGCACACATTTAGGATCCTGTTTTTTACATTTTATTATATTGAAAAACAATGGGTTAATTTTTATCAGAAGATTAATTTGTGTTAAGATCTAATTGGATTGGAATTGGAATTCAAGTACAATGCACAAATAGCTTTAATTTTTTTTTATTAGTTACCTATCCAGACTGTTGAAGGCAGTTTTACTTAAAACTTAAGAAAATATTTTTTACTGAAATCTGAGTCTAAAAAAATCCATCTATACTTAGGGAATTGAACAGATTGTTTCTGTTTGTTCATGTCTCTCAGTATTTTAAACTAGCTTAATTTACACTCTCACACCTTATTTTTTTAATGTTTTGTAAAAGAATAATGAGCTTTCCTGGTTTTCCAACTCCCAGTTGTTTTCTCAGCTTTCAGTGAACATGTTTTTGAACTGAACTAGTTGAATAAACCAGACATCTCCCTGTACTAAGAAAAAAAGACTTCTGTTGTCAAAATAAAGTTCTTGTTTTAACAAGCTGTGAATCTAGAAGTTTGGACAGTGAGTTGTATGGATTTAGTGGTTCGACTTACAAGTGCCAACTGAGAACCCGTACTGCTTGCTATTTTGAAGTTGAATTTTAAGCAATTTATTTTTAAAGAAACAAAAGGGAATATGCTTCTGCACTTCAGCTGCTCTAGTTTACAGCCTAACATATGTTTCAACTGCAGATATTGGTAGCTTATTCTATGTGTCCTGTGACAGCAGCAATGGCTGTTGGCTGATGAAGGGAGCAGGTGCTGGGTAGGTTGCATGTGTACACATTACTCTGAAAATAGTAAAAATGTGATCTCCATCCTACTATAGCTGTAATGTAGGTGTTCATAATTTCATTATATTTGTTCTGCCTGGAGGTGAGTGTGTTTTCTTCTAAGCTAATTCTGCTTTTTTTTTTTTGCCTTCTCTGCAGAGCATGAGAATAGACTTAGGAAACCCAGTAAGCACATTTAAGGTCTTGGCTTGGTCAGAAATTAGATTTTAATTAGGGTACAGAGATTCAGGTAATAAATGGTACAAATGCTGCAAGCCCCTGGCTTACAGAACCAGCGCAGGACTGTTTTCTCCAATGTCTCTTCAGCTATTCAGAAAGGGGACTAAACTGATTCATACCAAGGGAGAGAACCTGCTCAGGTTTTCTTAATATGCAGCCTGCATTTTCCTTTGCTTTTTGTCACCTGCCAGGTCATGCTCTCGCATTGTCATAATACAACCAGCTGAATTTAGCTTTATTTTCTCTCTCTTCATCAATCTGTATTGCCAAACAGCTGATAGCAGGTCCCAGCAGTGAATATGCCCCGGGGTGATCCCAGCAGATGGACAGTTGTCCCTCTGCTTCACACTAACATGTCTGCACCCCTACACATGGGGTGCCTGCACTGTACCATGGGCCCTCTCTTCCCTCCTGTGCTCCACTTCATCCAGACTGTGTCTTGCGGCTTCCAGGCTGGGTGTCCCCAGTGAGTAGGTATCACTGGAGGCTTTTTTTTCCCCAGCTCCCTTTGAATTGTCTCATTTAATGCGTGGAGCTATTTTCAGTCAGCAAAATGTACTACATACTGCTTCCCCTCCAGCTTTTCCCCTTCGTGTGTTTATAGAGGAGGCTGAAGAAAAGCAGGCTGGTGGCTTTTGCTCTTTTTATGATGAATAAATGCCTCCCATTCACAAAAATATGGTCCCCGCCCCCCTGCTCCCAGGGAAAAAGCACGCGATGCTGCCTGTGGGAGGGCTCTTTGGAGGAGCCCAGCAGAGACAGGGCGCTTTCATCACCCTTCATAGAAGACAGAGATGTTAAAGCCTTTTCTCCTAAACAACAAATATTCTTAATGCCATTTTTACTCTCGCCTGAGCTTAGAAACAGAACGAATTTACGGCTCTGTACTTCTGCTCATGAGAAACTGGAGGTCTCCCTTGCCCTAAACCCCTCGGAGCGGGTCCATACCGGTTGTTCTAACGAGCCCGGGGGCCGGAGGAGCGCGCCCGCGGTGCGGTGCGGTGCGGGACTGCTGTTGTTCCCGGCCGCGGCCACCGGGCGGCGCCAAACCCCCACGGTTGGGGCGGGGCGGGGGTGCGGGACCGGGCCTGCCCGGCGCGGGGGTCCCTCGGTGCCTGTTCCCAGGTAGAGCTTCAGGCACCCTCCGAGCGACAGGGATGGTGCAAGGGAAGAGCGGGAGCTACGGGGGGCCCCGACACTGGGGGGTTGTCACCTGCTGGGACGGCGGTTCAAGGTCTGCCCTGCTCCCCGCAGCGTCGTGTTGCCGTCGAGCCCGGGGTGCAGGGGAGCTGCAGGCTCACGCTTTGGCTGCTCACCTGGTGGCAGGGCGGAGAAAAGCTGAACGAGACCATGTCCAACTTGGGAAATTTCTCATGTCACTTGGGTGCTGCTCTCTGTCCCCATCACCCCTCAGGGTACCACAGCCTCCTGCCAATTTATTTTGTGCGTCTTTGTTTAGATGCCATATTTAAAAACTCCTCAGCAATCTGGAAGAGCCTTTCAAAGTCACATCTTTAAACCATCTTCCTTTTCATCTGTGAACAGCAGACACATAGCAGTCCAGGCTCCCAAGAGGGTGAAACAGCTACACAACCATTCCATGCGGATCATGGCACAGACATACACATATGTGTGCCACTTGCTGATAGGAGCCTGGCCCAGGTCACTCCTGTGGCTCTACAGGAAGGTGGTTGGGAGAGCCTGATTGTGCACCACCTCTGAATTTAACAGAACAAATGAGTGTTGGCTACTCTGGGGATCAGTGCACACTGAAAGGTGCAGTGGAGACCTTTGAAAATCACTGCCTTGTGGTTTGTGTCCATTAAAGGCCACATTTTGCTGAATAGCGATGTAGGGAACCCTAGTTTGCCTGCTGCCATCAGCTTAGCAGCTAGCTCTGTAGAATCACAGAATGCTTTGGGCTGGAAGGGGACTTAAAGATCACCTAGTTCCACCCCCCCCCTGCCATGGGCAGGGACACCCACCAGACCAGGTTGCTCAAAGCCACATCCAACCTGGCCTTGAACACTGCCAGGGAGGGGGCAGCCACAACCTCTCTGGGCAACCTGTGCCACTGTCTCACCACCCCCACAGCAAAGAATTTCTTTCTAATACCCAATCTAAATCTACCCTCTTTTAGTTTGAAACTGTTTCCCTTTATCCTATCACCCTCTCTTCAGTGACATTGACCAGAGCATGAAGCTCGGAACATCAGCTTTCCTGCTTGTGCTGGTGAAAGGCCTAAGCTCAGAGCTGGCTTTAGCCTCTTTGTACTCCTTGGCTTCTCAGATCTGAGCTGCTGTGTGATTCATGAGGGAGTCTGGAGGCACCTGGGAACAAACACATCCCCGGGCACTAGTGGAGAGCATAAAAAATAGCTGGCATGTTAGTAAGAAAGAGTCTTGGCAGTTGTGGTTATTTTGTGCATTGAAGAGCATGTACTCATAGGTGCTTACAAAGAAGTTGCTAACTCAAGCAAGCTTGTGAATGACTTCCTGCAACTTGTCAAAGAAGCCCTGACCACTATTTGTCTTGCTTTCTGCCTAAATGGAAGGTTTGGTTCCTGAACCCTTGCTGTATAGCCATATAGTAATAGATGGACACGAAAGTAGAATTTCTTCCTAATATCCAGTCTAAATCTATCCTCTTTCAGCTTTGTCCTCATCACTACATGCCCTTGTACAAAGTCCATCTCCAGCTTTCCCTCTCCAGGTATTGGAACTCTACTAGAAGATCTCCCCAGAGCCTTCTGTTCTCCAGGCTGAATAACCTCAACTCTGTCAGCCTGTCTTCATAGGAGAGGTGCTCCAGCCCTCTGATCATCTTTGTGGCCCTCCTCTGGACTCGCTCCAACAGCTCCATGTCTTTCTTATGTTGAGGGCCCCAGAACTGACACCTCAAGGGAGGTGGGATCTCACAAGAGCAGA
>VZRW01008960.1:221849-295555 GCA_013398125.1 Aegotheles bennettii | reverse complement strand
ACCATGTCTCTGTAATTGCCATTGGTTAATTAATTGTTAATCAACCAATTGGTTAATTGGTTAATTAACCTCCTGACAGGAAAAAAGGAAGAAAGATAAAAAACATAAAATTCTACATTCAGAAAGGAACTTTTTTCTTTTTGCTTATGGAATAATAGATTTTTCAAAACAAATGTTAGTATGCATTTAATATTTTTACTTCTTGCCTAGACAAAGCCCAATGTCTGTTCATTGGCTTTCTTTCCAGAAAACACCTTTCTTGCCATGAGAATATGTGTAATACCAAGTGTGCATTTGAAACTCCCTGAACAGGAAGCCCATTAATGGAGTTAAAAAATGTATTAATTGTTTCTCATAACTGGGCCATCTGTCACAGGAAGATGAAAAGCTGATGAAAAGAAGCATTCAATTGTGAATTAGGAAATACTTTTTACTCTTTTTAGTAGTTTAGGTCCTTCTTATTTCTGAAGACAGGAATTTTTTCCTCAGGTGCCTGCCATTTCCACGCAGGAGATACATACCATGGAGGCAGATACTATAGAGAAATAGTACAGTGTGTTCTCATTTCATACTGATTTTGGAAAAAAAAATAATCTAAATTCTGAATCATAGAATCATTTAGGTTGGAAAAGGCCTTTAAGGTCATTGAGTCCAGCTCTAAATGGACATAGGTAGCTAATTTCCAGAGAAACTAGTGACATGCAGGTGTTTAAATACTAATTAAAGATACAGACCATGAGTCTATCATCCCAAATATGGAAAGAAAAGGCGACAAATATTTTAGTGATTGTCGATTATATTTGGAGTGGTAAATTTTTCTTCTGGTTGTTGAGTTTTAGATAGTCACCATATTAAAATTGCTTTTGTTGGAAACATCTCAGTGTTTGCTCAGTCCAGATCTGGAGATATCAGTGGGATGAAGGATTTAGGGTTCTTCTGGAGAAGACCTGCCATATCTGGTGGCTGTAGCACATTATTTTTAAGAAGATTGGATTCATGCATGTTTTTGTGCTCAAGGAATCTACTGTTCAGGTGTTGATAGGAAAAACTCTACTGAAAAAGTTCTCCTGACATTTTCAGTCATCTCTGAAATCATTGTTGTTCCCAAATTTTCCGCTTCATTTTTTGTCTTGGACTGAAGCTGTCAAGTTCTCTGCCCGGGCTGAATTTACATCTTCCTGTAGTTTACACCTTGTAAAAATCATTGAGGATATAACTATCAACATGAGGGAAATAAAACTCAGAGCATGGCAACTAATCAGACAAGAACCAGAATATTTCAAGAAACAATTCATGTAAACTTATTCTTGAAAAAGCTGACTGAAGACCTTACATACTTACGTCTCCTGCTCAGCTGAGTTTAACTCTGGTACTGTTTGCTGTGGTTCCTCATACCTGGCCAGTATCAGCAGATAACATTTCCCTAAAGACAGTGTAACAGACCATGCTCAGTCTACAAGAAGGATTTGAACCTAGGATTTTAAGTTCTAAGAGCATTAAACTCCACAGCTTGAGTAAAAGAAATGTGATTCTTGACTGGTAGCAGTCCTTCAGAGCTGTCATATAGAGCTACCAGATGGAACCTGGTGCACCTACAGTCTATTGGTTCTGCAAGACTCAAGTATCATGCATTAGTACTTCACTGTTTATGCAGATCATCCACATAGGACTGGTGGCACTTTCATTAGTTGGACAGTCAAAATAAGCTGATACTTCAGAGTCGACACTGACAGACATCTTGATAACGAGACTCAAGTGACAGTTTTCATATTTGTCATAGTAAATGCCCTAAACCTGGGCCAATAGAAACTTATTTATAAGCAGTACCTCCTCTGCAATGGGAAGTCTCCAGGAAAGTGCTTCTTGATACTCATTTTCCAGCCGAACCCTCTGTAATGAGATGCTCCCTGGAGCTGCTGGAAATCCTAAAATACTCGCATTTGAAAGGTGGAAGCTGGTTCTGGAACAAGGTAAAAATGTGACTGTCTGTTTATAGGATAAACAAATGTCCTTCTATAAACAGTACTTAGGGAGAACCAAATTAGGATTATGCAGTATTCCAAGCAGATGGGGGAGCTGGCTGGAAGAGAAGATGGGAACTTGGCAAGCATTAGACAGGCTGTCTGAAGCCAGGAATATTTATCATGATCACATAATTGAAGGTCTAAAAAGTATCCACATGCAAATGGAAAATTAAATTACAAATCAATCCATAAAAAAGCAGTTCCCAAGAATTTTGAGAAATACAGATTTATGGATTGATTATTTAATTATTGATCTTAAAGGTCCCTTCCAACTCAAACCATTCTATGATTCTGTGATTCTATTGTTGTCCCAGTTTTTATTACCATCATTTGTAAAAAAATAAAATCTTCAATCGTAATTAAAAAAAAATAATAATTGGAGTTTTATCTTTTTTGTTGTTCATCCCAGATACCATACCTATTTTCTAAAAGTACGTAAAAAATTTCTAGAGGGAGAGGTCTTGTATTAGGTATCTAAAAACGAAGCACACATAAGAACCAGCCATATGTGAAGAGCTTGGTTTACTGTTGTGGTGGCCACAGTTCTGTGTGTTTGCAATACATAGATTCACTTTCTGTAACTGACAGCTTACAAGTTAAAATTCACATTCAATTAACAAGATGTACTGGAACAACAAGAAATGGCATTACCTTATTCTCCATTATCCCTGTCTCTTTTCCACATTATGTACTGTTAAGAAAAGTTTAGTTCAGCGAATGGTTCTTATAATACTGTCAGCTTCCTAGATTTGATTTAGATTTAAAATGAATGAAGTTTCCAGCTCTGACACATTACAAAGAAAAACCAGGAAACACAATCCTGGCTGCTTCCACATTAAAAAAAAAAAAAAAAGTGCTGATAAAAAGAACCAAAAACTTCTTTACAATTATATATATTTCTTTGTAAACAAACTTGATGACATTTCAGATCTTGGTTAAGTTGTATTTTTGGGTTTTGAAAAGCTTGGAGTTTAAAATAAGATTGTTGCTGCTTCCCAAAAGGGTCTACTTTGAATGAGGAATCAGTAAAGGCCAGGCACCCCGTGAGGGTGTATAGGGAGAGTCTTGAAGCCTGATGTAGCAAGGAACAGAAAGTATCATGGCTTGTGGTGAATCACAAAGATAATTACTGACTCTGAAAGCAGAGAAGCTATGCAGGTTTGAAAGTTATAGATAAATGACAAAAAAAAGAAAAGAAAAAGAAAAGAAAAGAAAAGAAAAGAAAAGAAAAGAAAAGAAAAGAAAAGAAAAGAAAAGAAAAGAAAAGAAAAGAAAAGAAAAGAAAAGAAAAGAAAAGAAAAAGAAAATATTTCCAAAGCATGATAACTGTAGGTAAAGCCTAAAGACGTTGCTTTATGAATAAACCTGCTGCTGCTCACTCAGTGTTCCCTCTTGTACAGCTATTCTGACACAGTCCCTGTTCAGAGTTTACATCCTTTCTTTTCCCGCTTTTACTGGAGGTAAAAGCCTAATGGTATTAATGTGGCATTATTATGCCATAGAACACTGAAACCAGCTTTGAACATTTGGAATTTATTTTTATTTGGTGTTAATTTATTAGAATATTAGCAATTGGCCCAGCAGTTTTAAAGTCTCAATTATTTGCCACTGTTCTGGTTTGCGGTGAGTTTTTGTCTATTTGATTTTCACTAGGTTTGGGGTTTTTCTTTGTTGTTTTTTTTTCAGAAGACCTCGTGGAATAAGAAGAGGCTCTTGATACAAGATGGATTGTTCTGAAGCTATGACAGAATGAAATTCTGGAAAAAAAAGAACCAATAACAAAGAACTTAACTCTACTATAGCTACTCTAATCACTCCCTATGTTTTCTGAATTTGGTACTGAGCAACTGAGAATAAACTACAGAGGTGACTGTGAATTTTCTTATATTCTTTGCCTTGTGTGTGTTCCATGAACACCAGTTCTTACAGAAGAAGTTGATTTATCCCTCTTTTCATCATGTATTTATCAAGTTACTTAAGCAAATTCTTATATATCTTTAATCACATTGTTTTGATGGATTTGAGTATAATATTTCAGCATGTTCTAAAAATATTCAAGTACGTGAGTGTTTTGCTAAATGAAGTGATAGAAGCAAGAAATACAGGCTGGAAATATATGTATAATATTTCAGCAGCAAAAATGCCACCAAGAGTTAACTATCAACCTTACTCCTACTCCTGTTAACACTGTTGGGAGTACAAGACTTAATGCCTTGGGATTTACCACAACCAGAAGTCAGTCCTGAATACTGCAACAGAATTTGAGATTTCCATCAGCATACAGATGATCCTGTGTTCATCTCCAAACAACCAATAACAAATACATCTTAAGATTACAAATTGTCCAGGGTTGTCTTACATGATCTAAGTCTCAGAATAATTGAAAGCATTTAAAAATTGTTTTTGTTTTTTTTTACTTAAGTCCAGAATACATGATGTTGTAAAATAATCTAATGATTATATCATTAGATATAATGTCATTCATGTCATTCAACTATTGCCTCCACTCTAGTGAATCTTAAATATCTTGCCTCTGTGAAAGCATCATGGATTTCCCACTTGAAGTTAGAAAGAGAAAACTTTTTATAGAATGGTATGGAATCACTTAGTTTGGTTCTATTACACAATATAATTTTAAATCCTGAAAATGTAAAGTTCCACACACCATTTTATTTCCTTTACATCTGTTCATTATAAGACAGATATCTATCTTTATCTTTTCTGCACCTATTTCTCCAAATAGATAAACTAGACATGCTTGTTCTTAGCATGAACTGGAATGTTTCTCTTTGCAGGTGCAGTTGCTTAAGAAAAGGAAAACATAATTTTGCAAACAGAAGGTTTTGTTGGTTCTTTTAAAATTATTTCTTCATATTCTTGATATGACATTGTGCTACTGAGTCTCCTAAGCTCCAGTATCATACATCAATAACATCCTAGGAACTGATGGGCAGAGACAGGCTGTCAGTCATCCTGCCTCTTGCTGCCATAACTTAAACAGGTTCTTTACAGGAGGGCCCACTCTAAGTGGAAATTACTGCATCCAGGACAGCAGAAGCTCATTTGCAAGCCTCATTCTGGGAAGGTAAATCATAGACCATCAACATCTTGAGAGTAATAAATAACATCTTTGTAAAATCCACTATGATCTAACTATGCTTTCTAGACATTACGACAGGAGTATCAAGGAGGGGCTAAACATTTCAGTGCTGTGAGCCCTAGGCCTTGCTGTATTAGTAAACCACAGCAAAAAAAAAAGTATGCAGGTAACACGCCTACAATATTCATCTGTTTCCCAGGCTTTGTGAAATGCTGTATCATATCACAATGTTTTCTGCTTTTGCATTAAATCAGAGAACAATAATGACTTTTGCAGTGATTGCTGCTAGAAACAGTGCAGCCAGTAGATCAGCTGTGCAAAAAGTGGGTGAGGTTTTGAGTTCATAAAGGCACATTTTATGGAATCTAAATTTCTATTACAGGCAAATGAAGAACGTCATATCATTTAGATTTGCAAACACAAATTTTCTTTGTGTAATTAAAACACAACTTTCTAATTGGAAGAGTAAAAAATCTGGCACATGAGCTTTTCTCAAATAAATTAACAATACAGTATCAACCATAGTACATACTGACAGGCAGAATTTGATTACTGGAATCAGCTATCTTACCCAAAACCTGACTCCCTGAAAACTTATTTCAGGAACTGAAGTATCATTTCCTAAGTAAGTACTATAATTTTATGGTATAATAAACATTTGAATTGTAAATACAATTTCTCAAAAAAACTTTTTAAAGTGTTGCTTAAAACATCTATTTTTTTCACACTTAATGCCTTTTTAAAAAAAGTCACTGTTAAAACAAAGGTCAATAAATTCAGCTCTTGTACGGTTCTGTCACTATACTTACCCCCTGAGCAATAATCAGGACTGAAGAAGCAGAATAAGTAGAAGTATACAGTGAGAATATTAGGGCCTACCATTTTTTTGTTTCCATTGTTATTCAAGGCCTACAAACTTTTCAAGTTTATAAGAGTTACTGTCAGTAGTAATTTAAAACATATTCTACTAGTCCCTGTAATCTGGATCTTCAGTCAAACTGTGTCAGTATTCCACTGACAGTATCTATCATCACTCAGTAAATTATGATTGCTTAAATGCCCTATTCTTCCTGGCCACTTAGCTTTTGGATACGCTTAGTTAACTTACTTCTGATCCTGCAGATACTCCAAATCAGTATATGCCCACTGGTATTTGTTTTCAAACTTCTTAACATAATGGAACTATAATTCTAGGTAAGGATCTGGATGATACTGTAAAATAAATTATGAAAGAGAAATTATTGTAAAACTTGAGAATTTTAAGATCCTAAACTTGTCTTGCTGATTCCTTGAATTAGAAGCTTTTTGGATCTAGCTGAAGAGTTGGTTTTCACTTCCACACTTTCACTGGCTTTCTTCTACATCTGTTCAAGGACTTATGGAGAGAGATGTATCATAAATCAACACAAATGTTTCAGTCAGTGTCTCAAAGCTAGTCACATGTAGCTAGGAAACAGAGATGTGACCAAGACAACAGAAACTGAGAAGCTTTGACCAACCAGGATCACAACTCCCACATATGGTTTACACAGGTTAAGTCTTGTCAATATGTAAAGCTTTGAGCTGCATGACCCAGCTACTTGTAACCTCATCAAGTGGCTCAGCCCCTGTATGACAAGGGCCAAGTAGAGAAAAGCAATCATGCAGACAGGGTGTGAGAAGAGTTTTGCTGACTTTCTCCACTGTGACCCAGACTTGCTGCCTTGACATCTCACCCTTCACGTTGTCCCATGAACACATCAACTGTCTCCCTTCTTCCCCCGGCACCTTATTCTATGATCATTTTTAGTAGGTGATGGCAGCTCTTCCACCAAACAGACACCCTTTCAAGATTTAAAAAGTGTCAGATCAGTTCATTAGGAGCCAATAATTTCTGAGACACCAATTCATATACATGCTTTGTGCAGTGTTCACACAGTAAACACAATATCTTCAATGATTCTCTGCTCAGACAAGGCAGAAAGCACCTGATCTTGAGCTGGAGACGTGCTGCGATGCCTTTTTCTTCCTTAAAGTTCACAGGGGAAAAAAAATAAAGCACTATAGGTGATGGCTAATGCTTCAAATATCTGAAATACACTACAAAAAAACATACACGGGGCTGGTCCCAGCTACATAGAAACATGTTCATTCTAGATTCTGCTAAAATTAATAGATGCTCCCAATGGCATACAGATAAGAGGAGAATATGAAAGAAGTATGACCAAAAGTTTTGAAAGCAAATTATGTATAAAGTCTAGACAAAGCAAATTATGTGTGGAGTTGCTAAATGCAAACACAATGGATGTTAGGGGCAATACTAAGATTTTTTTATAGGTATATCGGTTTTAAAAGGAAGACTGGGGAAAATGTGGGCCCTCTCCAGAAGGAAACAGGAGACCTAGTGACCCGGGATATGGAGAAGGCTGGGGTACTCAATTACTTTTTTGCCTCAGTCTTCTCTGGCAAGTGCTCAAAGGAACCTGAAAGTGCACAAGTCCATGGGACCTAATAAGATACATCCATGGGTCCTGAAGGAACTGGGCAGATGAAGTTGCTAAGCCACTATCCATCATATTTGAGAAGTTGTGTCAGTCCAGTGTGAAGTTCCCATTGACTGGAAAAGGGGAAACATAACCCCCATTTTTATAAAGGGAAAAAAAGAAGACCTGGGGAACTACAGTCAGTCTCACCTCTGTGTCTGGTACGGTCATGGAGCAGATCCTACTGGAAACTATGATAAGGCACATGGAAAACAGTGATTGGTGACAATCAGCACGGCTTCACCAGAGGCAAATTGTGGCTGAAAAATTTGGTGGTCTTCTATGAAGACATTTCATATCTGGTGGATAAGGGAAGAGCAACTGATGTCATCTACCTGGACCTGTGCAAAGCTTTTAACATCATCCTGCACAACATCCTTGTCTCTAAAATAGAGAGCCATTGACTTGATGGATGGACCACTCAGTGGATAAGGAATTGGTTGGATGGTTGCACTCAAAGAATTTTGGTCAATGGCTCGATGTCCAAGTGGAGATCAGTGACGAGTGGTGTTCCTCAGGGGTTGGTATTAGAACTGGTTCACTTTGACATCTTTGTCAGTGACATTGATGGTGGGATTGAGTGCACCCTCAGCAAGTTTGCTGATGACACCAAGCTGTGTGGTGCGGTTGACATGCTGGAGGAAAGGGATGCCATCCAGAGGGACCTTGATAGATGGGCCCGTGCAAACCACATGCCGTTCGACAAGGACAAGCCCAAGGTCTTGCACGTGGGTTGGGGCAATCCCATACTGAATTACAGGCTGAGTGGAGAATGTATCAAGAGCAGCCCTGAGGAGAAGGACCTGGGGTACTGGCTGGTTGGTGATAAAATCAGTGTAAGTCAGCAGTGTGCGCTTGCAGCTCAGAAAACCAACGTTATCCTGGGCTGCATCAAAAGAAGCGTGACCAGAAGCTCAAGAGAGATGATTCTCCTGAGTTAAAGAAGCATTTGGATGACACTCTCAGGAACATAGTATAACTCCTGGGGTGTCCTGCACAGGGACAGGAGTTGGACTTGATGATCCTGGAGGGTCCCTTCCAACTCAACATGTTCTATTATTCTGTGATTCTATGATTCCCCCTCTACTCCTCTCTACTCTGCTCCGTGAGACCCCACCTGGAGTACTGTGTCTAATTCAGAAGTCCCAAACATAAGAAGGACATGGAGCTGTTGGAGTGAGTCCAGAGGAGGGCCACAAAGATGATTAAATGGCTGGAGCACCTCTCATATGAAGACAGGCTGAGAGAGTTGGGGTTGTTCAGTCTGGAGAAGAGAACACTCCCAGGAGACCTTATAGCAGCCTTTCTGTATCTTAAGGGGACCTACAGGAAAGCTGGAGAGGGACTTCGTACGAGGGCATGTAATGATAAAACAAGGGGGAACGGTTTCAAACTGAAGGGGGGTAGATTTATATTGGATAGTAAGCAGAAATTCTTTCCTCTGAGGGTAGTGAAACACTGGCACAGGTTTCCCAGGGAAGCTGTGGGTGCCCCTTCCCTGGCAGTGTCCAAGGCCAGGTTGGATGGAACTTTGAGCAACCTGGTCTAGTGGGAGGTGTCCCTGCCCATGTCAGGGGGGTTGGAATGAGGTGATCTTTAAGGTCTCCCTTCCAACCCAAACCATTCTGATTCAAGGAGAATATACATGTAATTTATGCTAACAAGCAAGAAAATTTACACTGATTGACTGCACTCTAGTACCTCTATAACCTCCATACCTGCTATTTTCTTCTTTTTTCTCTCCCACTACTGAACTCTGATTGAAAATGAAGTTTTATCTTTTCAATCTGGAGTCATTCAAGGCCACTTTGTGACTTCAAGCTCTTTTACAATTACTGCTGTCCAGCCCATAAATTCAGGGATATATGAAAACTGCTGAAACAGACATGGTGTGTCTGCCAGTTCTGCAGAGGAAGGATGGTCAAATCTTAATGATGCAGTTCACATAAATTCCAGTGCTGATGGTTACTCTGGAGAATGCTCCCCAAAAGAGATTGAAAGATGAGAGAGAGGAGGTAAAGGCAAATTCTGACATCTTTCAATTGTGTTCCAGCTAGTCTGAATTTCATTTTAAATTGACAGTGTTCAGCTCTGTGGGACTCAGATGCTGTGACCAATCCTGGTGCTGTGCTGACAACATACACTGAATTGAGCCTCATTCAGGTTAACCTTAGTTTTTGCTGTAGGCTTGCTAAGACTCACCCTTCTGAAGGTCAGAACTGTAATTGCAGGCCCAGATATCTAAATTCTGCCATCGGCCAAATCAGAAATCTCAGCTCCAAGTCTTCTTGGAGCACAGGCTCTGAGCTCACCACCCAAATCCAAATCCAAATTCAGTCAATCACAGTGGTTTTAATTTGGTTTTGGGATTGTTTTTTATTATGGAAGAAGAATAAAAATGCAAAATACTTCTCAGAAAAAGGTCTGGGGAAAGATTGTGACTCCATCTTCACTTTACAGACATAAAAGCTGACCCCTTTCAAAGCCAGCAACATCTGCCAGAAAACAGGGTGCCATCACCTTTTGACTTGCACAAACTTCCTGAAGGGGACAGTCAGTGCTGAATACTATAATATTGTTATTATCCCCTGTGCCACATAGCCATGCTTCCAAAGGGTCACCTCAGTCCTGCAGCTGAAGGGACACCTAGTTTAAGACTCCCACAAAGCTTTAAATATTAGCTAATCATTAGGTAATTAGCAGGACCTTGGCACAGCCACCAGAAAAATGACTGCTCACAGATTTAGAATGACTGCTCACAGATTTAGGTAGATGCTGAAAGAAGGGTTTTGAGATCTTCTGTGGTGCTTAAATATAGTGCTGAAATTAGCAATTAGGTGCTCATTTGAGCATTGAGTTCTCAAAGCACAGACTCAATTAAAATATATAATTTAGCAGTTTAAGTTTACACTAATCCAGCACAACACTCCCAAAGCCAAACAGATTTATCACACACCCAAATTTCAGTATATGTTGTCTAAGCTCTTTGCAGAATCAGGATCAAGAGAAATAGCTGTCACTGACAATTAAAAAATGTTCAAAAACAAGTACAAAGCCATTATTAACATTGAAAATGAAAAACCTACATAAAAAAGAAAAAGCCTCACCCTTAGGGTTTGTTAAAGAAAGTAATGATATTTTTGTACAATAAATACAGAAAGTTCACTTCTTTCAGTGATTAGTGATGCACATTACTGTCCAACTGCTGTTTTTGCCCAAACCTAATTTCTCAGTTCAATCACTACAATATCATGGGGAAAGGCAACATTTCTGCCTTTGTACATGCAGGAAGTTGCAGTTTCTGGTAAATCTGTTATCTTTATTTCTGTTTTGAAGTAATGACTAGGTACACAATACATTCATTCTCATTGTTTCTTCTTCAAATGTTAGGTTTTTTCTGAAAACCCAGGAAAAAAAGAAAAACCTCAGGGCAGTAAAGACTGGACAGCGGGAAAATGTATTTTTTTTTTTTATTTTGGGCAGGAAAAAGTTGACCTGATCCAGAGCTGACTAATCACTACCCAAACCCGCTTGTAGCCCTTTATCAGTGTTTTAAGCCTGCACCAAGCAGTGGAGGTTTGATAGCTGATTACAAAAATTCTTATTTTTCTAGATTAGCTGTAAAACCTTTAATGTATTCCATTTGCTCATACAGCCAGTTTTTATTATTGCCACTGCGGAAGGAAATCAGTTTATATGTGAGTACAGATGTAGACATCTGGAGAGATAGCAAACCAGAAAATAATTGCTTACCAATGTGCTTTCTTTTGTTTGTCCTCTGTCAGAGAATGGGTTTATACATGTGATCATGAGTTACTGTTAGGACTATATTACAAAAATCCAGTATTGCATCTCCTACATAATCACAGTTACTCCCCACTGATCACTGGGTAGTTTATAAGTTGTTTGGTTTTGTTTGTTTTTTTTAAGAAATAAGTAATTTCAAACCTACTCTTTGTTGTGGTTTAACCCCAGTCAGCAACTAAGCCTCACACAGCCACTCACTCACTCTTCCCCAGTGTGATGGGGGAGAAAAATCAGAAGAGCGAAAGTGAGAAAACTCATAGGTTGAGGTAAAGACAGTTTAATAGGTAAAGCAAAGCTGCGCGCACAAGCAAAGCAAAACAAGAATTCATTCTCTAATTCCCATGGGCAGACAGGTGTTCAGCCAACTCAGAGAAAGCAGGGCTCCATCACGCATGACAGTTACCTGGTAAGACAAACACCATTGCTCCGAATGTCCCCCCCTTCTTCCTTCTCCCAAGTTTACAGCTGAGCATGACATCATATGATACGGAATATTCCTTTGATCAGTTGCAGTTGGCTGTCTCGGCTATGTCCCCTCCCCAGTGTCTTGTGCATCCCCAGCCTACTCACTGATGGGTGGTGTGAGAAGCAGAAAAGGCCTTGACTCTGTGTAAGCGCTGTTCAGCAATAACAAAAACATCTCTGCATTATCAACGCTGCTTTCAGCACAAATCCAAAACCCAGCTACTATGAAGAACATTAACTCTATCCCAGCCAAAACCAGCACACCTTTATCCTTACTTGCTCACAAAACCTGACCTTACTGCTCTAGCAGACAACCCAGTGATGCGTGTCAGTGTTGGAAATGTGCAACTTATCTTTCTTATCTGTATTACAGCTTTCTTTTCTATTACCTGCTAGAATAGGGACAACTGTTGCAATACAATTAAGACTCCTACTAATCAGTTTGTTCATCCAAGCTATCTGCTAACATCATATACAGACGAGATAAACAGGCAATTATCATGGAGAACATTTGCTAAACAAAGCTGTAATTAATAATAAATCAAACTAAGTTCCCAACTACTTAAATACAGTAATTAATTATCGTGTGGCCTCAAGCTATTTGTGTAGAGTATATAATTTACAATTCTGTGTGATCTCAGCTGTATTCCCTGAAGCCTCTAGAGCTATCTTTTGCATAACTTTAAACTTCAGTCCATTGGTTATGAAAGTTTCTTCTGGCTTCTGCCCCAACTCTCTCCATTATAATGCCAAGAAATGCAATCTTGTATTTATGTTGAAGAAATTACAACTTTTAAACACCAGCATATAGCAAATACCAGAATTATAGCATGCAACTGAATTAGATCTGGCTGGCAGGCATTTTTGTCAGTTGTCATATACAATCAGGATCCAGCTGTACAATAAGCCATCTGGAGGTAGCCAGTGCTGTCCTACATATTGTTCAATTAAAAAATTATTAACAGGTCAGTTTTCATCACCTGGCAGCTTTACCAACCAGTTTCCAAAGTACTGTGTAATTTGAACTTTTATTACACACAGAATCACTTCTTCAGAAAACTAGATATTCTACATAATGTAAAACCAGGTATCTTTCCTACAAAAGGTCACAGCGTCACCATAGACCCACAGGCCATACAATGCCTTCAGCATTTATATGCTCACCCTGAAAGAGGGACCGTGTAACACTGGGCTGCTGATAATACTAATCACATGACATTTTTACAACAGTACAGTCCATAGCTCCAAGATTATCACTTGCTTTCACACTTTCATTTCTCACTATACTTCTCAAATGGTTCCAAGAAGTCATAAGCCTTCTCCTGGAGACTTACCAAATTTAGAAGCCAGACTACCAACAGGATTGTGTGTTTTCAGTAACAAAGACCAGACATTTTCAGAACAGGCTTGTTCATATTTGCCTGGTGACATAAGGCACTGGAAGGACACTGGTATAGAAGGGAAAACCACAGCATCCACACAGGCATTACTCACCTCTTTCTGCCAACATACCCAAGATCTCTCTCTATCTTTTTAACATCCCCAATCTACAGAGCTCCTACTGCAGTTCCCAGCACCTTAAGTCCTTTTTTAAACTGCATATATTCTAGTTTTACATCTTCTGGCTGCCTTGTCAGCCACTCCCTGGGAGAAAACACCCAGTGGGTGATCTAGTCTACCTCCAACTAACTCTCTGCCCTCAGCAATTCAGTCATATCAACTTGACTCATCTACCTATTCCACACCCATCTCACTTCTCTGTCGCACTGAAGACATTGAATCTCAATATTAGTTTGGCCCAGTGAAAAAAAGGTCAGTGAAACAAATGAATCTTTCTTAAAGACCCACATTCTCTACAAATGCCTAATTAGTTACTTTAAAAAGGCATTGTCTCCACGAAATGCAGCATCAGTGTGTTATCTGTTACCCCATAATGTTCCCAATGTAATTTTCTTTTGATATGATTAATTTCTGAAGATGAGTCAAGTTAGTAATAAGCATGATAATTGCCATAATCCATATAATGACCTCTATGTGGCAGACTCCTGCTGTTGACCTTTCTAACTGTACATAAGAATTAAAGACAATCTCCAGCCCAAAGTAAATACATGCAAGTTCCAATTCTAGTCCTTGGAATTTAAATACTTTAACTAAAGTATTTAACTAAAAGACTTAACAGGATCTTTGGCCTCAGTGGCGCACCACAAATGGCAGACTTGAAATTATCTGGGTATAATGATGGCAACAGTGGCCAGGTGCTTCTTGCAAGTCTGAAACTACATGCTAATAACTGTCAGGTGATATATTGTGGCTTATTTTGTGGGGGCTATGTGGTTTTAAGTGAAGTATTGTTACATACTTTCCTGAGTAATAAAAAATTATAATAATTTAAAAAAAATAAGACAAAAAGGAAGAAATAATTTAAATCCAATATTTTTGCATGTTTTTAATAACTTTAACTTTTTTCCAAAAATTAAATCTAAATACCATACAAAGGAGACAGGTGAAGGGATTGCAAATCCCAAACTTGCCAACAAATGATTGCTGAATTTCTAATAATGACCTCCTATCACACCTGGAAATCTCTTGTTGGCAGAATATTCCTGATTCAGGAGACTCATCTTCCAAACCACAGAAGTCTGGGTGGAAAAGACTAAACATGGGCTCTCTGCTTCCCCCAGCTCCCCCAGATGTCTTGTCTTTTGCCACCACCTTCAGCCCTGTGAGGGTTAGAGTCAGTATCAAGATGGCTGGTTTAAGTCACCATCCCATGTTTCTGGGAAACCACTATTTACACCAGGGAACACCATTAGACGTGAGTGGCAATAACAGCATCGAGAGGAGTTTTTGTGGAGTTAAGGAGAATGAGGTGAGGTGAGGTGAGGCGAGGCGAGGCAAGGCGAGGCGAGGCGAGGTGAGACAGAAGATGCTTTCCCAAAAAGACTTCCACACAACAATGGCAGGTAAAGTACAAAGACTTGACAATAGCTCAGAAAGCTCACTACAGTTCAAAATCAAAAGAGAATGGAGAATTTGGGAAATCTGGAAGCATGTAGATGGAAAAAGCATTTTGTTATGACCAAGTACCTGTCAGCATGTTTCACCTTTGGCCATGGGTGCAATTCATGTAATGCAGCAGATATGGAACAATCACAATAGTGAGTAACTCTTGAGGAAGGAAATTAACAGATTTTCTTATGTTGTAAGGAAAAAAATCATTGAAATTTACATTCTGGCATGTGACTACATGCTTAGAGAACCCCAATTACAAATTTCATCAGAATTTCTGCCACTAGACTTGAAAGCCAGCTGAAGAGGGTGGCTGCTGAAAGTTGGTGGTATTCAAGTTACCCAAAAGTGGCTTAGACATTAAGTGTGTAGAATGCAGTCAAACCACACTTCGAATTAGGTCCATGATCCCTCTTAATGAATAGGCTGAGTATCCAAGGTACTGCAGCTTTATTATCTAGTGCCTGGAGTTAGTGCTTTTCCTTTTTCTGCAGAATTCAGGACTGTAGACCTGCAAACAATAGAGTTATTCTTACCTCTGTCTGCATGTGTGAGGAAAACTCTAAAGACACAGCCTGTGTATCTAACCTTTCTTTTATTTCTTTTGAGTAGCCTCTAGGTTAGCAACTTTGATCTTCTGATTGAAGAGGATGTACAACTAACCCTGTCTGTAGCCAACTGTGTTTATCAGCAGGGCAATTTTTTCTGTAGGTATGAGTAAAAAGAGTAATTTCTTTGTCTTCTAAAAGCAGCTTAGAAATAGAAGGCCTTTCTTACCTCTTGAAATATCTCTTAACTCTAAACATAAAGACTTCTGCAATTATTAGTTGTAACTGAGAAAATTCTATTCTGTATGAAATTCTTTCTGGTTATATGATTCTTTTACATATCATCTGAGGGAGGATCTGACAGTGTTTAAACAACCACCTTGATGTTCTCAGAGGCACAAGTGTTCAGCAGTTAGTTATATCAGCTCGATCATATTTATCATCTATATGTTTCTGAAAATACCTGTAGTAGAACAGTTTTTACAACTGTACTTCCCCAAAATTTGTATTTGTTAGTTCTGCTTGTACTTATAAGTCTCTTTCCACTTAACTAGACAGGAAAAAAAAAATCTTCTGTCTTTGCAGGCTGAATACAATTCATGTGTCTTTATGCATCTAAAACTGCAAAGAGAAACCCAAAGAAAGCCCTATGATACAATTGCTTTCATACAGACAGTATTTTAAGAGACTTTATTTTTTATATTTTCTTGTTTTGGATAAAAATATTACCATTTCTAGACTTTGTCCAAAATTAGCCTTCAATTTGTTTGAGAGATTTCTAAGATAGAAACCCTGATCCCACTAAAATGAATCAAAGTTTACTATGTGACATCAATGGTGGAAGCAATTTACTCGGAGATCTTAGCCACCACTGGATGAATGCTATCTGAATATCAGATCCCAGTATTAGGCATGAAGTATAGGTATAAAATGACCTTGATATTACTTCACACAAGATAGTTATTTTTTGTACCTGTTGTCATTTTTGTCATGTTAAAAATATTCTTGATATCTTCCCATAAAATAAAGAAAAAAAAATCCCTGAAAGAAAAAGATATGCATTTTTAAATCATCTATGCTGTTAAATAATCTCTTTTATAACAAAGAGAAAGCAGGAAGCATGAAAATTGGATGCAGTTAAAATATTACTCTGGAATGACCTCAAAAGAATGATGAGCATGTCACTATTTTGGAATGCAAGGTTTTTTTTAGTTTCTAACTCTTTTGTTAAGTTCCAAGCTTGAAATTTATAGTTTCTGACACTGATTCACAGGATCTCACCTTCTCTCAAGGTATATTTTGGGGATGAATAGGCAATCACATTCTTTTATGTCATCTTCCATCTCATAAAAACAAAGTGTCTGTGCCAACATCACTTTGTTCTATTTCCAGGACACGTTGTCTCAGTAGGAGGCTAACTGTGAGATATAATCTCAAAATACCTTGGCTATTCAACTTTTAAATATTATATATATGTTGATAACTTGACAATATGATTGGGCTCAATAATACAAGAAACAGGCTGCCCAGAGAGGTTGTGGAGTCTCCTTCACTGGAGACATTCAAAACCCGCCTGGATGCGTTCCTGTGTGATGTGCTCTAGGTGACCCTGCTCTGGCAGGGGGATTGGACTAGATGATCCTTCGAGGTCCCTTTCAACCCCTAGAATTCTGTGATTCTGTGATTCTGTGATTCTATGAAACTAGTAAAACGTCAGTGTTGCTGAAACTTTTAAATATTTTCTTTTGGTGCTCATCTTTTTTTAATGAGACCACTGTGAAAGTCCAATATTTTTGCCTAAAAAACATCTCTGAAGTCACTCAGAGGATTTGTTTTCATATAACTTTCTGTATTGATCACCAGATACTCCTTAGTAAAGGATACTAAAAACTATTAGTATGCCAGAACTATATGGGAAGTGAAGTGCACATTTGTAGTTATTCTTATAAATGAAGTTAAGAAATTTAATCACAGTATATTCCATGAAATGCACTGGTCTTGCTCTAAGCAACAATAAAACACCATGTAGGGCTGAGACCCCTGTGGGATTCTGAGATCACAGAATCACAGAATCACAGAATCTAAGGGGTTGGAAGGGACCTCGAAAGATCATCTAGTCCACCCCCCCTGCCAGAGCAGGGTCATCTAGAGTACATCACACAGGAACGCATCCAGGCGGGTTTTGAATATCTCCAGTGAAGGAGACTCCACAACCTCTCTGGGCAGCCTGTTCCAGTGCTCTGTCACTCTCACAGTGAAAAAGTTTTTCCTGATATTTACATGGAACCTCCTATGCTCCAGTTTAAAACCATTGCCCCTTGTCCTATCATTAGTCATTACTGACAAAAGCTTGGCTCCATCATCCTGACACTCACCCTTTACATATTTGTAAACATGGATGAGGTCACCCCTCAGCCTCCTTTTCTCCAAGCTAAAGAGACCCAGCTCCCTCAGCCTCTCCTCATAAGGGAGATGTTCCACTCCCTTAATCATCTTAGTGGCTCTGCGCTGGACTCTCTCAAGCAGTTCCATGTCCTTCTTGAATTGTGGGGCCCAGAACTGGACACAATACTCCAGATGTGGCCTCACCAAGGCAGAATAGAGGGGGAGGAGAACCTCTCTTGACCTACTGACCACCCCCCTTCTAATGCACCCCAGGATGCCATTTGCCTTCTTGGCCACAAGGGCACATTGCTGGCTCATGGTCATCCTCCTGTCCACCAGGACCCCAAGGTCCCTTTCTCCTACACTGATATAAGATATAAGATATAAGATATAGGAGATATAAGAATTTTTGTCCTTGATAGGCTGCTGTATCTTTACAGATAAAGAAACTGAACCAAAAAAAATCAGGTGTAGTTTCTCAAGGCAGAGTAGACTAAGAAATGGTTTCAGTGCAGGCAATCACCAAAACCAAGTTTTGAATAGATTTTGGGTACAGGGAGATGGAAGAACCGAAGCAGCTATTGCAGCTCAGTAGCATCAGAGCTGCCTGAAGCCAGGTCCCTGCTGCAGTTTTTCACCCTTAGCACAACCTGGTTAATTCAGATTTTTGCAGAGAAAACCTAAAATGTCACCTTTACTGATCTCATATTTGAATTGGATTTTTGGGTGTGTAAAAGGATAATAATATCTGAAAGCTGTGTTAAATGATATATGATATTCAGGGACATCACTGCTTGGCAGCTTTCTGTTTTATGTAGCAGAGAACAAAGGCTTTTGTCTCTGGTCTTCTTTGTTCCAAGCACTTTATCTGTTGATTCTGCACCAACTCTTATTAATGATCTGAGTTTACACAAAAGTAGGATATATCCTTCTGTATGTAACTTTCAAATAACTTCTTCCAGTTATTCAATGACTGTTGAACTCTTTCCAACATAGGAATGCACATCAACTTATTAAATATAACATACATGACATAAATAGGAAACACACTATTTTATTTTTTTATAAAGTAAACATGAACAAGGATTTGAAAAGAACTACGTTGAATTTGGCATCAACAAATCATTTGCAGAGAACTATGAAATCAAGGTGAATGTCTGGTAATTTCAATAGTGTAAAATGGTATTTCTTGGCAAGGTTTTTTCAGTCTCTTCCATATGCTTTTTCTCTCATCTGTCTTTCAAAGACAACAAATATTTAAACCTAATATTATCACATCAAGACCTAAACACGTAACACTCATGTCTTCTTCCCAAAATACATGCCAGTCTGTCTCACATGAGTGCATTTAAAAACAAACTTTATTTAGATCACACAAGCATGTCTGGCTCACTTCATGAGGGAGACAGAGGGTGGAGGTACCAGTGTTTCTGCCCAAGTGGGTGAAAGTACCCATAGTTTCTGTATTGGGGTATTACTTGGGTGCTCAGATGTGACCTTGTGCCCCTATGCCTCCCTGACTCACACTGCCTGTATGGCAAATCCTGCTCTGACTCAAGCCAGGAATAAGGCTTCAGGTAAAAGGCTGTTGGGAAAAACAAGAGAGCTGCTTGGACATCATATCAGCCTTCCTCACAGGTACAACAGTTGCACCTCTTTTCATGTTGGAGCATAGCTCTGCAAAACAACATAAGCACAGACCAGGTTTCTATTTGTCAAGTCTAGCAGGTGCCTACATTTTGCGGAGGGACATAATACAGGATAATATTTTCTCCCCTCTTAGTGTGCTCAGAGTGCTCAACCTGAATACCGGGAGTATATGTTCAAATCCCACATTCAACTGATCTTCCTTGCATTCACATCTACATGATAGGACATTGCATGCCACGCTGCAGACTTTCTGAATTAAGCCTTTTTCCTGCTGAGCCTGCTCTACATTGGGTAAATAATCAAGCACAAGAGCAGAGTGTGGAAGCTGGTGCTGCGCGTCCTGGTGGTATGACTTCACCACTGAACTGGGGACTTGTCCAGCCTCTCCCCGGCCTGATGAATTATTACTCAGTGCAGCTGGGAAGAGCTTCATGAGCAGGGATCTAGAGAAACTTGCACTGCAATGGTTAGAAGCTTGGTAAGCAGGCATGGTGTTGAGATATGAGTTCAGTCCCCTCAGTATGAAAGGTCCCTGAACTGTTGTGTCCTGAATTGCTGGGGCCAGATGTGACCCTTAATTCTGGTATCTGTGTCACTCTGAAGCATGCCACCATCCAGAAAAAAAAAGAGGCCTAGACAGTTTGCAAGGCACTCCCATAAGCAGACAGTACCTGCAATAAGAACCAGTAGTTGCACTTAAAACACTCCATTCATTTTGGAAGATTAGGACTGTACTTTGTATTGTGAACACGCAAAAAACTAATCTCTCTTAAACTGAAAGAAAAAAATATAAGTGTAAAGCAAGTGAAAGTAAGAAGGCAGATAAATTTCATAATGAATATTCTCCACTGACATGTTTTTTTAAAGAAATCACCAAACATCTTACTCAAAGATATTACACCAGCATGAGAAATATTGCATACAATTAGAAATGGTTCACAATGTCAAATCCAGATCTAGTGCATCTACAAAGTTGTTATAGATAGGAATGTATTAACTACTTAATCAAAAAATCCACTGAAGAGTTGGAACAGAAACTTTAAGAAGATTTTATGTATTTATATAAAATTTTTTAGTAACTTAATGGGTTTTTCAGAATGTAGTTTTACTAGTATACATGGTAGTTACTGAAGTACAGATAAATTTAAATTTGCTGCACTATGCTGTTAGCCATAATTAAGTAACATTGCAATTGTCATCAGGATCCAATCAGTATAGTGTTATAGTTTGAAGTTTTGTCCGTTTCGGGAACGAACAAGTTAAACGAGTTATTCCATATCAAGCCTTCTGTTGATAAACTGAAAAGTACTGAGCTAAGTTTTTTTCTCCCTGCTGTTTGAATTCCAGTTTGCATTCCTCAGCGAAGGGGGGGGGGGAGTGGCAGAGCGGCCACTTATCAGTTTTTTTTCCTTTCCTTCGCCTGTAGAGAGACTGTTTGTTTTTTTTCCTTCTCTCTCTTCCCCCGGGCTTCTCGGCAGATGAGACGAGAGGAGAACTCTTTCTTCCCTGGACTCCTGGTTTCGGGATTTTGTAAATATATTTATCCAAATTTCCTCCATTTCCTTTGTACCTGTTCCCTTTTTTCCCTGTTTCATTAAATTTGTATGGTTTGTTTTTCCTAAATCTCACAGCCGTGTGCATTGTTTATTTTCTTCCCCTTGGGGAGAAGTAAGCAATAAATTATTGTCTTGGGTGGTTGCAGTCCGCCCTAACTGCGAAAACTGAAACGGACAAAACTTCAAACTATAACATATAGTCATCAAAATTACAAGGTAGTCTTAGAGAAAAAAAAATGTGGTTTTGGCAATTAAATTTATTTCTCTCTACAGTTAGCTGGAACTTGAAACTTCTTGATTGGAGTGCTTTGGCTACTAAAAATTACATGACACAACAACGCATCTGGCCATATTTTGGTAACTTTTATGCTCACTTAGAAAACAAGGAAGGGACTTCTTGCATATTATATGTATATAAAACTTATGATAGCATTTATATGAAGTGAATGAGACAAAATATATCAGTACTAATATACTCTGGCCTCATCTTCTGTTCCAAATACACAATAAAGACAACTGCTGCTAGAAATACAGATGTTTAAAACAATCTTGTGTAGTTGTAGACCTGTAGGAAGCTAGGTACATTGTGAACCTTACAACAAGGTGCTCAACATTAGACAGTTAATAATGTCTGTTATTGTCCTGGTTTTGCTGGGACAGAATTATAAAATCACTTTTCTGTTCTGAGAAACAGTAGTTTTAAAAAACTGCAGAGTCCAGTTCTGTGAGAACGAAGGAGATGAGATGATTCGGTGTGCAGGTTTCCATAGTGATCAAGGTTGAGGATTGTTTTGAGCCATGCAGGTGCAGTGGGCCAGGAGGAGCTAAGCCCAGGGCAGCTGACCAACCAAAGTATTCCATACCATAAACATCACCCTCACTATACATTGAGAAGTTGCTAGCTTCCAGGGGGGCTTCTACCATGGCTGCCTTCCCAAGAGAGTCCCATCCGACTCACCAGTTGTCCCATGCCTGAGGCCTGCTCTTTCATCAGCTGAGATCTCCACTGGATCTGTGTGTTTGCAGTGTTGGCACTCAGCCCTCACTGCTAGAAGCACTCAGCTTGCGATTGTTACCTGAAACTGAGTATAACTTTGTATCTTGCATTATCATTGGAGGTAATATTAAGTCATTAGTATTATTCTATTAAATCTATTTTCATTTCAAGGTGGGGTCAAGTAATAGAGCAACCATCTAGCCCACAACAGTTATTAATATGATGTAAGCTCTAATAACTAAATCATCATTAAGTGGGTTAAGAATTGTCTGTAAGATCTGGAGAATCAGAACTGGTTGGGGGTGGCCCTAATGTTGTTACCCTCATGGACCAATACCTTGTCCAACAGATCACAGCCTCCTTTGGAAATACTGTTTTGTCATGCATATGACAGGTTAACTTTGAAAAAACAAAACACAGAACATCTGCAGTTCAGCAACACTGCATCTTATATGTAAGGAGGTTACAAGGGGAAGTCTACTAAGGAGTCTGCTTTTCCACAGTGGCTTCTGTGCCTGTGATCTCTGCCTTTCATGAGCAACATACTTTAGTCCAGTACAGTTTGGCTGCCATTAACAAAAAAGTAACCGGGTGAAATATCATCCAAGGTGATCCAGTGGTTCCTTCTCTCCTTAAATGCTCCACAATTGATGGGCACACACTTGGATTTCCCACTGACCAGGCTGTGTTGGTGGCTAGCGAGTTTTTCTTTTCCTGCAATAAATTCTCCACAGAGAAATCTTAGCAAGTGCTTACATGGGGTGGGTAGCTGAAAGGACAACTAAGATTTCTGAATAAAACATGTTAACCACTTGTTAGGTGTAGTTGTGTAGAGTTAGGACCCTGACTTTGCTATAGCAAGAAGAAATTAAATTCCACACCATTCTTTTCGGGTTCCACAGGATTTTGGCTTGGGCAGTGAAAAATTCCATTTTCCAGTGAATTAAATAGAGGGACAAGTAAAATAATCAAAGTAGAAGAACTGGGTTGCTTTTCTGAGTACTAAACTGACAGGATTTTCCCTGTCACTACCTTTATAATTGTTTAGTTCATCTGCGTTTTGGCAAGGCCAAATAATTCACAGTATTGTAGAAGTTTTCAGGGAACTATGGATGGAAGGATCACTATTGACATTTTAAGGACACTGAAAGCATGGAAACTGATTGGGATCCTAAACTAGCTGGATTTTCCTGGTAAAATAATCACTGGTAGTGTAATTTATAATAATAACATTCAAATCTTCATCTTTTTCTCAAGCTTAACAGCTCAGTGGAATGGATCGGGCTGATTGTGACTTTCAGAGTTACCGTTTCATATTGTGTGTGGAATCAAGACAATACGGCATTGCATGTGCTTAGTTGACACTTTCAAGGTCACCTGCTACCAAAGGACTGAAGAGCGTATGTGTGAAAACTCTGTATAGCTCCTTCTTCCAAACTGCCTTAGCTAAGATAGCTTGTCATTGCATCTGCTGCTCCTCCCTAAATTGCTATCTTCACAAATATTTTATTACAATGCACATACTTTAAAGTAGTTGCTCCTTTTATTTTGCCTTATGCTAAAATACATGTAGTGAAAAAATGTCCATGTTGCAGCTAAGAATGTGATTGCACAAACAACCTTTCCATTTATAATTCAATCTCACTAATGAAAAAAATTATACAGTCTTAGAGCATATGGGTTGACAATATTGTACTGTGTATATGCTTTACAGATGTACAATGGTCTTGGAAAGAGAAGATGAGGAAAAGACATTATACAATGCAGTAACACAGAACTACATAACACTGAAATTATTGCAGTTGCTTTCCACCGTGCTGGAGGAGTAAGCGCTAATGCTTATTTTTAGTCCTTTCAGCCAAAATGTCACCAGCCACAATTGCTCCTGACTAAATCATATTGGGCCATATGTTTCCTAATGAACTGCAGATCACAGTTTGACAGCAGCTGTTATAGACCAAAGGTATGAAAAATAAACAAAGACTGTGTCACCATTAAAAAACTGAAATATTCCTGTAATTACAGATCTCTATCAGAGTACAAAGCCTGGACTATATTGAAAACAAGATCTTTTCAATGTATGGGGGAAAAATAATTTGCTGAGATGTTTTAAGAAGGCACGCACATGTCAGTAACTCTGTAGTAGCTTGCTTAGGAGAGGGAAAATCAATTAAAATAAACCCCTCTATCCTAGCATGTCATAAGAATATATCCTTACATATAGATGGAAATGGCTGGTGAAACTGGAATATTCCTCAGCATAACATTTGTACCTTATAAGCTTGATTCTGAACCCTCTACACAAAGTTTGCACTGCTATAATATCTTTGATTTCAGAGGAGTTTTTCTTAAATCATGCAAATTAATGCAACTCAAGTTATCAATTTACCGTGAAACACTCATGAATTTAATTACCAATAATTGCATTTTAAGGTGAAAATTTTCCATGAAATACTTTTTCTTCAAACCTCATTTTCAACTGTGATACTCATAGCTTTTTCTTAATGAAGATCATTTTATGTTTTAAAATGTATTCAACCACAAGATGAATTATAAGGGAAATGCCTGCACCCATTTTAGAATTAGAGAGGTAGAAAAATAACATTTTTCTTTCTGGTAAAAAAAGTGAATAAATAAAGTCAGGTAAGATATGAAAAAGTATTATAAGAAGAATTTTTCTCTGTGCTAAATAATTTTGTGCTAAATTTCAGTAAGCCCTCAGAACATGACATGTAAACTAATAGTATTTGTTCAACAACAGGTGAACTTTGACAGTGAAAATTTAAGTTTCACTGATGTCACAGTTTGGGCCAATAACCAGGTGACAGATGCTCTGTTATCCCCCAACTTCCCTCCCAAGGGAAGGTAAAAGGGGAATAAGGGAGAGAGACTTCGAGGTTGAAAAAAACCCCATGGTTTGATGAAATAATAAAGAAAAATAATAACAGTGAAATAAATAATAATTAAAATAGTAAATTATATACAAAGATATAAATGAATATTGAAGCCAAACTCCTCAGATAGTAATTATGTCCCAACTGGAAAAAAGTCCCAAACTGGACTTGGCAGCAGATGGGGGCACCTGGGCCCAGTATCCCAGTAACAGCCCACAAACACCTTGGAGCGGCCACACTGGTCCTACTCAAGGAGGTAGGGGCAGGCAACATGTTTTGGTGCATGATGGTCTTCAGAGATAAAACAGGCTGCAGGCACACCAGCAGCACCGGGAGAGGTGACAAGAGGGGATCCCAGCTCTACCAGCACAGCCCCAGGCCCCAGCAGAGGGCTCTGAGGAGCCATTTTATACTGAGCGCCATGGGCAGAAGCGCTGTGATTGGCCCGTTGGGGGCACCTGACCCGCCCTCCCCTTCCCACAGGCACCGCTGCCCCCCCATGGCCATGGCCCCAGCGCGGGCCTCAGCAGCTGGGGGGAGGAGGGGGCCCAGGCAGGCTCAGGGCAGCACAGGGAATTGTCCTGGTGCTCCTAAACCAGGACAACTAAGTTAGAACACCAGCTGAAGACATATAGAGAAAATATCATGATAAAAATTAATGCAAAGTTCTAAAGATCATAATATCCTACTTACAGTTTCTGCACACTATTTCTTTTATTCCGAACACCACGCATAACTATTAGGTATGATGAAGATTTATAAAAAACATACAAACAAACAAAAGACATCACGTGCCTTATTTTCTGTCATGCTGAACCTCTTTTTTGAGTTTATGCTACTTTGTCATTATGAAAACAGAATTTTCCAGTTTTTGTAACAGTATGCATTTTTTTTTCCTCATTATAGGCACCTAACAGAAATGCAAGGCCAGACTTCGAGCCCTCAGTAAGGACAGTATTTTTACATCCGCAATTTTCAGACACAGCTGAAGTTACTTAAACATCTAACTATTTGATTTACAGATGCAATCAGGTACCTGCATATACAAGTGATTGTAACTGCAGGTGTTAGACTGGGGACTATCGTTCAAATTCTGGCCCAAAATGTACAAAATAATTATCACTGAAATTATTTATGGACTTTATGTGGGTTCATTAAACAAGTAAACTTTGACGCTTTGCCTTCTTCCATGTCAGAAACTGTTTAAACCCTTAGGTAGCCTTCCTGTGGGTATATGTTCTCATTACCTTCTCCGCTCCACATTTTCTTACACCAAGTATAAACACAGCACCACTGACTCTGGCACAAGTGCAACATTTATTCTGTGTAGGTTGTGCACCTATTTCAGGTGAAGACTTTGTTTCATATACGGCATCTGGGGAGAAAATTAGATTCTCACCTAAAAGTGGTGTGAGCCATGCATTCACTCCCTTCCTCTGATCCAGGCTTCAGCTACATCAAAGAAACAATCCTAGCTGACATTGAAAGCTTTATGTAAGACTTTAACAACTAATCATGACAGCCACAATCTGATTCCATATGTTATTACTCCATCTAACAAACAGTCTCAAAATCAAAGATATTGTTTTCCCCTTCTGTACTTTTATCTGTCCTTTGACTGCACTTGTAGGAAAATAATCAATACTCATGAAACAAACAGATAGATAATGGAAGACCTTACTCTTCAAATGTTTTGCGTAAAGCAAAGTGACATTACCAGGTCATATAACAATTCTGTGCTCACAGATAGCTATTGTATGGACTAATGTCACCTTGCACATATGTGTAAATTTATTTACTAACAATTTATAAATTACTAAGAGACAGGTTGGGTCTAATGATGTGGACTGTCTGCACTCTTACAAGAATGATAGAAATCTTTACCTGTTGTCCCTGGGCCCTCTCCTAACATTGTTGTGCTGTTCAGACTGCATAAGGGCCGCTACAGTGACACACTGTCCAGGAAAGAACTGTACTGATGGCCACTGTAGGTACTGTTGCTGCACAACTCCAAGGCTTTAACTGTGGCTGTGTAAAACTCTGTGGTCTATAGAAAATAAAACACTGAAGACTGCCTTTTATATGGACTTCACCAAATGTAATTTTAGTAACATAAACTATTCCAAAAAGTGAAGTATAACAAAGATTTCAGTATTTCACTTAATTATCTTTACTAACAATTTTATTCTTTCCCTTTTACCTGAATTTTATCTCCCTTCATTAAGGTAATAGATAACATAACCCTCTTCTACAAAAAGTGGTGTCTGGTGCATTCATTTTAGCCTGGCAATTCTCCAGATCATTAAAGATATTTTTCATTCTTAAATATTGGCTACGACACAGTCTTCTCTTTACTGTGTTTAGATGAAAGTTAAGGGTATCTGTCATATGTTTTCCTTTTGTTACTCCCCTACAAGGATGCATGTTGGTAAAATTCATTAAGAGGGGTTACAGATGCTGTTCTTAATTGCCTGGATTCCTTTGAGTGCAAAGAAAAGCATTCCCCAAGCAATATTGGAAACAACAGCAGAGAATAAAAATTAAAAAAAAAAAAAATCAAAACGCGCATTACATTCAACTAAGCAAAAATGCAAACTAATTAATCAGGTGAGTTGGAGGATGGTAACAAGAATTAAAATCAGCTCTTCAAGAAGAGGAAGATCTCTTGGTGGCAACAATGCCAGCAGAGTTTTAGCAGTGTGTGCAAGTGGGGAGTCAGGCAGTAAAGGTTTAATCTATTCAGGACTTCAGGGCATCTGCAACCTCCATTGAGGAAGGTCTGTCTTATCCTGCAAGGAGAAATGGCAGCTCTACATAGGGAAAAGCTCTAGGCAAGTAAAGTGTTTAAGGTAACATTTAATAACTATGGGGCTTTAACATGTCCTGCTGCTAGTTCCTGAATCATACCATGGGTCATCAACAGGATAATTAGAAAGATTTCTACTGACATCAGCAGGCCTTGGGCCAGGCTCCAAGCAAGTTGTAAGTGTATGACTGACGATGGCAAACGGACAAGGGCTTTGCGTCAAGCTACAGATGTTATCTGGGAGGTAAATGCAGAGTCTGTTTATTATGATTCTACACAGAAATCTGCAAACATATCTGTCCTTCTCAATATCATAAGATAAGGTTAATTAAAAAGGAAATTAGAGTAGAATGACAAATGTGGCTAGGGGGCTAGTAGTCGATTAACATATAGAGATTAGTTAGGTTATTGCTGTGGAAGAGAATGACGCCAAATGAAACATTAAAAGGGTACAAATGTCAAAATTGTCTAACACCTTTTTTCTTAATAATACAAAGAAGAGTTAGATAAAAAAAAAAAAAAGATAAACTCTAAGGTGGAAATTTAGTGCTTTGTATAAATTAGGGATTCCTTAATGGCAACCTCCAGTTATCCTTTTTTTCAGCTGTTAAAATTAACTTGGAGAAAATGTAATGTTCTCTATGGCTATGGAAAAACTGGAATGCAACAAAAGAAACAGATGTGAACTCCATAGAAATGAATTAGTGCTTTTCATCCTTCTCCAGAACACGACATGCTGTGTTGTAAGGAACTATTATCCCGATACCACCAACCACTCATTTGTTGACTGCAGTGTGATTTTCTGTGGATCCATTCTTCCCATTGTGTTTCAATCCTTCCCATTTTGACCTCCAGAGTTTTGAGAGTCTCTAAAACTCCACAAAATTACCTTTTATAATTTGGTAAGAAAGAGAGCAGGTCTTTTCTTGTTGGTCATCATGACTTTTGGAAATCTTATCCCTCACTAAGATTGAAAGAGTGATATAAAGAAGATCAGAGACTGATCAGAACTAAGGAAATTTCCTTCTTTTAGATTAGCATGTAAAGTTTATTTAATATTCCCAAATACCTTTGATCTTCAACCCTTAAACAACTCAAGTTACCATCCTTCCCTCTGCAAGAGAGTTCCTTACCCTTTCCCTCTGGCAGCAACAAAACTCTTACCAGAGCTGCAAATACAGACAATATAATTCTCTCTGCATCTACTATGGTGTGATAGAGACAAGCCCTTAATTATTCCTGGCTTTTGGAAAGACGAAGGGTACACATCAGTCTATGAAATGGCTGCAATGTGCAGCAAAAAGAAGGGCAAAAACTTTTTAGACCTGCCTTGTTTTAACAGGCTGCGACACAGCTTTGGCATGTGCCAACTGGGGAAGCAGAGGGAGCTGCCTGGGTAGTGTGTAATGTTTACCTTCCCCTCAGAAACATTTTTGCCGTGCTTGTCATCACTCCTGTTGAATACTTGCCTGGAAGAAACCAAATGGTTTGCAGTGCTTCTGTACGAATGCACCAGTGTGCCTGTCAGCATCACTGGGGCAAGACAGTCCCACTCTCCAGCCATGGGACTGAGTAACCCACTCAGTAAGCCCTGAAGCAAAATACCAAGGGGGTAGGTGCTGCATACCATGTGGGAGAAAGCAGCTGGTGTTAGGGAGAGGAAGGAAGAAGTAGGATGGGACAACTTAATGAGAAATTCCTGGAAGAAGATGTCTTCATAAAGAAGCCTACAAAAGAAGCATTTTTTTTGTGGATGCCAGAAAGCACAGGGAGGATGCTGCAAACACCTAAGTAGCCAGGCCAACAATCCTAAGTGCACAACCACATCCCACCGTGTTTGACACTATTACTGGAACTTGTGCACATAGTTAATGTCTGGCACAATAAGATGTTGCCAGGGTTGATCATATTTTCCTTTGCCATTTCCATTCCTTTCCATTTCCATCCCAGGAAAAGGTGTGGCTAAGCCCAAAGGTTCTTGTGAAACCTAGCATCATAACTTTCCTGCTGTCAAAAGTACTGTTGAAAATATAACTGCTTTCTTTCAGCCTGTCCTGAGGAGATTGTTTGTTCAGTTGTAGAACAGATACAGTTATGTCTTTCTCCACCAGCATTTCAAATCAGTTCTGAAGAAACACTGAAGTAAAATGAAGAAGAAAAAGGACCTGGTTCTCCATAAACAGCCAAGTAGCTAGATGCTTTTCTCTTGTTCCTAGTGGAAGAGAGCCAAAGAAGTGTTTTACAGAGCATTCAGATGAAAAGGGAAAAAAGGTATTATTTTCTTCTGGTAGACAAATGTACGTGTCTCAGCTTGGAGCGGCCGCAGGGAGAATTCCTCTCTGATTCTCAGTGACTGACTGATTTGTCTGTGACAAGACAGTTAAATGTAAAAGGAAAACATTTGTGGCACATTGTAAAAGCATTGTTTGAATTCCTTTTCTTTTACAAAATTTTCAACCAGGAATACACCCTTTGCATTACAGAGCAAGACAGGAACTGACCACCCTGAAGAACCACCAGCAAAGTGGCTCTTCAGAGTGAGGAGGAATGTGTGGTCCCTTTATTGAAATTGAGTTTAGAAAACAACTTTATTTAGACCAAATATATGCTTATCAAAAGAACCTACATATGGGTCCAGAGAAGATTTTCTTTTTTTCACTGCATTCTATGGCTGGATGTGTGAGGTTTGATGGTACTTTATTAGATAAACAGGAAATTGGAGAAAATATAAGATAGGGAAAATGGTAGAAGTAGTTATGCATTTGGTAGAGGTACAGGGAGAGATAATTGACCATTTGCTACTGAAAGAAAATGATTCAGGAAGGTTAAAAGACACTGCAGGCAGAGCTGATGGCAATATAATTACTGAAAATGAGAATGGTTATGATTTTTATTGTCCTGAAGAAGAATTACATGGAAATATTACTGCAGCTGGTGAATCTCAAAAGGCAACTGAGGAACAAAAGCATGAGGTGGTGGCAAATGACCTCCCTGGAAGCCATGGTATAGTTGGTTACAGGAGACTGCTCTACAGAATGCTTCACTTGGTCCTTCAGACCTACAGGGTCTGGGAAAGCTGGTAGACACAAAAACATTCATTTTAGTTTTTAACTTTGTAAACAGGAAAAAAAAAAAGCTATTTTTCCTCCCTTTTCCCCTCCACCTCTCTTAGATGTCCACAGTCCCTGGCTGTGGTGGGATTGTAGCATAGCCAGGAAATGCAGGCTGAGAGCACCACTGGCGATGTGCTGCATGCTTGGGTGGACAGTGCTCCATCTCTTACCAGATGTCAGCTCTGGTATCCTCTGCTGTGAGCAAATCTCTTCGTTCCTAAGTGCCTTCTGCCCTTACTGCCATTTGCCTGCTGGTGTGTGCAGACAGACTGCTTGTGAAGGCAGGAGTTCTCTTCCTCTCTATCTGTTTGCACTCCGAGAAACAGAAGAGGAGCCTGATTTCAGTCTAATCCGAGTTTACAGCACTCCATCACTCATGATAACCTACTGGAAGTGTCATTTCCACCAGGAATGGCATGCATCAGTAAAGCGTGGATTTCCATAGATTTTAGTCCAATTCACAACATTGCTACGTAAGCTGGGACACCTAGGGACAGTGAGAGAGATAGCATTGCATATTTTCATGGTTTAGTTCATTATTTTAGCTTGAACAGAAATAAAAGAGGTTTGTATTTTAAAGGTGTTTGCTCATTGCAAAAGACATGAAAATGGATGATGGAAACAACTTCTAGAGAAAGATTTTTCTGCTGGGAAAATAGTAGCTATGTAAATCAATATATCTTCAGGGAAAGAACAATTTTTATGCAATTTTGCAATCATGATAATATAAATTAAATATTTTATTTTAAGTTTACATTGATTTTTTCATCCGGTTAGGCCAGTATTGTGCCTGATAGGACTCATAGCGGGAAAATACTCTTCCTTGTTCTTCCCAGTGGGCCTAGCTTTTTGTTTAATCTGCACCTCCCTGATACACAAGAGTTTCCCATTGATGATGACTTGCTCTGGTGAGTCCCCAGAGTTTCAGCTTTACTCAGAGATGGAAATGGAGGAAAAGGGAAACCCAGAACCACATTGCAAAGAGACATTGAAGAGGCTCAGGCATATTGATACCAAGGTCAAGCTGAGCTAGATGCCCTGATATTGCCGGTTCCTTTTGTTTTTTAAGCAATTTAATTCCAAAAGATCTCTTAATTTTTTGACTTCTTATTGCCAAATGGCTTTGGATTTAGGTGTACTCATACTTTTGTTAGACATTTTTGCCTGTTACAGTGAGAGGTATGAACGAAAGACTGAGATGGAGAATAAGACCTGGAAACTGTATGGCACAAAGGGCAGGGAATCCAGCATGACAAAGTCCTGAGCAAGCACAGGAGGAGGAAGAATGAAAGGGAAAACATGAAAGAATGTAACTTGTTTGGTTTCAGTGGAAGTTTGACTGTGATGGTCTTTCAAACTGTATTGCGTATTGGAGTGGCTTATGTAAAGTCAGCTTACCTACACCGTGCTCCTGCCTGATGTTGCCCTAAAGCTTCTCACTCTGCTATTTGTGACACCAGCAGAGCTGCTTTGCTGTCAGATTGGAGACAACTACTGAAATATTCTTCCACCCAGTCCTAGGGTGACCCTCCGTAAGGGTACATGATAGAGGAGGAAGGGGATCTCGGGCGGAAAGGCAGCATCCCTTTCAGGAGCTGTGCAGTCAACCCTTTCTGGTAGAAGGGGTGCAGTGAGACATGTCTGAGAAGGTGCAGTTCTGATGCAGTATCATGACCACCTGGTTACTTCCATGGGTCCACACCATCTGGAGGAGCTGGTATCTGCCTGGAGGCTGCCAGGGTGAAGTGAAGGCTCTCAGTGATTCTCAGACAAGGAGACTGCTGCTACACCAGGAAAATTAGGGGTGGGGGGTGGGGGGTGGTGAGGTATGGAAGGTGGTGTCTTTCTTTTCCTGTGCTGTAATAAAATCTCTCTGCCATATATAATCTCTCTGCCATTGATCTCTCTGCCATATATAATGTATCTGCCATTAATATGCCATAATTAGGAGTAATTCCTAATTCATGCTCTCTACTACCATGTATTTCTCTAATATATTGCTTATTTAAACTCGAGTTTTATGATATATTTTTTCTCTGTTGACATTAGAAAATGCCACAAAGTTGTGCAACAAAGTGGAGAACCAGGTCTTACTGAATAAAAACTAGCAAGGGTTGCTTTATGACAGAGGCAGTCTGAGAAGTGATAAAATAATGTGAGTTCTTTCTTTTTCAACAGGCCAGATTTACCAGTACACCCCAGATACATTGCTCTTCAACAGCCACACAAAACAGCTGTAAAGTTGGTTTAACCAGGCTGTTAAATCGAGTTTACAGCTGCTTTGCATCACCAGAATGGCTCAAAGCAGGCAGCACATATCAGTGAACGCGGGCCTAATTGTACACTAATGAACGATGAAGTAGTTTAGCATGCAGTATTCACTTTGGCAGAATGAAAAAGAAATCTTTATATAGAGTGGACATGTTAGAATTTATCCTAGCTTTGCTCAAGGGGAAAAATTCATCCTCTTTTATTCTGAATAGATTATAATTAAGAAAAGCATCAGAGACAAATTATTCAAGGTTAGAAATTTATAAGAGCTTTAAGAATACATCCACTCTTTCCAAATATATTAGTGCCTGCTCAGACTGGAGTTACAACAAGTGGAATTCATAGTTTAATTATAAATTAACGGTCAAAAAATCTGCTTAGGTAAGCACATGTTTCCATTAGGGAAGAAAAATCATTACAGAAAACAAGATTAAAAGTTAATGCTGCAAATCTCACTGTCTGTGTATAACTTCATTAATGCTGGCCTAACTACTCTATACTTAGCAAGGTGTTCATTGTAGAAATATGTTAAAACAGTTGAAACCAAGTGCAACCTAGGTGTCTGCTTAGTTTGTAATTATCTTAAAAGAACCAAAGCTCAGCATATTTTTCAGTGCTTTAAGACATTTTTTTTCTTCTGTAAATACAGCTTTTGACCTTAAGACAATTGCCTTGCCAGGAATACAGCAGTCTCTGGTATAATTTGACAAACACAGAAAGCAAAAAATCTCCAGATGACTGGAGTTTATTCAGTGCATCCTGTTTAAATTGCAGGGAAAATATGGGACAGGACAGTTCATTAACAGGAACTATTTTCCTCCTTGTACTCCCAAGCATTGCATCAACAGCATTGCAGGACATGAGAGAGGTTTGGACCCTCCATAGTGAAGATTCATACATCACTTATCCCTCCAGGTGTCTCCTGAAGCCAAGAGAGACCTGGCCTTTCAACTTGACTTGACTTTGGGGTTCCGCCTCTCAAAATCAATTGTAAAATCATAGGTTTCAATTAAGCAGAACTGAGCCTATTACACCTGGGCTAGACACAGACAGACAGTGGTTACATTCATATAGCCACTGGTAGGCAGAGGTAAGCGAGGCTTTGCATAATGAGCCTCAGCCCACAGCAACATAGCCACCTAAGGCTGTGTATGCTGTGTACGAGCTCATGTCTTCCTTCTCAGCAGGCTGGTGATTATCTTGGGCTGAGTACTGTGCTCACCACAAATATATGGTTTCCCTTCAATGCTGAGGAGCATCATGCTGGCTCAGAGCATGAGCACAAAGAGCTGATGTTTGCCTGTGAAATACCATGCAAAATACCAGAAAAGTATTACGTTGGTTTTGAAAACACATTATCCCAAGAGGGATAAAAAAATGCCAGTTTAAAGAAAAAGCCAGGAAAATTTGGTCTTCGAGCTGCAAAATATTTAACCTTTTTTCACTCTTGAGTGCTGAGCATCCCACACATTATCAGTCATGATAATAATAGCAGTAACAATAGTAATAACAGGAAAGCAAATCTGAAACAAAAGGCAGAGCAGAACTCAAAATGCTTAGGAGGTGTTAAATTTCATGTTGAAATTTATGCAACCAAAAGGTACAATTTAGGAAATCACACCTAACCAGCAGGCATAAAAAAAGAATAAACTCTTCATGAAAAAGGATAAAAATATTCAGAAAAGACTTTCATCACTGAAACTACAAAAGCGAATGATGAAGCAGCTTGCAGCCATGTCATTAGAAGGAAACATCCAACTCAGAAATACAATCATCATGTTACATTTCATGGGGATCTCACTTCTTAGGAAAAAAACCACACACAGAATATACATTTCCTGGGCCAATATAAAATCTTTTAACAAAAGAAACTACTCCAAATAAGCAAAAGACCTGTGGACACTTTCATAAAAGTTAATATTCAGATAATATTTTAGCAATAATAAAAGCTGGTGGTTTAAGAGATGCATGCTACTACTGCCTCCCCTTTTCACACAGCTCAAGACATGCTTTAATTTTGTTAAATCCAGTCAAGTCTGGTTGAAAAGTTACTGCTAACAAATATAAGCAATTCTCTGACTATAAACCTGCACCTTGCAGAGCAAATAATCTTTTGTTGGTCAGGAAGTCTGCAAGGCTGTACCCATATTTCTGCAGGGTTCTTACAGACCAGACTCCCAGCTGGCATAAAAGTTTTGTCACTGCCTGGATCTTCTAGGAACAAACCTAGTTTACACTCAGGGAGTATCCGGACCCTTATTTATCATGACTATCTCTCTTTTTTAGTGCTTCATTATTGTCTGCATGGATAAGCAGATTAACTGGGCATCTCTGTCCGGGTGGGTAAATATACTTGTAGCTGATATCTATGAGGAAGGATGAATGTTTTTCTGCAGACCTGCTTCCAGATACTGGATTAGTTTATAGATGAGTCTGCGGTTTCTCATTTAGGGGACAGTTAATTTTTGGATCAGCCTGAAGGTGTTCAGGGAACAGTTTGACTCCTGGAAGTAGGACCTTGAGACGCAAGACAGGGGACAGAAGGAAAAAAATGAAGAAATAGATTACAAGGTGTGCTGAAGTTTAGACAGTTGTTCTGTCACCCAATGCCACCTAGGAGGGGGAATCAGGATAAGGAAAGGAGACCTGTGGGTTGAAACAATACCAGATTTAATAGAATAATACTAATGAATTAATATTACCCCCAATGCCAATACAAGACACAAAGTTATACTCAGTTCCAGACAGCAGTCACAAGCTGTGAGCTCCTAGCAGTGAGGGCTGATGCCAACACTGAGCATGACAGCTCCAGCGAGAACGCTGTGGTCACAGCAAGCGGAGAAGCAGCCTCAGGTGTGGGACAACCGATGAGACAGATAGGAGCCTCTCAGGAAGGCAGTCAGGGTAGAAGCCCCAAACATCCCTGCAAACTTCCAGATTTATAATGAGGGTGATGTTTATGGTATGGAATACTTGGGTTGACCAGTGTGGGTCAGCTGCCCTGGGCCACTGTACCTGCATGGTTCAAAACTCTCCTTGACCTTGGTCACTGAAGAAACCCAGATACCAGAGCTGGGGATAAATGGAAACAACACATGTCTTTTGTTCTCACAGAATTGGGGTCTGTAGACTCCCAAAACTACAGAAAAAAATATTTTATAATTCTGTCCCAGCAAAACCAGGACAAGGCACTTGTTCTCTCCCAAATTAGGGCTAGGAATCTGCAGCTTCCAGGCAGAGGCACTCACAATTTCAAGTTTTGGGGATTTTTTTGTTTCTTTGTTTTAATTTGGGATAAGTTACTTTCTTAAAAATAAAAGAAAAAAAATAAAATATTTCTGTCTAATAATTTGACCTCTATGAAAAAATTCAGTTGTCAATCTAATCTAGTTTCTGAGAAAAGCAGGCAAGCAGGTTAAATATACTGAAGAGACTTCTGTTCGTAAATTAAGCTACATAAATATTCCAGGTATGACAGTCCTCAAAATTCTCTGCCTTTGCAATATTATTCATAAATTCCGAAAATTAGGTGCATTTAGGAAGGGCAGTGATCTGCTAAACACTGTATAATGAAACCTAAAAGGTTTGGTTTTGTTGTAGAGGTGATATTAACACTCTTAATTTATAGGAAAAAAATAAAGGATCACTTGTTTGTATTTATTGCTATTTAAAGCATGAATTATGAATATACAGAATGATGAATCATATCACATTATATTTAGAATTTATAGAGTCCGGAGTATCATTTTTATCACAAGCAGCAAAGATTTCACAGTGTTACCATTACAGCCAAGTGAGTTCTGACAAAGCAATACATTTATGTTTTCTGTATATTCTGTATAAATATGCATTTGCGTTTGGACAGGAATGTGTATCACCAGAAATCTATATACTGAAAAAAATAAAGAAAGAAATGTACCAAAAAATAATGAGAAATATTTATGAAAAAGAAATACCTGTTACATGTGTTTCTCACTTAGACAACCTGGAGGCTGTGGGGGATACTGGGTTTCTTACCGGGTTTTTTTTTCAATTTGTCTCCAGAGGACAGGATAGTGATGTGTTTCCTCTCACTCCACCAGGCGCTGGCAGAAAGCACAGACCTCCTACCACTAGGTCCCTGATGCTGAGGAACCATAGCAGGGCAATGGTGATACTCCCTATGGTTATCAATGTCTTGGGCACTGCTGCGGGGAAAGAGAGCAATGTTGAAAGCCCCCAAAATAGGTCATGCTACATAAAATAACATTTTAGGAGTATAAGCTTCAAAACTTAAGCTGGCATATCAGTCTCACAACTGCAAAATTCTTTGTTCCAGACTCTTTTAGGTCTAGAAGTGAATCCTGAGTCTCTTTGGGATTATCCCTTTCCTGTCATATTAAATATCCAGTTTCATTTCTGTAGATCAGCAGAGTGTTCAACTCTTACATATAAAGAATCTGACAGTTTTTCAGGACTTTTTCTTGATTTTCTTGCACTATGACTACTATATCTTTAGGGAGCAATATAGGTGTTTGCTCAGGAAAGGAAACAAATGTGTGACAGGTTAGATTGCAACAAACGGGGAAAAAAAGACATCAGTTCAAAACTGCTCAAAAATTTAGGTGTTGAATGAAGTTTCTGGAGAAGACAGTAGCAGGCAGATAAACTAGTTGAAACAACTGTATTTATTACATATTTAATCACAAAGATCTCACCTACTTGACTTCTTAGTGACAGACAAAATCACGTAACACATACATTAGAAATGTATGTAGAAATATGTATCATTCAAAAAACAGTGGAAATTGTCTACCATTTTGTCTTCCTGTGTTACAGCAAGAGACGGCAGAGAAATGAGCCAATCGATCATAGCTTATAGACTCAGAGTCCTAAAGCTTGCAGGATGCTCTGTAATTTGTGATTTGACCTCTTGGTACCTTTCTCTTGCTGAGGTTCTCACAGAAAACATAATGTGCCAATGAAGAGTGACACAAGATTCATCTTGTTTGACTGGCTAGGTCATAGTGACAGTTTGGGTTAGTCTATAGCCATCTGTGATGGCTGGGGAAGATACAGTGAGGATCTGTGGAGTTACTGCCTAAAAGCATCACCAGAGAAGCCACAAAACACAACTAGGTCTATCAGATGGAGTATTGGGTGATCCATAATACAGATACTTGTGTGATCTTCTCTTGGCTGCTGAAGCACAACAACAGAAATATCTTGAATTAAATAAAATAAAATAAAATAAAAAAACCAAACCAATCTGAATAGCAATGGGTAACACCCTGGTTTGCAATTGTATCCACTGCACTGCTGCAGTGTAGGCAAAGCTTTTGGTGCCAGAGGACTGGTGCCATAATATCCACACTGTTGATTCTTGGCTGAAAGCAAATGAATGTGGCCAAATTCAGAGACCAGGACAGGCTCACCTTGTGCCTGGCTAGTTCTTAGGTCATGACTGGGCTTGTTGAGCTCCCTGGCAGGTGCTGGTGTGGCCTGCAAAGTGCTGCAATGTCCTTTGGGAGATACACCAATGCACTCACTGCTGGACCAGGATCAAGAGAGTTAGGAGTACGTGTTCATGCATCTGCTCACTCAGCATCCTCTGCAACTGAATCTTCTACCAGCTCATTATTGCCACGTAAGCAACTGTTTGTTATCCCTAGCCAACACAGAGCTATGGCCCCTTGGGTACCAACCTCTTGCTGAGACACTTAGCAACACTCTGAAGCTATAGTAATTCACTGATAATAAGCTTCATGGTGGTCTATAAGCCTGAGACCTAAATTGCTAGAGAGGAGTGACGGATACTTGCTTACACATTAGGAAAGCGACAGTGGGAGTCACAGAGGGGCTATTTACTGTTCCTGTCTGGCCACCTTTGCTCTCCATATGAGATCATACTCATACATTGAATGCAACTGTATGTAAGGAGTCCTGCTGCATCCACCAGAGACGTGCTGCTCTCACACGCACACACACTCACCTCACTCACTGCTCTCCTATTCACTTCTGATTTATGGTCTGCTGGCAATCCACATGGACTGGGATTGAAAATATTGCACAGACTAAATCAATTATAGTGTGCTAGATTGATAGGCCACCTAGAGTATTTAAAAATAATTGAACTGTGAAATGACTAAGTAAACTGAGAATTTCTGTAAGTTTGAGTGCTAGGTAATTATAAATGGCAATTATGGAAGAACAAAAGTATATTAAGCAGCAGTGACAAGAATTAATGTTAAATTTCTGGCACTTCAGAGATCTGTTTTTAACTTCAGTAGGTATGAACTATCGTCAAATCAATGAATCCAAATATGGTATGAATCTCCAAGAAGGAAGACTCAAAATGGTATTAAATATATTAGAAAAACTTAATAATTTCTGAGAAAGTAATACTGAAAATCAAGCTACTAGTGAAAATAAAACAAAGAAATACTGGGGAAATAAGCATAAATACTGGAGAAAATATTTGTGTTAACTTAAATAATTTATCTTATTACTTTTTGATAAATAAGGGGAAACATATTAAACATAGCATTTTTAGATTTTTTTAAATAATACAGAATAGGGCAAAGAACATAATTCATAAAGTGGCTTTCACTGAAATCAGTGATTCTGGTCACAGTAAGAAGAAAAATTACAATAGCATTTTAAGCAGAAAAGAATAATTAGCAAAGCTCAGGTGATCTTTTACTGTAACAAATGACTTAGAACTGAAGTTACGAATATGGTCTGCTAAAAAAGTGAATACACAGTCAATATTACCACAGACCTAAATGCTTTGTTTTCCTTTGTATTTCACCAAATAAAGTGGGTGATGTTTCTGACCCTCAGACACATTTACTACCCAGTGAGGGCTATGGAAGAAGTCTCCAAAATGTTACCTAAAGAAAAACTACATAATCACACTTCCTTAAGAAGACAAAACCCTGGTCATTGGTGAGAGATACTCCAGCATCTCAGGGACATGGGAAAAGGAAAATACCGAAAAATCTAATCAGGGCATCCATTGGCCAAAGCGTTTGTATTCAATAATGTCAGCAACAGGCCTCTCACTTGCTTCAGGAGGAAGTTAATAAAATTAACCGTCGTTAAGACACAGATACTCCTCAGTTCCTCCCTCATCGCTGTGGAGAGGCAGACTGACACATGTTCTGTGTGGTTCCACAGCCATTTGCCCCAGGACCCTGTACTGGTGGTGGGAAGATCTCAAGGACTTGGGAAAGGCCACAGCTGACCTTCTGACACCATTCTTCTATCCTCTGTCTCCCAAAGCCCATTCATCACTTGGCCCAGTGCAGATGGCCCTGCAGCTCCCAGTGAGTCCTCTCATCTTATCTTGGTATGAAACATTTTAAAAGCATCTCTAACTGAAGAGTCACCACTTGATGGTATCAAAAGAGTCTTGTTGACCAGCTTTAGAACAGAGCTGGCCAGACCTCAGAGCTTTGGATTTATTTGAAATAGTAATATTTTGAACAAAAAATACTGAAGTAAGTAAGTAAGTAAGTAAATAGTAAGTTACATTTCAAATGACTTGAAATTTCATTCTGCAGTTTCAAAAAATCATCTGGGTTTTTTTGTCATGTTTACATTGACTTTATAGAATTTTGTGACATCAATAGTGGGAGCACACTGTATGTCATGTGATACCCTATTGTGTTCATTTTATTGTTAAATTATCAACAGGCTTTATGAATAATGACAACATCCTCTTTTCAGGTTCAAAATACTGAATTGTATTGACAGCTTGTGTGATAATCAAAGCTTTTTCCCAAGAAAAATCTTTTCAAGGACAGTTTCCTAATAGCTTGTAAAAACTTCATTTATCCTGGCAAGTAATTACTCACAGAAGTAGTATCATGAAGCTGATGTGTCTATCAGCATGATCAAGGGTATCAATGATTATCACAGCTGGGCCACATCTCCCTGGTAATTTGAAAGGGTGCGACATCTGATACGTGGAGCCCCTTCATCTGCTACGAGTTCAGCAGGAGCTGAAGGGCTTCAGCAGCATTAGAGGCACTCAGCATCTCCCAGGATCAACCCTCTCACCTCCAGAGTCATTTATGTCTTGACGCACTTGAAAGAGGTTCTTTAACACTTCCTTACAACAAAATCCTAAGGGTGCAGTAGATTGTGAAAAAATCTGTCATCATCAGTTAGCCATGTGAAATAGAGTAAATTAACTAGTTATTAAAAACAAACAAATAAGAAAACACCCAGGAGAATGTATTGCTTCACTAACTTCAGAAACTCACTGTGCAGCCCATGAATTGTAATACATGGTGTAGTCTGTACAGTTCCTTGGCATATTGTTATTTTAGAAAATAGGAGCAAGTTCCTCATAGCCTTTTGCACAGTTTTTAGAATATCATTAGAACATATCTCTGGAGCAGAAATCTCACTAGGAAAGCACATAACATTATTTCCTTATAATTTCTTTATTATTCTCATCTGCCTTGCATTTTTTAACATATATTACATACATATGCTTTCCCTACCGGTGCATGCCAATCTGTCCAGTACAATCAACAGCCCATGAGAAATTTCAGAGAAGCAGTTTTTGGTGTGTGTTGGGGGAAGGGTGTAGGCATCACAGATGTTGGAATGTGATTTATTTGGTTTCATTTTGTCTCTTAACAAAATGCAAATACCCTTTCTGTCCAGCATGATAATTTGTTTAGTGTAATGTACATTTGGTAATGATAACAAGGGAGAAATTCTTAACCTAAGGTACTGTACTTTGCACTAGAATAAATTGTCTCTTTAAAATGTGCTTGTATAAACAGTGAATTTAAACTCAGTCCTTGTGAACAACTCCTCTGATACCGTGTTTGTATTAGAGGAAAACTTCTAGGATATCCCTAGGAAACTAATCCCCAGGAGGGATGAAATTCAGGAGAGGCTAACCAGTCTGCACCTTTGATCCACTCTCCACACAGCAAAGCCAGACAGGATTATGCCAAAACCTTTAACAAAAATACTTGAGGAATTTTAAACCCAGAAATATCCACAATCTTACAATCCAGGATACTTTTCATTAAGTCTTCTTTTGTAATGTTTCTGACTTACACCTCTTTCATATGCAAGTCAGTTTGCAGGGATGACAGGAGTAAATGTCATTGAAAATCTCCGTGTAGCCTTCATGCTCTGTCACGTAGCAGATATTGCCTAGGTGTGTGAATGTAGCGGTTAATTTAAGGAAAAGAAGTACTTTTCCACTTCTTTACCTTTGCTTCTCTCCCTAAAAATTATTGTATTACTGCAAATTTAAATGGTTATAACCAGTGATATGTGCCTATAATGTTTACAATCATTTTTCAAGGCAAGGGAATTCATGGATCAAAAAGTGTCTTGAAAAATCTGTCAGAATTACATTATTTTCCAGAAGTTTTGTTCACTGTCATAGCTGCACAGTACAATGCATAATTTACTATTTATTGACAGTCAGTTCAGTGTCTGAATAATAGTATCAAAATCATTCCTACACAAGAGCAGGTTAGTGTGGAGGAGCAACTCACTGCTGGTAACATTTTAAAACACAGCTGTCCTGGTTTGAGCCAGGACACAACCAAAAAACCGTGACAACTGCTCATTACCAGAACTATGTTTTGACTAGTAGCAATACAGGAATCTTCGACCACTATGTCATTTCATTACACTTGAAGTGGTTTTAAATGACAGTTTTGGTTCTTGAGAAGGTGGTGACAATACTGCAGAATTTCACAAGATGACTGTAATAAATGCAGCACCAAAATCAAAGACTGCAAATAGACAATGAACCTCATAACCTATTATTACTGCCCTTCCAAGATCTAGAATTGCCTTAAATCAATTTCATATTTCAAGGGGTTTTAGTCAGCATTCAAAAAAATTGCATTTAGAACATAACAGATCAAAATCTACAGAGACTGCCCACCTGATTCTGGCTATTGTAATGGAAGTTGTCTGTGAATGTCTAAAGACCTTTGAAGATCTTGCTCGTGCTATACAAACGAAAAGTCAAGCCTACTCAGCAGTTCAGCTTTATGTCATAATTATTTTTCCTCATCCAGCTTTTAAGCACCTGTGAACTGTGTTTCCTAGAGGGATCAAATCCCTCAGTCATCCCTCGAGATGGATATCTCAGGTTCTCAGAAAAGCCCTCCATAGCTCCCAGGAACCATGACATCCAGGCAGTAGTAGCCAAGGAAGCTGGTCTGAGGTGTCCATTTCATATTTTACTAGTGGAGCCCTGCTGCAAGACCAGTCTCATTTGGAGCCAGCCGTAAGTGATTTTGCTTCCCTGTGCAGGTTAATGGATACCTAAATGTCTGTGAAATGGTACCATGTCAGCAAGGTAATACTCCTATATTTCCTTCAATGACAGTTTCTGTTTTTCACTGCCACTCTACCCCATTAATCCCACTCTGGGAGCTGAAAAACGAGGTTCCATGTATCCATGTATATGTTTTTAAGGTCTCTTCCGTATCCACATCTTGCTAACTCTTGAACCATTAATAAAGTTCCTGAATTCTTTCTCATCCTACACAATGTTATAAAGCATTTTATACTTCAACAAATTCCTGATAAGTTTCTCTCTCTACCTTTCATCTGCCAGCCCCAAGGCACAGTGCTTCCATGCGATGTCTGCAGAGTGACAGGGTACAAACTTGCTCTGCGTCATAAAAGGGAAACACATCCATGTTACAACTTACTCTGGCTGGAGCACATGTAGAAAGGAAGTCAAATTTCTTCTACTGAGATTATAGAGATTGACATCAAATTCGTGTTTCTTCTCAGAAGGAAACAAACCTGTTCTCAGCACATAGCTCAGAGACTATGGTCTCACTGCCCATGCAGCTCAGTACTGAGCTCAGACTTTGGCCCAGTGTGGGCCACATTGGTGACCTACAGTTACTCTGCTCAAGCTCAATTGCAGTCACCTGGGAGACCTTATTTTTAATGGCACTGTTGCCAAGCTGCAGCCACCACCCTGCTTCAGAGCTCCCCTTCAGTCCTAGTGAGAAGCTTGAAGGAGTTGCAGGGCACTGCTGCTAGCAACCTCTCCCATTCCATCAACAGCTGATCCTTTACTCCATAAATGTCTGCAAAGTGATCTCAGGGTGTGGTGGAAACAAGCTTTGAAGCACACTGGTCTCAGAACTGGCATCCAATGTGATATAGATTTCCCAGACGTCTTTGTCTTAGACAAACAGCAATATCCTTTCTCTCTGAGCAGGCTGGCTCCATGCTTGCTCTTACAATTCATTCTGAAGTTATACAAGGTTTTTACTTTTCCTTCCTCCTTAAATTTTATATGACTGGAGGATTTCGGTAGCAAGCCTTTTACCCTTGTTTCTGTGATCATGTCATTCATGTTTACCTCTGAGACCCGCTCCTGGGCTTGTTTAGAGGTGTAAGTAACAAATCAGATAACATCTGTGTGACAGGTCAAAAGAGAATAAATTTCTTTAAGAGCATAAATCAGTCTCCTGGAGCTTGTCCTTGTAGAGGTTAAAGGCAAAGTGACAACCAAAGACGACAGAGATCAAGGGCTAGAGTAGTTAAACTGTCTTGTTTATAACCTTTTGGCAATTGATCATCAATAGTGAGGCCTGATCTGCAAACACATACAAAAACTGCTATCCCTCACCCTTTTGCACAAATTGAACAAAATACAGAAGTGTCTCGGCCCTGTGAAAATGGGTAGGAGTCTTGAAATATCCCAACATGTCAGTTGAGATAATTCAGATGAAAGTTTTTAGACAGATAGATTTTTAGCTGTGGTAAGTAAGAGATGGGAAATTTAAAGATGCTTTTGCCAGGTTTTTTTCTTTTTTTTTTTTTGGTGTAATTTTTCTTATATAAAAAATACTATTATTCTATAAAAGATTGCTTACTGTCTGTGAATGTACTTTCCTGGCATTGAAATTTGCATAAGGAAAGTAATTTATGCTAAATAAGGAAACACTGGTTTTGCACACTCAGATAGGTCAGGTTATTTAGGCATCTCACAGCCAGGAATTAAACATTGCTCTTCATCCTGGCCAAGAGCACAGTTAATTTACACTGCTCCATCAACCTAAAACAGACCTCAAACTTGATTTATCCAGCCTCACAGAACCACTGCAGGCTTTGCAGTGTTTCCATTTAAGCATTCACAATGCAAGTCCCACAGCTAATGGTAGCATGTGGGGCCCTGGTAGAAGTTTACAAACAGTGCCAGCTTTCTCCAGCATAGCCCTGAGCAGGCTAGCAATCAGAAGACCACTAAAAATGCCCTTTTTGGCCACTACTGAGGACCTGTCCCTGTCATTCTCATGCAGAGTGAGTTACAGGCCAGAAAGCACTGCTCTGCTCAGAGCTGCTCCTGAAAGTATGGGCAGCCCCACACATCCAGACTGTGATAGCTAACACCAAGTACATGCTGGTATACTCAGCCCCTTGTGAAAATTAAGTCATATAACTTACCCATCCTTTAATTTATTTCAGTGTTCTGTGCAAACAGTAGTTTATAATTCGCAAATTATCTACTAAGCAAAATGAGGTTGAAATATTATGACCAAGAAAGCAAATCCAGCCTTACAGGCAGCAGACTGTCTGCTTTAAAAAAAAGAGAGATTGTTCACAAAACTCAAGTAAAAAGAAGGTATTATCTAAAGTAAGACACAGAAAGATATTTCAAAGTATGGCTGACAAATCTGGACAACTCTGTAACTAAGGCAGAAGTTCTGGAATTTCATTGTGAGGTAAACTACGAAAGAGGAAAAATGCGAACCTGTGCTGCTTGTAATCAGCAAAAGTAGAGTTTAACCCTTTAACAGAAGCAAAGAAGTTTTTTCACTCTTTCTTCCTCTTCAAAATTCATTCTCAATCTATCCTGAAAGTCTTGGTTTCTGCCTGAAAATCAGTAGTAATGGTGGTATGACAGCAGAACTGAAGAAGTGAAATTTGATTGAGACTGGAAATGCATATTTCAGAACACTTTGGACGTTTTGATATACACTGTTCTTTCAATACAGTTTAAAAAACACTCAGTGCTGCACTTGTCACAGCTAAGTCACCCCACTCCCCTGCAAACAAGAAAGATCAGGCTTGATCTTTCTGGCATTTCTAAACTAAAAGTTAAAATGCAAATATGCTTTAAGTAAATGTTTTCCTCCATCCAACATAAATTAGTGAAAAAAGGCACTATCACCTTTTCCCAAAAAATTGCACATAAAGCAGAGATTAAATCAGAGAGATTAAATCCACCACTGAAGCTCAAATGCAAACCACATTGGACATCTGCATTCTAGCCTGGATTGTCAGCTGGTGCCAACACCAAATGCCCAGGGACCCAGCGGTTGCTGGTGCTTCAGATCTCAGGATATGAGAAGGGTTGGCCCTTCCCAGTGCCCCAAGCAAGAGGGAGAGGGTCCTGACTTCTGAAACGTCATGGAAATCCTATCTATCTCCCTATCTATGGTCATTTGTACCGTGTTCACTGACATCACATCTGACTCTTCAGTCATTCACTTGTTCCAGAGCCTCAGAGTAATTTAGCTCTTACATTGAGCCTCTGAGTAATTAAGTAACACTTATTTCTTTTCTGGTTTCCCTATGTGTCTTCAAACTCCAGCGCATTTTCTGTAACACATTAAGGTAGAAAACTCTGGCTTCCCTATTGTCCATGTCACACAGAAAAATACATGCTCTCTTGGGAGGAAAATAAGGATAGGCATTGCACTGCCTACCCTCTGCCCCCCATGTTCCCTCCTTTTCCTCTTCCTCCTCCTCTTCTCCCTCCCCCTCCTCCTCCTTTTCCTTCTCCTCTTCTTCCCCCTTCTCGCCCCACATCCGTGGTCCAGGGGTCCCCAGGGAGGCTCAAACTGATCATTCCCCACCACCATCAGAAATACCTTCACACTTCTGATATTCTGCCTCTGTCTAAAAGATGCATCGTTCCCAGGGATATTCTCAGCATTAACTGGAGCCACACTAACCCCTGTTTCTATGTTGCAGATAAATTTTTCTTGGAGATCTATCTACTCAACACCACATCTAGCAACCAGGCACTCCTCTTCTGATATATTGTTAAATTTTCTGTTTGCTTCCTTGTCACTTGTGAAATGTGTGGGTTTTTTTCTAAAATACTACAGTGCTCGAAGTAGCTGAGTCTAGACAATGGCCCAGCTTGAATTTTCCAATTTTATCTCCATCCTTTCTCCAGGCTCAAGCATTAGGGTTTAAGCAGTGACTGGATATAAATTGAAATTACTTCTGTTGGATTTTTGCCCCCCAGTAATAATCTATCTTAGATGGAGGGTGTAGGAGCAGGCATAGCAAAAAAAAAAAATAAAAAAAAATATAAAAATTACACAAGACTAGTATTGTGATTCGGGCCAAAATTACAAAAGAAAGATGAGTAAATTTTAGAACTGGTTCCAGCCTCATCTTGATTCCAGCTTTAAATCCAGTGGGAATCTTTGTAATGACATTAATGCCTGTTGAATTATTATTTAATTCTCTAATTGAACTCCATTATATATATATAAATTTGATTAGAAAATTATATTTTTATATATATGCCTTTATACATACCTGTGTATATATACGTATATATATATATGGTGTAGATTTCTTAAGAACTGTTAAAGAATAGAAAGACAGGTATATAAGTGCAGTTTAGAAAATAAAAATGCATTATAAACTACAGGAAAGTAACAAGCCTGCCTTTTTCCTACTTGAATTCTATCAGAAAAGCAATGTATTTGCACTTCATTTTTCTTTTTTTTTTTTCTTATATGCTCAGTTCTTACAGTATATTGTTTTCATTATAGACTGGCAGTGTGCTGGGAATGAAGCCTGTGTTACACAGAGACAGGTGTTATTTTAGAGCGTCATTCCATGTAATGGTACCAGATTTTAACATTTAGCCTGCATCCCAATTACTCATTAGCAGTTTGTGTAGTCGGAGAGCAGGAAAATATCTACTCTGTATTGTAGCAGTTATTTCAAGGTATCTACTTCTCAAACTTTATGTGATAGGAGGTTTTTCCATGAGCAGTAAAAGCTATTTTATACAAAGGGTTTTGACCAAGCAAAGAGTAAATTGGAAAGTATTTGAGTCTTTCTGGTAGGCCAAGTTTCCCTCTTACCTTTTTTCTCCAGTCCACGATGAAGCTGAGATCATACATAAAATCCCATGCAAATGTACAAGGAGGCAACTGAGGACAAGCTTACAGACTATTCTGATGGTGTGGTTTGCTGATCGTTTCCATTCGTTCCTGGTTTTTTTGTGTATTTTTAAGGAGACATGGTGTATGTAGGCAACTGCCATCTTTATTCTATCATAAAGTCCCCACACACCTGGAAAGCCCTCACATTCAGCACATTCTCTGCCAATGATGCAGAGCAAGCATCTGTTATGTGCCTTTTCAATAGCACGCAAAACATTATGGAGTATCGGGGAATGATATACAGTCATTGTTCTCTTGATGCATTTTTTTTATTCTGCATTGTGATGGTATATATAAAAGTATCTGGTTGTTTCTGAGAAGTTTTAACAGAGCTCTGAGCAAGTTTACAAGAGAAAGTGTGGGGCTGTAGCAGCTCATCCAATATGACAGGGCAGAATCTAACAATGCCAAGCTTCATAGCCTTGGCATCTTCCGGAGAAGAAAATTCTGGACTCCCCAAGGACATTACCAACAACAGGTCCATATTTTTGGACCATGTTCAGAGTGTCAAAATAGTGAATATCTTCCAGGAGAGTGCTTTTCCAGGGGGGCTGAATTAGGAACAGGTCTGCCCTCTCCTTCCTGCTTGTGGCAATGCCCACACAGGGAGCTGGGCAGCAACAAGCCCTGGGACAGCCTAGTGCTCCAGGATCAGCTTCACCCTGGCAGCAACCAGCAAAGCAGCTCTTTGCAGGCCTCAGCAAGCAACACTGTACTCTTGATTCTCACTAATGGCTTTTGAGCAGCAACTTTGTTGGAAACTATTACCTTCCACAAGTGCAATACTTGTGTGAATGTGTTTGTGTATGCGAGTGTGTGCGTACATATGCATATGCTTGTAATCAAATCTGAATCCCTTGTAAAGAAAAACATTTGCTGGGGAAGATTTGCCCTGTTGGAGTTCTCCTACAGTTTCTTAAATCTGGAAAAAAGTCAAAAGGCAGTGCACAAGGGGATCATCCTTCTTCATTAAATATTTTTTTTTTTCTAACTTGCTCATGTCCCTTTTTGAACCATATTTTGGCATTGGGAAAACAGTATTATAAAAGTATTAGCACAAACAAAACCTATCAAGTGTTGTGCTCACCAGTCTTTAGTAGAGAGTAACAATGACAATGTGTGAAATGTATGAGCAATGCCAAAGAGGCTCTCCCTACTAGGTATCTACCTATGCTCAACAACATTTTTCAAGATTGAGTATTTCCTCTGGGGAAATAAGCCCCCAGAAGAAAAGTCAGGATGGATAGAGGAAAGCCTGGATCACCAGAGGAAATAACTTGAGCCATACAGACATAAGCAATGTGAGGAATGGCCAGAGTGGTCAGTGCAGCTTCTGTCATAGGCAATACCATGGTCAAAGCCAGGTGTACTTAGGGAACAATCAACTTTAGGGAACATTAAACTGAAAGGAAGGTAGATTTAGACTGGATAGTAGGAAGAAGTGCTTTACTGTGTGGGTGGTGAGACACTGGAACAGGTTGCCCAGAGAAGCTGTGAACACCCCCTGTCTGGAAGTGTTCAAGACCAGGTTGGATGGGGCTTAGAGCAACCTGGTCTAGTGGGAGCTGTAGCTGCCCATGGCAGGGGGATGGAACTAAACGATCTTTAAGGTCTCTTCCAATTCAAACCATTCTATGATTCAACGATTCTGTGAACATTATTTTTTTTGTATAGCTTGTCCTAAAATAATATTCTAACTTGCTTCAGTTGATGAAACTCAAATACCTCTAAAACCTCCAGGAACTTGACAATGAGGGACCATTGCCCCTATCTCTGATTCACACACATGTTCAATTGCCACATTCAGTGTTCTTTGAACATTAAATATGTTCACAGGCATAGGAAGGCAGCATTCTTCACTGTCCCCTCCACAGGACCTTTGTCATTCGCACTGCTCTACTACTTGTCCCAGGTTTGATTGGGTTAGACAGAAATAGAGCAGAACCAAGTGTAAATCTGATGTTCTCTGCTTCAGACACAAGAGATCCCTTAATGATGGGGGATTCTTTAGAAACAAAAGTACTGAATAAAATGTACAGAGGTAAGTTTTCCTCTTCCTACTCTGTTTTTCTTACTTTGTTCTTCCTGGGTAGTATGTCAAAATGGCCAAGTTTTTCTTGAACCTTTTCATTCCCTTGCAGCTACATTTTGAGGACTGGGGTAGAGCAGTCCAGGTTAGAGCAGCCTTGTGTTGGTTCTAGCCCCTATGAGGCAGCCTGTTCATTCCCCTTTCAGCCACATATAAAAGACTGGGACAAAATGTGAAACTGGAGCCATACAGATCAACTGTAGAAATCAACCAGACAAGGAACACAATTTATATAACCAACCAGACAGTTTATGTTACAGATTCACTTATCTCAGTTGCTTTTATAAGATAGTACTCAGAGAAAACAGCTTTGTTGAAATGATGTGCAGATCCATGTTGTAATGTGTCAAATTTCGATATGCTCAAATAATAAATCTCTAATCTTTACTACTCAGTTGTGCTCAAAAATCTCCTGAGTCAGCCTGAGACATGTTGACATTTCTAGTGGAAACTTGACACTAGAATATCAAATACTTTGTATAGTGATAAACAAATTATGGTGTGGGTTTTGTTTGGGTTTTTTTAAATAAAATATTGTACTTCAGTCTACTGCAGTCTATCATTCTTTTCAATAATTTTTGTCTATTTTGAGTCTCAGTCAAGTTTGTAGATAAATGTAACAAACAATTTAACCTTGCAAGAATATGCTGCAACTTTACTCACACTTCCGGACATTTTTAACAAACCTTTCTCTAACTCCTGATTTAACTCCATAAAATATCATCATTTCTCTCGGTTATAATAATCCTTCTTTTGGAACAGGTATTCTTCTTGTTCTCTTCAAGACATTTTGAACAACAGCTCCTAAATCATAACTCTATGCAGTCAATCTCCAAATCAACACAGCACATCAAATTCTAGTCCCAAGCACACTGATGTTAATTTGGGTTCTACACACAATAGAACTGCTCCTGATTTGTGCTTGTGAAAGGCAGAGAAGTCTCTGTACTGAAGAAGGATGACAGGGAAATATTGCTGCATCAGTGGAGAAAATCTCCTTTGCTATGAAAGAATGATTACTTTGCCCTATTGAAAGTCTTGTGTGCAGGACATATCAGATAAAATGAACCTTAAAAGCATTTTAAAACTTAACAAAACTAGCAAACAGAGGACTAAGGCAGGCCTTACTCTCTTTTTTCTCTTCGGCTCAAAGTTCTGGTTCATCTCTGGTTTTGGTGACCAGCAAGGAGGTCAGAACGCAAAATGAATGCAGTGGTGTGCCCCTCTGCCCATACTCTTTCTGAGCATGGGTGGAAGTGGTAGCTCCCAAAAGGACATGTGAAATGTGCACATCTTTGCATTCACTGTGTCCAACTGACTTTGCCAAAATGCAGCAGAACCATCCAATTTGTTAAAATACTGTGTAATTTTGCCATATCTCATGTCTTGAAGGTAAATGATAATGTCCCCTTGCAAATCTGTTCTATTCTTTGGGATCCCAGCCAAGGCAAAGTAACCATCTTTTCCTTCTTTCTCTTCCTTTCTTATCTAGACTCTCAAAAAGTTGATTCACACATTAGGTTCCCCCATTTTTCTGGATCATTTCCATTTTTACCTGTCTATTTCCACTTACTTTTCTGGCAATGGGCACTGCTGGTTGTCAGTTAAGATCTGGCTAATTTTATTGATTAAACATTCCAGTTCCTTAAAGGATTTATCAAATTATGGCATCTAAAACTCCTTTACCTTCCATTTGTTAATATATTACAAGTTGATAAGCATCAGCAGTCAACATTTATCAAGAAGAGATACTGGTTAACAACTGTTTGGCAGTACTTTTCTAGCCTTGTATTTGTACAAAACACACATACCTTCAATCTTCAGTTTATCTATCACAAAAGCCCTTTTTTGACACTGGAATCCCATCTTCCCTGGCAATGGCAGAAGAGATTTAATAAAGAAGGTAATTGAGACAATCACATAATTCCCTCCAGCCTCATATTTCAAAGATCCCAGCCTCAAGCGAGCAACAGCCTATTGAGTTCTCCCTGGACTGACCCCACAGTAACACTCATATCTCACCTTTATTTCCAGCTTCATCCTGTCTGAGGATTCGTTTTCAGTTTATGTTAATACTCCAGGCCATGAAGCAGTGTGTCCAGGAAAGAGATACATGCCTTGTTCAGCTCTTCTGTCTTCAAGGGAAGAGCACATCAAAACCCAGGCAGAAGAAAAGGCTAGAAGATGAGACCAGTTTACGTATCTAGGGTTAAACCACAAGGATTAACTATGTGCTCAGATGGAAAAAGCGTAAGATAATTAAGATAAGAGGTATTTTGATAGAAGCATTTTTTTTCCCCAGAACTAAAGAAACTAATACCCTGAGCACATAGCAATTAACAATGCTTACTGTTTGTGTCCTAAAATCAGTAGCTGAAACACTGGTTTCTCCTAAGGTAATACAATAGAGTGTGAGGTATAGCATATATGAAAAATGGTAGGGCACAACAATCTGGACTTTGTGGCAAAGTTATGTATAATTTAAGATTAGGGCGATATTTTTTTTTTCACTTGTACCAAAACTGTATTTCAAATCAGTTGTGCTGAATACAGTACAGTACTATCTATATTTGCTCAGGTGAGGTGTTAATTTAATCCTATAGAATTCCATACAGGAGGTATAATTGTTCAGTTTATACTAATGTTTCAAATAAACTGCAGAAAAACTGTAATTTTGTAAGTGATTTAATAGGTGTTTATGATGGAAAAGGTATTAAAAGAAAAATTAAGAGAGAATATCAGGAAAAACCTTCCAGATGGTAAAATGTATTAGCTGGTGGAATAGTTTCCCAAGGGACTAGGTGGAAGTTACATTGTCTGGAACTTTTAAAAATAGACTCTGCAAAATATAAGCAAACCTACAAGAGGCAATGATCTTGCAACCACAAGAGGAACTATTCAGCCTTCTCCTTCTCTAACATTTGTTTATATTTCCAGTTCTCATCACCATGTTCAGGGTATGTCCTCACTGTGTGTAGTCAAGCAGCACCAAAGCTCAACATCAGTGGCCATCAGCTTCATCATCAGATTAGGGACTTCCAGTGCTAAATTCACAACTAGAAACAGTTGAAGTGGCAAAATCCTATAGCTGGAACTGAAACCATCCTATCCACTACAATTGAGCAAGGAGAGGTATGTAGAATATTCAGTCTACCTTAGCCTTAAGTTATGTAGAAAAAACAGAAGAGCCTTGCACAAAATTTTTTAGACAAGTGAATGAACACTTGAAAATAGCTGCCAGTGAGGGCGAGATGAGCAAATAATTGGTAGTAAGAACACAGATGTTGTGTGGGTCCTATAATTAATAAGGTAGTGCAAAAATATTGAACAGTATATTTGCTTGTTTTCCATTAGTACAAAAACATTTTGGTTCTTAAATACAGGAAAAAAAATATAAGCAAAAGAGAACAAGGAAGATTATCAAACATCTAGGTGAACCTGGAAAACAGAACAAACACCAGGGTGGCAGAGGCAGTTAATATTAATTGTTTCACTTACACCTGACCTAAAACATGATATGTTAGACAATGATCTATGATACTGGTTTATTCAGTGTTTTAAAGAATACAGACAACACAAAATCTAACCTCACTTTTTAAATTTACACAATATTGTAAGGAAAAATGTAAGATCATACACTTATGGGCACATTCCTGTTAGGAAAAAAGAATTTTCTATACTTTTGATGCTGTAGGACCTATGAATTAATATAGTTGCAAGATATTTTAATATTACCTAAATTAATTTGAAAAAAAAAAAAATCAGAAACCTAATAACATGACTTTCAAATACTCTTGTAATTGATCCAAACAAAGAGTTTGTGGTACAGATGCTTTCATACAGGGATGCCATCACTTGGATCCCTTCAATGGATTTTGCTGTCAGTCTGAACAAAATTATGGAATAACTACTTTGTAATGAGCTGGCTATTCATCCATTTAGTGAATCATAATTCTTCCTGTATGAATTGGCAATGGAAAACCGAGCTAGATGTTCACGCTACTGCAATAGGAGAAAATTGGCCAACACACAACCTGTTTGGCTTTTGAACTAGACTGCCTAAGCAGTCCCAGAGCACCTAGTCAGTACTCTCGAATAAAATGAGGCTGTTGCTTAAAATACAGTGTTTAAAAAAAAAATCAAAACAGGAATATTTCACTATGAAATATTTAAAATTTTAAAATGGAAAACAAGCGTATGTCCACAGCTTTTTAATGTCAATTTTCAGAAGTCCTATATCCTGCATGATGTCAGTTGAAGTAATTGAGCTTGATTCTCTCCTGTACCTGAGAAAGAGAGGAGGTGCTGGGTAACAGGCTTTTGTTTTTTGAATTTTTGAGCCAGAAGTACTACCGCCAAAGTAGAGGTATGTTCAGTCAGTTTCAACTTCTGATGGATTGCAGCCTTTAACAGACCTTGAACAAATGCAGGGGTGCTTGGACATCTCTTTGTAGTAGAATGATCAAGATCAGGACTTGGAACCAGTGCGTTTGCCCTTGTGTAGAAACATCTATCTAAAGGAGACCTCTCCCAGCCAGCTGTAACCTCTCTGTACCTGTGAGTAGATATCTCAGCCTATTCTACTCCAAGTGCTGTACTGCTGCATGCTGTGCATTGCATTAGTTAGGCTGCATTTGAGCACAGATGAAAAATTTTACTTTGTTATGCTTCTGCACTCCACCCATCAGGTATCTCCCCGGGAAGGAGCAGCTGTAACAACACACATTGGTTACCAGGTCAAATGTATTGCATTTAAACCACAGAATCATTTATGAGACAAACTGGGGATACTTCAGAAACCTTCTCCATCCTAGTGGACTGCAACAACAAGTGGAATGGATTGTAACCTTTGATGGAGAGATGACACATTTAAGACACCGAGTGACTTGTTGAAAGCAAATCCTTGTTCAAAGACCATTCATTGAAGGAAGCCAGTCTGCCTCTTACTCCAGGAGAAACCAAATGTGCTGGCCTGCAAGACAGGCAATGAAGTTTTTCACCCTGTTCAGGGTGTTCCCATAGGATTGCTTGAACAATATCGGAAGGCAGAGGAGACAATTTCCTATTCCAGAGAATTGGTACAGTCTGCATATGGGAATTAGTCTGATAGAACAGAAATATTTTTTTTCTTTCAAACTGTTCATGCTTGGACAATGCTGAGTAACAGATTGGCGTTTACATCTGCTGAGGTGCTCTGAAGAGAGCTTATTTTGCAGGGCCACATTTGGTTTGTATCCCACATAACAATGAGCAGCTAAAGCTGAACATTAAATATCATAAACTCTGTGGAAATCTCAATGCAGTTAAAAATCAGTATGTCTCAGTTCCTACCAGAAAAATTATCATGCAAAGGAAGCACCTCATGTGTTTGCTTGAATGACGCTGAGCACTTACAGAATGCTGCCAGGGTGAGGAAGGGTGATCTATCAGAAATCTTTGTATACAGAAGAGAGTGAATTATACCCCATTTGTTAGTCTCTCTGACCTCTCTTCACTGCCTTACGTAGCAAAGAGGAAATTGCTACCCCTATGAATTGTGTGTGAATTTGCAGGCTCACGTTGCACCAGCTGAAGCACAGAGCAGAGTTTCACAAGGATTCAAGCTGTTAATGGCTAAAATTCTGGCAAATATTAAAGCTGCCTTAGGACTAAGCCTTGTTCTTGCCGAAGTTAACACAGCCAGTTCTCACCCTTACTGCCAGGGCCTGCAGGAAGGGCAGCTGGGATATGTATCTTATGAAAGTCTTGTTGGGAGCCCGGACACCTGCAGAGCCCATTTAGCTCCAGCTCCTGTGTCTGTAAGGAAAGGCAGGCAGGAATGGATTGTGTTTTATGGATCTTCCCATTCTCTCCTCTCACAGTCACAAGGTGAGCAGTGCTTTTATACTTGTGGCACTAAAAGTGGAGCTTTTTCAGATCCTATTCTCCCAGAAAAAATTCTATAATTCACTTACTCTTAAATAGGGCCTCATTCTGTGGCTCCTCTGTTTTTCCACCCATAATTAAGCATGGCTATACCTGTCATTCTCAATAGGTTTCCATCTGGGAGACTAGTTTTGACTTAAGTGCCCCCAAGAAACTTTTTCCATAGAAAGAAATGCAGTATTAATTAACCAAAGGGCACACAGCCATTAGAACAAGAATCAAAACTTTACATGAACATTTACAACACTTCACATGCACATTACTTCCCCTTATTTAATCTTTCACTTCCAGCTTAAGCTGGTTCACTTTACCCATCCCCTTACAAATGCCAGACTAGAAGAGATTTATTTCATTCCTACAAATAGTGCCTCCCCTAGCTGGCATCTTTTGGTTTCCCCTTTAAAATTCATTCCTTATTTGCCATGCCTACGCTTTGTTTCTTTTGTGTTCCTACTCTGGGTCCCTGGAGGCTGTGAGCCTTCAGGTGAACCTCACCAAACTGGTTTGCTCTTCTCTCTGTGAGGGAGGTGGAGGCTGTCTTCAAACAGGGTTTCTAGGATTTACCTCAGAGCTAATTTCTGCTCTGGAAAGCAATAACATCAAGCTTGCAGAGCTCTCTAGACAGATACACAGCATTCATGAAAATATATGTGGATGTAGCTGGGCATAGGCAAGAGAGGCAACACCTCACTCTCTACAACTACCTGAAAGGAGGTTGTAGTGAGATTGGGGTTGGTCTCTTCCGCGGTGCCCATAGTGAAAGACTAAGAGTAAATGGACTTAAATTGCAGCAGGGGAGATTCAGATTAGACATTAGGAAAAATTTCTTCACTGTAAGTGTGATTGAGTATTGGAATAGGTTGCTCAGGGAGGTGGTTAAGTCACTGTCCCTGGAAGTGTTCAAGATACATCTGGATTTGGCACTGAGTAATATGGTTTAGTGGTGATGTAGGTAGGCAGTTGGACTGGATGATCTTGAAGGTTTCTTCCAACCTCAATGATTCTATGATTCTACCCCAAGGCAGGAGACTGCCAGGAGTAGGAAAAGGCTGCACTGCTTACATCAGGTGCCTATGGCTTAATTGCTTATGCCAGGGAGCAGAAAATCAGAATGGCTGCAGATGCTTCTAAAGGAGAAGCCGGGCATTTGGGACAGCACCTTCTGCTGGGCTGGAGGGTTATGTCCCTTCCAGGAGCAGCACTTGCTGCCTTCAACCTGCTTACATCTCTGGAAAGGAAGATTCACCAGCCCTTCCTCCAGCTCCTTCCCCATCCCATACCAGGAGCAGCCCAGCCACAGCCAGTCTCCATCTCCTCGACCTTAGGGTAGGAAAATTCAATTCTGTGTCTCTTGGACAATGGTCAAGCACTGTGTGATGACTGGCAAAGACCAGCACTGGACAGGGCTGGAGCAGTAGAAAGCTTGTGACTCCCCCATGTAAACAAGGAGGATTGTCCCCACATTGGTTAGTCCTCAAGACATACCATTTACTTCCATATAACTTCAGGCTTCAACATATGAGTTATTTTTCTCTGAAATATACTTTGAATCCAGGCATACACTAACGTCCTGAGAGGAATCCTTAGCAAACAGAGCAGTTCCTTTGTTTGCTTTTTAAGTAATGCCTGCAGAACTCACTTTTGCCAGACCTGTAGCCTAGATAAGAGCATATGTTTTAAAAAATACCCACTAACATTAAAGAGAATCACTGCTTTGGTTACCTGAGTTTGTGAATTTGAAGAGAATCTATAAACTCACTTTACTTGCAAATTTTTGAGAGAAGCCTTGTCAAGGGCATGTGAAATAGAAACACTGGTCTGACAGTGCCCAAGAATGACTGGCATCAGGCCTAACTCATTATTTTATCAAGGATCTGGCAATCAATCAATAGGAAATTATCTGTGCTGTATTTACATAAATCATAATTGGTTTCCCTTGAATGCTATGCCAAATCCTTAACAGAATGAGTTATTGTATGCTTTATGCCAGTTTTCTTTCTTTATCAGTTCAGTTCAAATCCTTCTTTGAATGCAGATGAACAGTAGTATCCCCAGCAGATCAATCCCCTGGGAACACAAGAATTGCCATGTCTAACCCAGTGTCCTGTATCTAACAACAGATAATACCTGATGTCTCATAAGTCAGGGAATTGAGGAAGAAAACACTTCTGTTCAACCATGCATTATGATTATAGGAAACAGGATTTTAAGAGACTTTTTCGTTTTCTCTCTAAACAGGAAATGTGGCTGCATCTCTTTTTCCCTTTCTGCAGATCACACCTAGCGTCTGCATACATGTGCCTATCGATACAGCATCACATTCATATCCTCAAAATTTTTCCTAGAAATAGATTTCTCACTGAGTATGGCCTTTTCCTTAGAACCTGAAGGAAGAACATTGTAAACCAGCATTTTTATTTGTCCTCTGTTTCTCAACTGAGAGTTTCTTCCACAGGTATGAGTTATTGAAGGTCATGGTATCAACCTGACCTTTCAGATGATGCTAGTCTCACTCTGTCCAGCTGATCAAGAATCTGAAGAGACCTAGCACAAGATTAAGCCATTTTTGTCTTGAAAATCTGCCACCTTGCTCACACTCTTCTGAGAGGTGGAGGTTCCCCCAAAGCCCTGCTAGCACAAGGACAGCCATTAGTTTCTTCCTCTGAAGCCCATTGTTTCTCTGATGAACAGCACCCAGTGGATCTAACACCAACCTCTCTTTCCCTCCAGCTTTGTTTTCTTACATTAAAAAAGACCGGAGTAGCAGCGGTGAGGGTTACTCTCCTAAGCCCTGCTGATTCCCTGTTTTGGGACAGAAAGGAGTAGAAAAGGAGAGAAAAAGAAGGAAAACAGTAAAAGAAAGGAAAAGGATAGGTATGGGAGGGTTTCACATTCACAGCTTCCTCATGACCAGGAAAGTTTTTCATCATGCTACTGTCAATGAACTAACTCCTCAGTCATACCAACTGGCTTCTGCCTTTCTGAAGCAAATCACAGGACCTGGAGCAGACCCTGCCTTACAGAGCTGCTGCTGAAAGGGTATGCTGAGCTGCTGGTGCCAAAAAAAAAGAGCAGTTCCAGTTAGTTCAGGGCAATTAAGAGCAAACATAGACTAATGCAACGGTAACACTGCAGTGTATCTCTCCTGTTTTCTTTTTTTCCTGGCTTTTGCTTCAGTATTTATTATACATATTTTCTCATCAGACATCAAGTACTATTCTATTTTGAAATTCTTGGTGGATTAACAAATCCTAAACTAGACAAATTGACATTTAGAAACTTCTTGTATTTTTTTTTCTTTTTTTCAACAAGCTGTTCTAAGTGGAATAACACATTCCAGGATGTACTTCCATCAGCCAAAATAAGCATACTTTGTATCTGTTTGGGCATGAGGCATACATCTTAGATGCATTTGTATTAACTCACTAACCAACCCAAACCTAGGACTTAAAATGTCCTTTGGTCTCTTGGCACTTGAACTGTGTGCTTACAGCAATATCATAGGCAGACAGTTTGTTGATTAAAAACAAGCCAAGTAAAGCACATGCAGATGTCAGTCCTTGATTTAAATGATTACTCACATACTCTCCCAGGTTAGACGAAAAAAAATATGTTTATTTCTGCAGCATAACAATTTAATTCATAAGCTGGGGTAACAAGACTTTTTTCCTCATTTTAATAAAATTGCTTTTACTATAGGTCTGTATAATAAATCTACAACAAACTGTTAAGTGATCTTCTAAATATCTTACTCCAAAATTGTATTTCCTGAAGCTATTCTTAGCTTTAGAAAGAGCTGCTTGTTTTAAAAAAAAACAAACAAACAAAACAATCTAACAAAAAAACAGAATTAAATAGATTTTTTTTGTTTTGTAGACCATAAGAATTCAGGCCATATAAATGCATATTATTACAATAATAAAACACAGTGGTCTCAAAGAAGTTAGCAAGGTTCTGATCCAACAGCACTTCATACAACTAGAGATTTGAGAATATATTTATCGTGTCAAAGTACAATAAGAGCCACTTACGCTAGAATCAGATAACAAAACCACGAAAGATAATAGAAAAAAGTAAAGAAACATAGAAAAAACCTGCATATCATACTACAAAATGCAGAGGACCCTTCCCCACGAATATACATGAACCCAAAGTGCAGAATCGAAAGTATTTGGCTGTCCTAGGTTAGTATAAAATTATGTCAGCATAGCACGTACCAAAGTTATGCTGAAAACTTCAAGCACAAAGTGGGAGTTTGAAGTGCTGTGAAGAGAAGAAAATGGATAAATATAATAAAATCATTATATCTTATAGCAAAATAAGTCTAGGGAAAGCAGCTCTGTGGGCAGGTGAATGAGTGATCTGCTGTAATGATACATGCTCCAAAGAACAGTTATTAGTAGTTATCTCTCTCTTACAGATATGCAATCAGACTAGGTCTTCATTCCAAGATAGTAAAATATTCCCAGGAAATATCTGAAATAATAACAATACAAGAGAAACTGTAAACAGCAGTGGGAAGTGATGTAATACAAATACATACTTTCAGCATCATTGCCAAAACCTTGATTTTATACTGAACGTTTAACAATATTTTCTTTCTTTTCAATAGCTACATAGACAGACACATCCTCAAAATAATTTCATGCACAGCTAACTTGGTCAGGAGTTTCTCAGAAGAATTTCTGAGAAGAAAAGGGATCTGTCTCACAAAAAAGAAAAATAGCATCTTGGGCAAAATCTTGATGTCTGGGAACAAGTGAGTGTAAGCAATGCTGACTTGGATGAGGGACAAGGATATCAGAACAGAGGAGAACAACATTGTAGGAAAAACAGAAAAGGAAAGAACAGACTGCATTTCTGAACACCTCTGTTGCCTGTGTACTAATGCAAAAAGCATGAGGAGCTATTTGGCAGAGCTGGAAGTCCTTAAAGAAGATCAAAATAATGAGTCAACTATAATAGACAACTGGTGGGAATATTCACATGGCTGGAATAATTTGCAACTTATTCATCAAGGGAAAAAGAGGGAAGAGGTGCTGCTGAGTGGCAGAATGTAAAAAGATACAGATCTATAAGCATCTTGATAATAAAGAAGAAAAAGAGCAAAGGTGTTATCCTGGCAAATATCAGCCGTCAGACTAGGAGGATCAAGCAAAAGTCACTTTTGTGAGAAATTAGCAGAAAGTCCCCAAGGTAGAGGTCTTCACAGTAATGGGGAACTTGAAAGCTCCAAGTGTCTCTTGGGAAAGGAACATATCACAGCATAACAGGCTCTCCAAAAACCTCCCAAAGAGGAAATTCGATGATTTTTTATTCAGAGAATTGTGAAAACAACCAGAAGGGAAGCAGGCCTGAGTCTGAGCCTAGCCTGTAGGGAAGACCTATTTGAAAACGTCAGAGTGGAAGGTAAAAATAGGAGAGAGATGAGTAAATTAGAGATTATCCATAAGTGGGAAAAAGTGAAGGCAAGACATTGGATTGCAAAAGGGAACTCAAAGAACTGATAAATAGGATCAGTTTCCCTGGGAAACAGGGAAAAGGATTTCAGAAAGGCTGACCCCTAAAGAGATAATAAAAACAAAATAATTAAATATTCCACTCTGTAGGATGAATAGGAAAGGTACCAAGAAACCAATTTGGTAATTCATGAGGACATCAGAGAGAGGAAGGAGATGTACTGGAAGTGGAAATAAAGTCTGACTACTTAAAAAGACTAAAATCAGAAAGGTCTTTTTTTAAAATGAGATATGGTTTGAAACAAATACAAAAGTGAGGAAAAAGAACCTTTCCAAATATACATTAGCAGGAAAAAAAGAAAAAAAAAAAAACAGGAAAAAATGCCAGATGACATCAAAAGCTATCAGACATAAGGAATAAGAATCTAGGTTACTTACAAGAAAGGCAAGCTACAGAGCAGTTTAGTTTAGGGCTGTTTGTTTTTTTGGTTTTTTGGGGGTTTTTTCCAAATTACTTGGCCTAGTGGAATTCACCTTCAGTACTTAATTATGGTGAATCATTGGCAAAATTGTTAGTGATTGCCATGAGAAATCTTTCATGACTGATGTGTCTGGAAAACTGGAAAAGGACAAACAAGCTGCTTGGATTTTTTGAGGTTGTAGAGAGCTGGGTGTTGGTCTCTTCTCACAAGTAACAAGCTACAGAACAAGAGGAAATGGTCTCAAGTTATACCAGAGGAGATTTAAATTAGATATTAAGAAAAATTTCTTTACTGAAAGGGTTGTCAAGCACTCGAACAGGCTGCCCAGGGAAGTGGTTGAGTTGCCATCTGTGGACATGTTTAAAAGTCCTATAGATAGTACTTAGGGATATGGTTTAACAGTGAACTTGGTAGATCTAGGTTCATAGAGTTAGGTTAATGGTTGGACTTGGTGATCTTAAAGGTCTTTTCTGACCTAAATGATTCTATGATTCTATGACTTCAAAAGCAGTAGAAGAGAGGAGAGCAGGGAGTTCAGCTAACACCAGTTCCCACAAAAAAAATGGAAAATCAAATGAACTATTTGTAAAAATAAAGACTACAAAGAACCAAGTAAGAGGCCAGGTGGATTTGTGAAGCACAAATCAAACCAAACTCATCCATTTTTCCTCTTTGACAGGAAACAGGTTTTGTAGAGAGAGGAAGATGTACCAAATGTCTTAAGTTTTGTGAAAAAAAAAGACATCTGAAACCTAAGGTACCAGCTGATCACAGTAAGACTAACAGTAAAACAAAAGCAAGTCTTCTCTATCATCTTATCTCATCCTCTCATTTTGTTACTATTGCATTTTACAAAGTCAATGGCAGCAAATTCATTGCAACTTATCTATATCTATAGTTGCATTTTGATCATCGTGCACAGCCACATCAGAACATGATTTCTTGGCTTCCTTTTTTGAAGATGAAAGCAAGAAGTAATTCATAGGAGTGTAGAGAAAAATTTTTATCACTGTATTATTAGCTGGAAACCACTATTTTTTGGCTCCAGCCAGGCTGAGATGGTCTCCAGGTCACCTAGCTGCCAACCTGTAACTATGATAAATAAATCAACCAGCCCCTTAGATTGTTTTTCCTGGCAATGTTAGAATCTAAGTGGCTGGGTTTCAAAAACAGACAAAAACCATAAAGATTCTCCCTAAAACACAAGCTTGGATAGATTTTCTGAAGGCTTCACACTCTCTGTTGGCATAAGGGACCTTGTTCCAAACGCCAGCTCTGGCAAACGCCTTGTAGCCCCGTGGGTCACAGAAAGACAATTGGATCACGTTCTCCAGTGTCTGTACTGGATATTTCTATATTACCAAGAGCTCAGCTCCTCAATACAAAGGCTAAAGTAACACTACACAATAAAACAAGTACTCATAAAGACATTATTCATTTGTTGTTTTTTTTTAAATGCTGATCCCAAGGAAGAGAGAATGGAAGTACCTTTGAGACAATACCTGTATACAGATACCAAAAATTAAGCAAGATCATGGGGCTAGGGGTTGATAGTAGGCTGCCATCATTAATCACATGCAGTTGGCATGGTAACACTTTCCTACCTTCTTTCCTATAGATCTGCATATTTTCCAATATTATGTAGCATGGCAATTCAGGGTTACTCATGAGAGTATAGGAATTGCTATATAATCTCTAAAAGCATTTGCTGACTTGTGTTAAATAAACTGAGCTGCATTTCTGCATAAAATGTTGTGAAGAAAATGCTTTATTTTTAAGATTACCCATTGCAAATTATTGCATACAATATAGAGCTCTCTGAAGTTTTTAAACATTTAAGAAGAACAAAATTTGTCAGTGAATATGTTGTAAACAATGTCTACCCATACACTTGATGAATAATTAATAACAAATATGTCATAGAAATGTAATTTTAAAAGGCCTTTTTGAACATCAAATATTCTGATGTGAATAATGGATTATTTGCTTGCAATACTTGAAAAAAATTTGTGACTGTCAAGTAGAAATCAAATCATTTAAATCAGTTTCCTTCAAATTAATTTTTATGTTGAAATAAAGTATTTTCTGAAGCAGATAAATCCACCTTGTAACCTCTATATTTTACTCACTCCAGTTGTCCTCATTTTTAGTGTTGTTTGTATGCACAACCAAAGGTCTTTTTCAATACGTCATCTATTCTGTGACAGATGGAAGCCTTCATTTTCATTCAACACCCTGAAGAAGGGAAGTCCATTATAGGACCAGAGTCAATTAGAATAAAATAAATAACATCCTAGTCACCCCACAAACTAAAGTAAGCTTTTACCCAAACTGTCTCAGCTTATATAGATCCACCAAACAAAATCTGGGAGTTTAGATACGTAACTAAATTTGAATGATTCTGCTTCTCCCTCCTTTTCTTCCTATTTCTTCAGCTCCTTCCCATATCTCTTTTTTACTTCCTGTAGAGGTTGATCAGAGTACTAACTGATTGTTGATTGATAGGGCAGCCCTAGTGGTCATTACACTTAGGTGCTAATTGTTTGGTAATAATAAGGCTAATTGCTTAACAATGGGAAGGACCTTAAAAGGCAGGGCTGGGGGCACTAGGGTACCTCAGTGCCTGAGCACCAGAGGAGAGAGTAGGATGTACTCTGGGTGTTGGATGTTGAAAAACTGCTAAACCTACAAAACCAGCAAGAACATCAAGTGCTGGGAAGGGAGGCCAGCTCTGCACTCTCTGCGCACCCAGGGCTCCAGGGCAGCTTGTTGCCAGATTGAGATTACATTGCCTAGCTTTGCCTGGATCCCCAACATCTCGTGACCCCGATGTGATCTGGTAAGGAACATTTGGGGATCATAACAAAAAGGCAAGGGAAAGCTGTTGTTGGTGGAACCTTGGGGAAGTGTTGGGCTGTCTGGAAAAGACAGGGCTTTCTGAAAAGGGTTATAAGACCACAGTGAACACAGCATGGGAAATGTGGTATCTGCTGCTGAAAACCCTATGGAGAATGCGGTATCCGCAATTGGAAAACCCATAGTTGAATGCCTGCTCCAAATGGCTAAAATAACCAAAACAGAAATCGAGCAGCAGGAATTAGAAGAGCTGCTCACCTGGGGACAGCAGAGAGGATTTTTTTAAGGTCCCTAAGGGAGTGTTTTCACTTTTGGTATGGCATCAGCTTGGAAGTGATTTGTGGGATTCGGTTGGAGATGGAAGTGAAACTGCTTTCAAGCAGGCTCAGACCTGGAAGCAGTGTATGAGAATCCTTGAACAAGTTAGCTCAGAAACAGATGAACTAAATCAAGCAGTTAGCCAAGAGGTAACCGAACCACCACCTCCTTATAAATCACCGCCTGTTCGGGGGGAATCGGAGAAAAACCCGTCTGCTTTCCCAGCTGAATAGAGAGAGTTCTGGGGAGGAAAGGGTGTTACTGTTCCATCAGCACCCATGCTGCCAGAAGATGGATGGACGCCCGGCAATGCCGGGCTTACAATTGCCCCTGAAAATATACCCATACCAGAAGATAAGGACTTAGATGATGCTCAGAACTTGAATGATGGCCAACTTCTGGCAGAAGTAAAAAGACAGGGAGAGCAGATGCAAGAAATATTGAAGTCACTCCAGCATCTGGATAGGACAGGGAACCATGAAGGGATTACATCTAAAATGTATGACCAAGCAGCAAAAACAATAAGGGATAGTCTGGACTACCTTCTAGTAAGTATGAATTATGGGAAAGGAAAAAAACCCCACTTGGTTGTGCTCAATAGCTACTGATACATCAGAGCTCTCCTAAGATTTCTGCAACTAAATCCTTTAATTGTTACTGCAGCTAGGGTTAGCAGAAAATGGTTTAAATCAAGGCAAACAACTCAGACTTGGAACAAGAAATACAAACCAAGGCTCAAGAAGATTCAAATTTGAGTGTGAATTTCTGCCATTCCTGTACTTCAGCAGAGCTATCTTTGGTCTCAAGAGACTCAGCAACAGAGCCTAAGAATGAAGAGCTGTCTCCACACCACAACCCTTCTGCCATTTTTCCATGTTTATAAGCAGAAAGCAGTCTGTGTCTTAGCAAGGTCTTTATGCTGAAAAGGAACCAGCAAGATGACTGATGCTATGTTTCAGCACCACATTTTTCTATCTGTCTGTTTTTTTGAACTCTTTCAGAGAAACAAGCAAGATTAATGCTGATATTATTACTGGAAATAATCTATAAATACTGGTGAAGTGATAACATTTTCCACTTGGTGGCAGATATTGCTTTTGAAATTAAGCACAAAGCTCAAAAGACACATTTAATGCAGATTTTTACTGAGAAAAAGCTCAGCAGTGCCTAATGGGCACAGATCCCTGTTGGATGCAGGGTTGAGCTGCAGAATTTAGGGGCAAGGATATGCCCCACGAGCTGTATGGGGCAGGCAGCTGTGCACAACTGCATTTCCTCACACCTTCTTGGCCCACCCAACCCCACGAGTGTCCCCTAGGGACCAAAGGAAGATTTTGCCTTCACCATTCAGAGAGTCTTTGGCACTTCATGAAACCGTCAGCCCTTGAAGTAGGTCAGAACAAGAAGGTTTTGAGCATGAGGGTGTTAGAAAATGCTTAACTTGCTGCAGGTTGTATAATTGAAGGGAGATGCTCCCTCTGGTCCTGCCTTCTCCCATTTACCTTGCCTGCAGGCAGTTTGGTGCTGAAAGGGGCGGTTTTTTCTCCATTCCTTCTCATGGTGCAGGGCACTCAATTACAAGGACACTGTCCCTGGTTAAGGGCACCTGGGACGCAAGTTGCTGGGAGCTGGAGAGTGCTCTAGGGAAGTCTTGCCTGACCCTTGCTCCCTGCTCTCCCCAAGGTGTCCACTGTCAGTCCCTCTCAGAAAGAGGGCACTGGACAAGCTCTCCCAGCACAACAACCTTTCACTCTTTCTTAGAAGATCCCACCATGGTGGGAAGACAGAGAACACATTTTGCTCTGATAGTTAGCAATGAGCACCCCAAAATCACATGGATCCCATCAACCTGGCCCATGTCAGGGGGTTTGGAACTGAATGCTCTTTAAGGTGCCTTCCAGCCCAAACCATTCTATGATTCTATGACCTGCAGATAAGAATGTTGCACCTTCATTCAGGTTGCTGACTAAAAACAAGGTCATTATACCAGCTGACAGGCAGTTAATTAAGTTAATGCATGTCAATATATTTTTATATGAAAACTTTTCTTAAGAAAAATGCAAAATATTGAGGCTTTGACAATTTTCCTTCAATATTCAACACATCCTTAAAATAAAGCATTTTTTTTCTGTTGAAAGTTAATGCTTGTCCTAAAAGCACGACCATTGCCATCTCATTTGCTGTTCTGAGAATACTTCTTGAAGTAGTACTATGTCAACTAGGGGGAAAAAAACCATTGCAATGGTACCTCTCTCTTGGGCAGAAGGGAATTGTGGAAAACAGGTCTGTCACATATGCCCATGGAATGCCATGAACTGCCATTATGCAGCAGGACCCCTCAATTTCTAGGTAATACCTTCATCTCTAACATAGCTGCATAGTCTTTCAACAGAGAAAGGATGAGGCCATGACACGTGCTTCTCTAGCTGAGATTTATTTTGGACTATACTGAACAAGAACACCTAGCTATGCATCCTCTCGTAGCGCAAAGCCATGCTCTCAAAGTTCCCTTCTCTCACCACTGAATGGGAAGCTGAGTGCTTCAACCTAATTATTCTGACCTTTCCACTATCAGAAATTGACTCAGACTATTCAAGGAGCAGAGAATCAGCCTCTGTTTTGGCTTTGGTATTGTGTTGCTTGGTGGCAGAGCAGCCCTCTGACACTGTAGTGTTTCTCTTCAACATTTTCTTCCTCTTGGGCACAGCATTTGATACAAAAAAAAATCCAAAACCAACAAGAGAATATATAAACTGTTCCCACCCAGCTATGCATGTCTCCTGTCTAAGTCTGGCTCTTTGCCATTGAATTTTTTTGCCAATGAATCACTTCCCAGAAAGGGTGTCTCTGTTAGAGCCACCTCTGTTTCAAGAACTGACAGCGGAAGGAAGATGGCTTCTTTCAGCTCAAGGTAATACATGACACAGACAAGCAATGGGTCCTACATATGGTCTATTGGGAGGGTCAGATGTCAGAAATTTCCTAGCTCTGCCTCAAAACCAAACTTACATTTCTTTCTACTCCCCACATAGTTGGCATGATGCTGCTTTCATGCTAACTGCACCATGTCCCCACACAGGGAGTTTTGGGAGAGCTTGCAGTTAGAGGGTCACATTTTCTGTCTGGTTAGTCTGTCTCTTGCTTGCCCTGACCTTCTCACAGGCTTTCTTTTCCTGTTCACTTTTCTATGCCCTCTTCTCTGCCACTAACAGCAGTGACAAGGTACAAGAGTGGCTATCCAAATTTCCTATCCTTCTAATTCTAATTACTTTCCCCCTCCCAAAGGAAAAATTTTAAAGGTAGTAACAATATTAATTGGACCTGAAATTTTACTCAGAATTTTTCTCCCTGTGCTTTTGGTATGTTGTATTGGTTATGACTAGGCTGGTGGTTATGTTATATAAAAACAAACTTTTATAAGTAAAAAATGACCAAAATTAGAAATGCGGAAAATAACAAGTAAGCAATTAGCACAGTTTAGCCCACTTGCCTGATTTTTGTTTTTATTTCCTTGTTGACACTTTGTACAACATTGGAAAATTCCCTCTTCCAGCCAGGTGGGCTAGTGAATACCCATGCCATCTGCTTAAATATCTAATTTGCAGTATGTCGTTTATATGACCTTCAGTTTTCAAATAATTTTATAACCCATCAATCTGTGCACCTGGCACAATATCCTCTCTGTGTACCTGATAACAGGTTAGCACATTTTAACCTCTCTCATGGCAAACAACTAATATTTTCTAAGCTCATGACAGCTTTGTTCCCCATTCCTTCTCATGCTTTTGCTATTACAGGAGATCAACATAATGAATTTGTCAGTCATTGTCATCTGACATTTTGCAAGAATCCATTTGCTTTCAGCGCTCCATTCTATTATATTTTAGCTGGTGTTTACCTGTCATGCAGACTCTGTTAGAAAATATCAATTTTGGATATTTTAAAGGGAAAAACTGTGCAACTCAGCATGTAAACTGAGACTACAAGGAGCATGTAAGACAAAATGCTGTGGACTGTGAGCATTACTCATGCAGGTGCTCACCACGTGGTATCCTTCATAAAAATAATATCCGGTGCTGTCGTCACTAGAATTGTCCAAAGGAACGAACAAAGGCAAACAGCTTGCTACGTGCTCCAGATGGGGTTAAGTGAGTGTCTGCCCCTTAAAGCATTTTCTGAAAAGTTTATATGTCATGCCCTCGAGCTGCATGGCTGTCAGTGATTTTTCAAGTGCATTCAGCGTTTCCTTCCTTGCTTCCATCCAGTCAGATGCTGCTGATGCGGCAGTACCAGAAATGTGACTTACGTTAGAATGGAAAATGCTCACCCAGCACACGTTCAACATGTGTCACAGGGAAGAGACCAGCCCAGGCAGATAGCACTGACAGAGTGAAGGGCTGAAGCTCTCAGATAAAGCTTTTGTGGTGAAGGAATAACTCCCTCAGGGCAGTGCGGGACAGTCAGATGGGAAAGAGTTTGCATCCAGCAGCACAATAGAGCACAAACGGAGGTAAATTAAGTTTACCGACTTCAGTGGGGGCACTAAGGAATTTGTTCACATCTTACCTCCCAATCTAGGACACTGGGAAAAGAACTTAAACCTCTGTTTGGTTAAACAGAAAAGCACAGCTAGTATTTCCAGCAGTCCTGTTGGGTTTTGACATGAAACAGGACAAGACAGTCAGTATGAAGGTGTCTAGTGGTGCAGAAACAAATGTCAATAGGTCAAACACACATGTTCTTCCCTCATCAAAAGAAACAAGGTTGCCACTGGAGTCCATTTCCCTGCAAATCATGATGACAGCTGGCAATTGGCATAAGAGCATTTCCTCTGTCACCTCAGACTCCTCAGTTAAGTCTCTCTAAGTCCACTAAGGCTAAAGTAAACATTTTCTAGTCTCAGTTAAATGTTGGCAAACAGTACTTGACACTGTGAGTGGAACTGGCCAAGAATCTTCTGGTGAGTTTCTGGACTAGAACATACAGATTTGTAAAAACTGACACTTTGGTCCAAAGAACATTCCCAGGTTAAGAGACAGGGAGAGGAGTCACCTCTGTTTGCCCCCCTGGTGATATCAGGGAAGTCAGTCAGGCCTCTCAAACCTTGCTCTGCCTTACTCAGATCACAGATTTTGTTCTGGGTCTGCTTGGTGACAGCCTGGGCTATGTCTACTAATACTAGGGTCAGTTTGCCATCAGCATCTCACATGTTTCTGCCTGATGCCTGTGCAACTGTTAATGGCAACCGCTGATGTAAGGAGAGAGATAGATTTTCCATAAATTAAGGCACATACTTGAGATGCAAATTGCAGAGCAAATATTTGAAACTGCCATCCATACCCTGCTGGCGCTACACCTATCTCTAATTCATGGTCAAAGTGTGTCTTCTTAGACAGATAGTATTCTGTTTCATGTAGTTGTAAGAAAGGAGGGATGCTGAAATCTGAGCAGTGTTCAAGCGCAGCCTTTATCCTGCATGACCTGCCATGCTGGTCAGTGCCAGCCAGCTGAGACCCACCAGTCATCACTTCACTCATCCCTTCAGCATTTTACCTGGTGTGACCCTCATCTGTTGTAAAAAATCCTCTCAGTTCTCTTTAGCCTCAAAGCTTTTATCAACCTGCTGTCATCTATGATGCCAAGATCAAAGACAACAAAAGTGCCTGTCTAATCTTGAATGTAGTCCTCCTTACATGGGCTTGTTCCTGAGCTGTGAGTACCAGTTGTTCTTCCATCCTCATCTTTGAAGTCAGGGCTTAAGAAATCAGGGTCTCTCACAGTGTTGCCACCACAGATCTGACTATTTTCCAGCTGTCCAGTTTCTGCTACTATTCATGGTGTGTAGTACATAAAGACATGAACAGAGTCTAGTTTGTGAATAGTCCCACAACATATGACAAAGCTATCAGAAACTGGCCTGGCATCAGATCTGTCAAATTGCTTTTCAAAATGAGAGTTCCTGTCACTAAACAGCCACTGACCCCTTGGAAGCAGGATCAGACAGGTGACACATTACAAACAACCTCCCCTATAAATTCCAACACACTGTCCTTATCTGACACTCTACAGCTTCAGGTGATAAAATAGGTTTGACAGAAGTGGAAGCTGGAAGGCCTGCATCACCAGACCTTTAGGAAACTGGAAAAAAAACAAATAAATGCATCACTTTATTTCCCCTTAAATGTTTTTCACCAGATGGATCTTCTCTTAGCTGTCATTCATGCTGGATTTCTCACATCTGTGTGCATTTGTTAGCAGCACACCCAGCTTGGACCACAGACCTTCCCTCGTGTGCATCCTCTCAAAACCTGGCAGGATCTTCCTTCCTTGACAGGGGATTTAACTTCTCCCCTTTAATCTTCCCAAGCTTTTCTTGTGCTTGAGTATTCCAAATATTATGTAGTTCTAATTATTCCAATAAGACACTGCAAAATCTCAAGTGCTTTTATTCCCCTAAAAGCTGGCAAGGGATGTGTAAATTGTCTGTGCCTTTGTTTCACTTACTATGCACTTTGTTTTCCCTTTCTCTCCCACTTGCCAGCACAAAACCAAAATCTACAAGTTTCCCTCTGAGCCACCCTGTGCCAAATTTTCCAGGAAGTAATCTGTAATGCTGAGTCCCATAGGGAGCTGTTGTTCCCACAACAAACATCTGCACTGAGAACAACAGCACAAGGAAAGATGATTAAAAGCTACGTAACTCTTATGTTCTTTACATCTGTGTGGCTATAACCTATTTAGTAAGCAAATTTCAAAGTTTCTGCTGTGATTTTCAATTTAATCTACAATCGCATTTGCTGCATATGGGAATTATTTTCTCTACTGAGCTTAAAGAAATGATTTACCATTTTTATCTTAAATGTCGTTGAATTCAACACATTGATGTTACTTAGCTATAGTACATCTAGGGTAATAGCTCTAACTTTTCTTAATAACTCTAGTCTTTTCTTAAGCTTCTAAAGACAGCTTATTAACTTCAAAACACGTATCTCCCAGGTAAATAACGTTGGTCATTGTTTATTGTAAAAACATAGTCACATATTTACTTAATACATATTTCTGATGATTAATTATGTAAAACAATATCAGTTTTTCCACCCTGGAGTTAAGGGAAAGACTTCTATTTAAAATAAGGACTCCTGAGAAAACAAATTTCATTTCAAAGGTCATTAGCAAAAAGAAGCCTTTGTTTCAGTCTTAATGGAATCATTCTCCTAGGATGACACAAATATCCGAAAAGAACCATGATCTCATTTAGGTTTTAAAAAAAAACAAAACCAACTTTATTTTCCCTTGACACAAAACAAGATTAGCTGGGATGGGGGTTTTTTCAGTATTGGGTAATACAATAATGGCTAAATTGTTTGTCTCTGGCCATTGTATGAGTATGCAAGAAGCAGGGAAGAAGACATAAAAGATTTCCTCTGCAGAGCTGCTGAAGAGCAGAAGGTGGTGTGCCTGGAGCACAGCCCTCTCCTCCCACCTGCTGCTACCCCAGATCCCAGGGCACAGCCAGAGCCCACGCTTCCAGTGTTGCACGTGCCTGTCAGGCAAAGCTGGCTCCCAAGGCAATGCAAGTGTGCTCTCCTTGCCCAGCTGCCATGCAGCCATGGCAAGGGAGGGAGGGACAGAGTGAAGAGGAAGCTGGACCAGGGTCTCGTATTCTCCAGACCAACCAATAGACCTCATCTGGTATATGGAGAAAATGAAGCTGCTACTTCCTACAGAGTGCAGGGTGCATAGTGTCCTGTGGTTTGCAGCTGTGGGGGAGGCTGTCCTTCCTCCAGCCAAAAACAGTGAAGGGCTTTGTTTACATCAGTGCAGCTGTGAGGTCCCCCAAATGCAGTCCAGCTGTTAAGAGCCAAAATGAGCTCCTAAATAGTGTGAAGCAAACTGTCTTCCTGCATCTGCCTCTTTAATACCATCCAAAAAACTGTTCACTATTAACAAAATAGGATGAGGCTGCAAGATATAGAGTGCATGCTAACGTGTCTGTAATGGTTGGTCAATGTATCCTACCATGCCTCCATGGCAAAGGAGCTCTCCCAATCCCTGACAAAGTCCTGAAGAGGTTCCCTCACACTCACAGAGGGTAAAGCAGCCAAATTTAAAAATATTTGCCTGGTTTTTACCAACCATCATATGGAAATAATCTAAAAGGATAAGGCCAGGATGAGTAACTGGGTTTGCTTAATTTGTTTACAAACCCTTCCTGTCACCAAAAAAAAAAAAAAAA
>VZRW01008960.1:81763-221831 GCA_013398125.1 Aegotheles bennettii | reverse complement strand
AAAAAGAAAAAGAAAGAAAAAGAGAAGTAATAGGGATTTCAAACAGATACTCTCAGGTCTTCAGACTTGGAAATGTGTTGATTAATCTAGGGCAAGTCCCTGGAAAATAGTGAAAAGGGCCAAGTGCTGAAAAAATCTTTGTGTACTGTCCCATGTTAGTAAATGACATATAAAAGCAAGGCATCTAAATAAAAATTGTGGTCAAGCTGAAAAGGGTCAAAGTTTGCTCTCACCCTGTAGTACAAATCTGAAAATCTGGCTGGACACAATAAAAATCTCCTCTTTGGTACATATTGTCCTATGAGAGTTTGTGACTCCTAAGTTCAAGTGGATTTTTTTCTTTTTTTTTTTTTAAAGCATCTACAGTGAAAAAAAGACATCATTAAAAATCTTTTACAGCATAGAAAAATATATTTTGGTGTTAGCAGCAGATATCTGCAGGAAATTCTGCTCCAGTTATCATAACATGAACATGTTCTCAAATTAAACTACTAAGAAAGTTCAACAAGTAGAGTTAGGTTTGTTTTCTTCATGGTTCATTGTGAGCTTAGATACCTCACACTTCCCCAGGGCAGAGTCAATATCGCATTTGAGAAATATGTCATGCTCCGGATTTATTTGCATTTACAGGAAGAGTATTTTGCAGCACAGTTTGATAAACAGTTTTTAAATAACAAATGTTACTGATAAAACAAGTAGGGGGTATGCTGAGTTCTTCAAGACAGTTTTTCTTTGGGAACAACTGAAAGAAGGGGGTGTAGAAAGCCTTGTACTTCCTGGAGCCCTGCTGGAATTAAGCATCATTCTAAACAAAGGCAATGCCAAAGGAGTCCAGTGCATCCCAGTAAATTAGCTCCCTTAACTACATTTGTATTAAAACCCATGTTAACCTGGGCATCAGATCTGCGCTACACTGTCATGATTTTGGGGCTATAACACAAATGTGTCACAACTGTTTGCTTTGTATGGTTTGGAAAATACTGCTCGATAAGATAAATCTATTTCCGGAATATGAGAGGTAAGAAGGCTTCATTTGTAAATAAGGAAATAATTTTCAGGAAATGCAGAGGTTCTGTCAAGATGTTAGAAAATATTTTTGCTAAAGCATTTGCAATATATTGGAAAATGTAAATAATAAAAAAATAATAATTTCACAATAATGATAAATGTCTTTGTTTTTACTAGGGTCTTTCTTTTCCAAAATGGCATTATTTTTACCACTGAACAGCTGTTTTGACCATCAGGAATAAGAAGGTAAAGAAAAAAGTTGTGAGTAAATGCTCAACTAGCTAAATATGTAGATACTCTATGCAGTGTTCATTTCCTATTATTTCCTAAGGAAAAATTCAGGAACTATTCAATCAGATTCTTCAAAAAGCCCTGAAGGGTTGTTGAAAAATGACCAGTAATTTTCTACATCTGCTTAATAAATGCAAGTGAATGTGTCAAAAATCTTTCCTGGTAATGGATTAAGAAATTATCTACAAGCAGCTTTGGAAAGCTGCGGGCAAACAGAATTTGTCAGTATCAATATGCAGAACAACCTGCCCTACATCAAGGCATATCTGAAAAAGTTGAGGTAAACCGAATGGGTTATAAAAATATGTACAGCTTTAAATTTTCTTGTAGCAGACCAAATCAGCATTAGCATAATAGTTACATCTATCATGTCTCCTGTCACATAATTCCTGGCTCTCCTGCTTCAGCTTTGCCAATTTTGAATGCATATTTCTCTCCTTTTTTGCCAGTGTATCTGTAAAGCTTCAGGCAAATTTCCCTCACTGATCCCTTTGCGCAAGCTCCCTGAATCAAGCCAGAAAGATGTTTCTTATCTCCTTCTTCAAATTCTTCCTCATGACACATATATATCCTGTGATGCCTACAAGGAGCAAAACCCCTCATAACAGTTGAGGTGAGTTGAAAGAGCAGAGATCACGAACGTATCACTTTGAAAAATATAGTTTTTAAACAATTTGATACATATGGTTGACCAATGCTTGTATTATTATATTGCCTGTGCCCAAATTGTTTCCTTCATTTGCTTGTTGTATCCTGGCCTCTTCTGATGAAGAAAAACAGTGTAATTCTTACAGATAAGGGCAGAAGACAAAGGAAACATGGCAGATGGGCTTTGAAATGAAGAATAGCAGATAATTTAATTCACCTAGAGCAAATCATAGAATCATAGAATGGTTTGGGTTGGAAGGGACCTTAAAGATTTTCTAGTTCCAACCCCCCTGCCATGGGTAGGGACAGCTCCCACTAGACCAGGTTGCTCAAAGCCTCATCTAGCCTGGCCTTGAACACTGCCAGGGAGAGGGCATCCACAACTCCTCTGGGCAACCTGTTCCGGTGTCTCACCATCCTCATAGGAAGGAACATCTTCTAATATCTAATCTAAATCTGCACTCTTTCAGTTTGAAATCATTCCTCCTCATCACTACACGCCCTCGTAAAAAGTCCTCCTAAAGCCTTCCTGTGGGCCCTCAACAAATACAACACTATGATTGGGGGAAGTCACTCCTTCACAATTACAGAGAGATTGCAAAGGACATTTTTCAGCAAAATATTTAGCCACCACACATGCAGTTTTAAGGCAGCTAAAGCCATTTGAAAATTAAAGTTTGATTGAGCTGGGGAGAAAATGAAAGGAAAAAATGGACTTGATGAAGAAACTCATTTCAGCATTTTTCATATGAGAAGTTTCCATTGTGGAAAGGGTTGAGAAGACCAGTGCATCTGGTTCTTTTATGTTGTCACCTCTTGGGAACATGAGGAGACAGTGTCTGATGCCCAGACTATGAGCTAGTCTTGCAAGGAAACCAGCTGAGGTATGCAAGATACCCAGTCCTGAAGGGATGGGTCAGCAGATGAAGACCACAGGTCTTTGTCTAGCACTACGAGGTGCTTGGCTGCCCCTCAAGAGCACTGGTCAGTAATGTGGCAGCACGCCTTCCCTCAGCACACCATGGGGTCTTTCCACAGAGAATCATCTCAAGACATTCAGGTATTTCTAAGAAATTTGTAGATGTGTAGGGCCTTCAGTGTGGGCCTTCCTCTTGTTTACAAGAACAGAGGACAGGCTGCAAGAACTGACCACTACTTTGACCTGTGGCTTAGGGCTGATCTAAGTCCTTGTCTAAGTCCTTGCTTTACTGACTTCCCCTCTCTCCCCTCTCTCTGTTTGATCACCTGTCTTTCTCTCTAATCTGAGCAATTTCAGATTTAATAGATCAAAAGGGTGAGTTTTGGACATCGCAGCCAGAGAGTCTTCAGATATGAACTGGAAAGCAGGATGTTCCCTGCCCAGCCATCTGTCACCCGACAGGTGCTGGGACAGTTGTCAGAAGTGCCTGGGCAAGCTTCTTTCTCTGCTCTTTTCTTTGGTTGGGTAAATATTGGTTTTGCTTTTTCAGAAAGTGTTGAAACAGAGGAACAGGTCCCAATAAGGATAATTGTTTCTCCCAGGAATTATGGAATGGATACATATCTGCCTTTGGGACTTTGACTAGGAGAATCCTGCAGTTTTCTAGGGGGAAGAACTTGCTTTAGAAGTAGTCTAATTTAGAAAATCAGTTGGGAGAGAGCACCACAGTGTAGAGGTTGACCAGAGGGCTACCTGATTGTTGATTGACAGAGCAGCCCTCCTGGTCATCACATTCAGGTGCAAATTGTTTAATAATAATAAAGCTAATTGCCTAACAAGGGGGGTGGACCATAAAAGGCAGGGCTCGAGGCACCAGAGTACCTTCAGTGCTTGAGCACTGGGGGAAGGAGCAGGATGTGCTCTGTGAGTTGGATGTTGAGATACTACTCAACCTTCGATACCAGCAAGAACATTGAGTGCTGGGAAGGGAGGCCGGCTCTGCGCACCCAGCACTCCAGGGCAGCTTGCTGCCATCTTGGGATTACATTGCCTAGCTTCGCCTGGATCCCCGACACATCGCCTTGCCTGGATCCCCAACACCACAGCACACTGCAAAGAGGATGAGAAAGTTCTTCCTGGATGGGAGAAGACCACTTTCTCTTTCATGCTCATGGGCTGCCTTACCCTTCCCTGTTCCCTGACAGTGCTGACAGGAGGGACTGGAATGCCCTCTGCCTGAGAATGAAAACTTGTCAAATGGGGCACCAGAAAATTACAGTCAAGTGCCGTGTCCAGCAAAAAATCCCATCAGCTGACTGGGGAGGAGAGAGAAGATGCTACACTCCCTACAAGACCCAGAGGTTATTCTTCAGGAAACTATCTGAAAGAGTATTCTTTCCATTTTAGATACATAAGCCTTGCGAGAGGATTTATGCCATTGTTATAGTTTGAAAGGGGCAGGCAAAAGTCTTATTGGCTTTTGCTGCCAGGACCCAGTGAATAAGGGGTGGAGTTTAGGACCCTGTTGTGAAAAAGGGTCTGGGGTGTCAGGTATCAGGTGTCAGGTATCATATTCCCTCCCATTTCCTGGGGGGGTGGGGTTTCAGCCTCTCTCTCTCTTGGTCTCTTCGGCTCTTCTCTCTTCTGCTCTCTGCCTCGCTCCCACACTCCCTGCCTGCTGGTGGCCATGTGGAGCCAGCACAGAAAAGGCCCAGCTTTGTTTACCAGCTTCGCCACGTAGTCTGTGGCCTCCGACTGCACCAGATGCTGGGGTTTGGACTATTTTTACCCCCATTGGCTTTGCAGTGAAGGACCTTTCAGCAGCCTGTATCGCCGGTCATCGGAGCTTGGGGTGTATATATTTGTATATATGCATTTTCCCTTTTTCCCCACCTGTTACTCCTTCTCCCTGTGCCATTAAATTTGTTATAGTTTTTAATTTCCAACCTGAGCCTGCTCTTCCTTCCTCCCCTTCTAATTTTCGGGGGGGAGTGATAGAAACAAAACTCTGGTTTGTGGCTTGCCCTGGCCGTTTGCTAAACCAGCACAGCCATAAAAACCAGTTATAGATTTACTAAAATGAGACAAGAAAGAGGGTTTTGGACACGTGTTGTACCTTTTACTAATTATCTTTTTGTGTTCTCCTGCTGAACATCATGGCTTCTTTGAAGTTTTTTCTTAGCTGTACAACTGTGTATACGTGGTTATAAGTGTCCTTAGTGTCACTTCACTGTGCAGTCAATCACTGAATAGGAGACTACGTGCTTGACACCCTAAAGTCAATTTAATTCCAAGTCCAATATTTAGGCATCATGTTATCTGTGCACGTACCTTGTACGTGTACTGCTGCATTTCATACTTTTTCTTTTGCTACACATCTCTTGCTACACAAGAATGTTTCTCTTGCTATGAAGTCATCCAGTCCTCCTCAGCACTGCTGATGTCTCCCAGCCACGCATCATAAACAACTTTCACTAACATAAGCTTACTTCTTGCATCAGGACCATTAGTGAAAATACTAAGTCCAACTAGTCCTGAGACTGAACCTTGAGAAACACTATCCCCCACACATCTGTTTCCCTTTCTGTCCCCTTCAGACAACTCACAGTATTTCCCCTAATCTCTATCTTCTCTAGGTGAGGTATTAATTTCCCAAGTGACGGGATCAATAGCCCAACTGAAGTGCATCTACACCAATGCATACAGCATGGCCAACAAACAGAAGGACCTGGAAGAGATGGTGCAGCAGGAAAACTATGATATAGTTGAAGTCGTGAGAACATGCTGGGCTGACTCACACAGCTGGAGTGCTGCAATAAATGGCTACAAACACTTCAGGAGAGATAGGCAAGGAAGGAGAGGTGGTGGGGTGACCCTGCAGGTTAGGGAGTGTTTTGATTGCCTAGATCTTAATGGTGGCGATGATAGAGTTGAGTATTTATGGGTAAGAATCAGAGTGAAGGCCAATAAGGCAGATATCATGGTGGGAGTATGTTATAGGCCACCCAACCAGGATGAAGAGGCAGATGAAATATTCTATAAGCAGCTGGGAGAAGTCTCATGATCACTAGCCCTTGTTCTCATGGGGGATTTTAACTTCCGAGATGTCTGCTGGAAATACGATACAGCAGAGACAAAACAGTCTAGGAGGTTCCCAGAGTATGTAGAAGATAACCTGCTGACACAGCTGGTGAGGGAACCAACTAGGGAAGATGCCCCACTGGACCTGCTGTTTATGAACAGAGAAGGACTCGTGGATGATGCGATGGTTGGAGGCCATCACAGAGTTTTCGATTCTTGAAGAAATAAGGAGAGGGATCAGCAGGAATGCTACCCCTGTTTAGTAGACTGGTTGACAGAGTCCCTTTGGAGGCAGGTTTGAAGGGCATAGGAGTCCAGGAAGGCTGGATGCTCCTTAAGGAGGAAATCTTTAATGCACAGGAGCAGGGTGTCCCTGTGTGCTGAAAGATGAGCTGGCAGGGAAGAAGATTGGCTTGGCTGAACAGAGAGCCTTGGTGGGAACTCAGAAAAAAAAGGAGTTTATGGCCTTTGGAAGAGGGGGCAGGCAACTAAGTGGGACTACAAGGATGTCATTAGGCTATACAGGGAGAAAATTATAAGGGCCAAAGCCCATCTAGAACTTAGTCAGGCTACTAGCATGAATAAAAAATGTTTCTATAAATATTTTAGCAACAAAAGAAGGACTAATCAGAATCTCCATCCTTTATTTGATATGGGGGCAAACAGTGAGAAAGGATGAGAAAAAAGCTGAGGTACTTAATGCCTTCTTTGCCTGTCTTTAGTAGAAAGACCTGTTGTTCTCTGGGTACCTAGCCTCTGGGAAGCCCCTGGAAGACAGGGACAGGGGGCAGAGTGGAGCCCCATAATCCAAGGGGAAATGGCTAGCTACCTGCTACACCACTTAGACACAAATAAGTCTATGGGACCCAGATGGGTACTGAAGGAGCTGTTGGAAGTGCTCATCAAGCTACTTTCCACCATCTATCATCAGTCTTGTCTAATTGGGGAGGTCCCAGTTGACTGGGGGTTAACTAATGTGACACCCACATCTACAAGAAGGGCCAGAAGGAGAATCCAAGGAACTAAAGACCTGTCAGTCTGATCTCAGTGACAGGGAAGGCTATGGAGCAGATCATCTTGAGTGTCATCACACTGCACATACAGGACAACAAGACGATCAGGCCCAGTCAGTGTGGGTTTATGAAAGGCAGATCCTGCTTGACTAACCTGGTCTCCTTCTGTGACAAGGTGATCCCTCTAGTGGATGAGAAAAAGGCTGTGGATATTGTCTACCTAGACTTTAGTAAAGCCTTTGGCACAGGTTCCCACAACAATCTCTTGGAGAAACTGGCTGCTCATGGCTTAGACAGGTATATACTTTACTGGGTAAAACATTGGCTTGCTGGCTGGGCCCAGAGAGTTGTGGTGGATGGAGTTAAATCCAGCTGGTAGCCAGTAACCAGTGGGGTTCGCCAGGGCTCAGGATTAGGGCCAGTTCTCTTTATCTCTATCCATGATCAGGACAAGGAGATCGAGTGTACCCTCAATAAGTTTGCAGATGACACCAAGTTGAGTGGTAATGTTGATCTGCTTGAGAGTAGGAAGGCTCTACAGAGGGATCTGGAGAGGCTGGATCGATCGGCAGAGGCCAACTATATGTGGTTCAACAAGGTCAAGTGTCAGATCCTGCACCTGGGTCACAGCAAGCCCATGCAACACTACAGGCTTGGGGAAGAGTGGCTGGAAAGATGTCCGGTGGAAAAGACTTGGAGGTGTTGGTCAACAGCCAACTGAATATGAGCCAGCAGTGTGCCCATGTGGCCCAGAAGGCCAGCAGCATCCTGGCTTGTATCAGGAATAGTGTGGCCAGCAGGAATAGGGAAGTGATTGTCCCCCTGTACTTGGCACTGGTGAGGTTGCACCTCAAATACTGTGTTCAGTTTTGGGTCCCTCACTACAAGAAAGACATTGAGGTGCTGGAGCATGTGCAAAGAAGGGCAACAAGGCTGGTAAAGGGCCTAGAGCACAAGTCTTACGAGGAACAGCTGAGGGAACTGGGGTTGTTTGGTCTGGAGAAAAGGAAGCTGAGGGGAGACCTTCTCTTTACTACTGAAAGGAGGTTGTAGCGAGGTGGGTGTTGGTCTCTTCTCCCAAGTAACAAGTGATAGGACAAGAGGAAATGGTCTCAAGTTGTGCCAGAGGAGGTTTAGGTGGGATATTAGGAAAAATTTATTCACCAGAATGGTTGTCAGGCACTGGCACAGGCTGTACAAGGAAGTGGTGGTGTCAACATCCCTGGAAGTATTTAAAAGACGTGTACATGTGATGCTTAGGGACATGGTTTAGTGGTGAACTTGGCAGTGTTAGGTTAACTATTGGACTTTATGATCTTAAAGGTCTTTTCCAACCAAAAGGATTCTATGATTCTATATACCAGATATTTTACTGATAGTTAAAGGGATTCAATTTAATGTACCGTTTTTCACTTCTCTAGAAAATCAGTAGCCTTATCAATATTTAACTATTGGGTTAGTTTGGTGTGAATAGCTTTTTGAAAGACTTTGTTGAATTCTGTCTTCTGTTCCATTCACCTCTGGTTTTCACTATTATTTCTTTCAAAGTCCTCTTTTCCTCCACTGACTCCTCCTTAATTTTTGTTTATGGAAGGCTACTTAGTAAGTCATTAGCCTGAGAAGCTAGCCATTCATCTGCAGTGCCATAATTTTATACTTGAAAGACTTGATAGGCTATGCCTTAAATGAACATACTTACAATACAGGAAATTTGGCACTGCTAGTTTCTACCAAGTGAAACTAACAAACTTGCTTTTACGAGAAAATTTCAATTCCCGTCTTTGTTTTTTGGTGCTGCTCTGCCACAAAGAAACCACGGGGTATGCTGAGAGAACATAAGAAACTCCAGGACCATCCTCTAAGTCTCTCCCATGCCAATTTCTTTGTTCTTGTCTGTGGACTGTGATCAGTCTCCATATCCCGTCCTCTCCCTCAGCTTTGGTTCTACCATACTTCACTCAGCCCTTGGCCTCTGTCTATGTGCAGAAACAAGTGAGAGTCCTCAACCTCATATAGGAGTGGGGACTGCATCAACTCCATCTCTCTGTCTCTCTCCCCATCTGGTTCCAGGACCAGCGATCCCTGCTACTGCTGCAAACAGAAGTATAGAGCAGCCCCATGGGTGCCACCTCCTTGTTAGTGCAGGGTCTGGGAAATGGGCTGAGATTGGAAGGGTCCAAGGCTGAGGTTCCAGCTGTTTGAACAGGCCACCCCAGAGAACTCACAAGCACATGCTCTGCTCCCTCCATGCCTAGAGGAACAGTGGTGGTCAATGAGGTCTCAGCAGTCAGCAACTTCAGGCAAGTATGGCCAAATGAAATAACCCTCTTTTGGGGTTTATTTGCACTTTGCAGGCTGCTCTCTGGAAGCCCAGCATGTACCCGCACAAGATGTTCGGAGCCTGAATCCGTTTTTCTCCTTGCTTTCAACATATGTACTGTTGTCTCGGTTTGACGGATTGCAAAGCGGAGACAGAGTTTAGTTTTTCCCTCCCCCCCCATGGAAAGGAGGAAAAAAAAGGAGCCAAAAAGCCAAAACGACACTGGTTGGGATTTTTAAAGAAAACTGTACATATATACAGCTTTAATAGACATAGGAAAAGGGAATAACAAACAAGGGCACAGGGAAAGGGGAATGAGTAATTGCAAAGTAAATATATACAAAACCGAAAGTCCGAAATTCCGAGAGAAGAATTCTCAACTGCCAGAAAGTCAGCAAAACTTCATCTTATTCCTCCGGTACTTCTCCAAGCGGCTCGGAACAGAACAGCTGATAAGGGCAGGCCTCCTCCCCTTCTCTCTCTCTCTCTCTCTCTGCCGCTTCTTCCAAGATCGCAGGCCAGAAGCAAGAAAAGGAAGCCCCAAGAAGAAAGAACAAGAACCCCCCCAGAACTTCCTGGTTCCTCCATACTTATGCACTTTCTAGCAGGATGTTTTGATATGGAATACAAAAAAAAACCACATCCTTCCGGAGACGGATCCTCATACAGGACAAAAGTCTCAAACCATGACAACTGTATTTGCTATTTCCCACATATGACATGCCATGATTTGGTATTTCAGAGTTATTTTAGGATTCTGGAAAAAATTCCTCCTCCCGGCTGGTTTCCACCTCTCTTGTCATGCCTTCTGCTGCCACTCCTGATTCTCAGGAGACATTTTACTTTTCTTTCTTGATAAAAAAAATACTACCTTTATATTTGAATTACATTCAGTGATCTTGAACATCTATCCCATATTGAATATATTCCACCCCTACTTCTTTTCTCAAGCTCTTTACTTAAAGAGTAAAGAAAGTTTTTAATACATTTTAACCCTTGCTTTAGAAGGCTTATTTCACCTTGATATTTGGCATTTTTTACTTTGTCCTGTGCTTTCTGAGATTTATGAACAGACTTCTTTGCTGATGTGTCCCTGTGATAATTTTTCATTTGTTATGCACTTACTCCTACCATAATTTGGACGTGGTTGTTGACTCAAATAGCTTTGGGAACCTTTCCTTACAATTTTCTCCCTCTGCTTGTTTGGCAAATTCCTGCTAGGTTTTGTAATTTTGATTAAGGGAGACTTCAAGCCTCCTCCACATTCAAACCCCTGAGCACTTCAGTCCAGTTGACTTTACTAACCACTTCCTTTAATTTCTCAAAATTCACCCTCCTGAAATGAGTCTATTTATTTTAAACCAAATCAACTCATGCTCATACAATGTAAGGTAATTTTCTATAATCAGTCCCTCTAGAAGGTCTTTATGCCTTCACAAAACCTTGTCTGAAATAAGTAAGTGCAAATTCTCTTTGCCCTTTTGTGATTGTGACAGAAAAATAAGAACAGTGTTTAAGGACTCTGAGCTTTTATTACCATAATGAAGCAATAAGACCTGTAAATACAGTTTTTCTTCACAATAAGCCTTGAATTTGTACATGCTTCATCTGACAAACTTCCGTTTTGCACGTGTACTGAAATAATATATTCAGAAGGTAAAATCTTTGCTTTATGGGAATAAACAGGAAACTGAATTTAGTAAAGTTAGGACTTTGACCAAGAGTTGTGCAAGTAATACCAAGTGCGGGACCTCTCAGTCCACCCTTAGAGAAGCTGGCCGTGTATCACATCCAATACATCAAGAAAAACAGACTGATAAAAGGCACCTGGGAGCAGACTTATATTTTCGTACTTTTGCATGTACTGTGCGTATTTTTGCAAAAGTCCTAGGTAACAGTTGGAAGTCCAATGTGGTGAGAAAATGTTGACCTAAAAATGAAATGTATTATCTGGCAGTAACATCATGTCTCTACGTTAAATATAAAATACAGGCCCAAGTTAAAACATAGGTGTTACAGTCATGGGCATTGGGGCTCAGATGTTATGTTCACATGAGGAGATACAGTTTTTTAATTTCAGCTTAGTCTTCTTCTAATTCATTACTTCTGTAACTACAGATGGATGAAAATTTTAATAAGAACTCATTTGAATTTTTTTTTCATATATAAAACACAGGTTTCCACTACCCTAATTTGTAGCTTCTTGATACTTAATATTCAAGAAGCATTCAGGTGTCTAGCCTGCACGCTGAATGTCCTTGCAAATCTTAAAATTTCAGTGCAACTAATTACTCTGTAAAATATTCCTACCAAGCATTTGTTACCTTGTTTTGTTCAAGAGCTTCCATCATTCACCCAGAAGAGAGAAGTGTTATAGCATACCATAAACAACAGACAAAATAATCCCAACAACAGATAGGCACAAGGACATCTTGTCTCTGAGTAGTCTGTGTGGGGTGTGAGGCAGGAATGCATGGTGCTACTGTACAAGCTATCACAGGCAATTTCAGATACTTCAAAAATCCTTACAACATGCTTCAGTTCAACCCTGGTGAGTGGGATGTCAAGGAAAGGCCCCAGGAGGTGTCAGGCCCTGTCTCTGCGGTAGCATAGAGTGGAGAGCTGGGCAAACTGTCCCACCACAGTGTGACAGCCACATGGCTGCTGGTCACCTCACCAAAGACCCCAGGGCACCCCCTCACAGGCATCTGCACCATGATAATCATGTCTTTGCACTGAACATTAGAAACTTAAGAGCATTAACTACCAGTAAAAGTCAATGGGTATTAAGTTCCCATTTTCCAGTAAGATGCTTTTTGCAATGCAAAATTGTTTTTGACAATGTTACCCTTAGGCATTTCAGATTCTGTGTACAGTAACAAGTCAAATTGAATAACTGGTTTGCTTAGGTTCTTGTGAAATCTTCTCCAGAAGAAACCAGCCACAGTGTGAGAATTATGTGACAAATACCTACAAACAAATATGACACATATGAAAGTCCTAATTAGTTGGCCCAAGGAACAAGTTCTCATGATATTCACCAGTTTTATGTGAAGCACCTATACAATGTTTAAATATTTTATTTTATTCCCCCAGTTCCCACAGAGAGATGAGCACAGAGTCTGTGCCACCTGAAGGAGCAGACCCACACTCAACTCATCTGGTTTTCACATGGCTCTTCTTTGCCACCTGTCTTATATCTGAGAATAACAAACACACAGAGGATGGGAAACTAGAGCAGGAGGAGAAATCAGAGTGAACCACATATTGTAATAAATCATACAGTTTTTGCTTCCTAGTATTTACTAGAGAACAGATATCAGGTTTCTGACTGGCCAGACCAACTGCAGCAGGCTTTGTAGACAAATGAGGTTTTAAAAGGCCATTTAAATCCAGGTTTCTCATGATCCTTCCTGGCAAAGTATTAATCAGTTCAACATGTGAGGGGGTGGGTCGGTCACTGTTGAGTTGATATCTGAATCCCATAAGGACAAAGTAGTCTGTTTTCCTTTCAAAGAACAAAACTTTGTTGTTTCCTGAAGGAACTTAATTCATAATTCTTTCTGAAAGGAAAAAAAGAATATCTATATTTATATTTTTCTTCTGAGCATGTATTTCTTTTACTTGGGTGGTAAGCTATTAACATAGTATTTAGTAAATTGTGATCTTTCTGAAACTTACCCTCAAAAGTGTAGAAGCTTAAACCAGCTATCAATGTTGTCAATAATTATATTTTACAATTTCACGGTTGTCTTGTAAGAATTCAAAATAAGTCAAACAAGAATGACTAATTGCTATGACAGAATGTTACAGACATTAACAAATAATTTGTCATTGTAATGAATTACACCCTTGTATTACAGCTAATTATTAATGCTTGCTTAACTTTGAGGGAGGGGGTGACAGTTATTTGATTACTGATTAGAATTTTCTAATTACTGCTGAAAGCTAAATATATTTTCTTCCGTTTCCCAAATAACAGCTATTAGGCTGAAATGTGTCTGGGCAGATCTCCTGTATGCTTGCACAGTTCTGCAGATGGAGATTAGCACAGGGTAAAAGCCAGGACTGGGGCTAGGACAATGTTCTTTCTCACCATACAAACACACATTTTTCTGAATGCATTTCTCTGTCTCTCTCTTCTCTTACATTGTCTGAAACATCCAATCATATGTTTTGAGATTTCTTCTGGGAAGGAAACTCAGAGAGAAAGTGTGAATTTCTTTTAGCCAGTGGCAGTCGAGAAGATTCACAAGATGGCTGTGCAAATGCTGTCTATGGGCAGTGCCTGTAACACAGACCACACAGGTATTAGCAACACCTCCGTCAAAGGCTGCTCCTCAGAAACCAGTACAGAGCTGGACCGAAGACCAAGATGTATCCTCCACAGGAGGAGGAACTGAGGTTGATTAAGGAGAACTTTGAGAGGCAGTCCTTTTACATACTCTTATTTTTCATCAAAAGTGTTTTCAAGAGACACTGCAAACCTCTTGACTTCTCAAATGCTGGTTAATAGGCTAACATCCTAACAAACCTACAGGTAAATGCAACATGGCATCATTCTTTCCAGTTCAACTTATAACAAATGCCTTGCTCTACTATCAGAATCCTCAGCTATTTTTCACTCTTCATGTACTGTCCAAACACCTCTGGTAGCACTCTCTTCATATTGCACTTCATTGCTTTGCCACATATAGTTTGCCATGCATCCATTTAGTTCTTGCTCTCAGATATCAGCTTCAGTATCTCTTGACAGACCACTATTTCACCTCTGTCACACAGCCCTGGGTGGCATTCAAGCTCCCCTCCTTTATAACAACATTTCCTCAGACCAGGGAAAGCCAGAGGGATCTGTTATATGGTGCAAACACATGCTACCTGTAAGAAAGCTACAATGGAAAAGAATTGGAGGAAAGCGAGCAAAAGTAGATTCATGTCATAAATATAATCCCAAATTTTGAAAGTTTTGCTCTAGTGATGTTGTCTTTAATAAATTCCCACATTTACAATGTTACTCTTCATTTAGTAAAGCAAACCTTGTTTGAGGACCTTTACAGGAATCACCTCTACCACTTCCACTAATGCACTGATGAAGTTCATACACTCCTTTTAGTCTTCAGAGGTGTCAATTCTTATAAAGCTTTTTGCCTTCTCAGTGTGGGGAAACACTTTTGTAATTTTATTAAGTAGCTGAACAATACATGAAACATACCCTTGTAATTTTCCATGTGCTTATTCTTTGGCACATTGGTGCTTCACTTGGGCAGCTGAATGACTGCAACACAACAGCTGTACCACTGAGGAGTCCAACAAATCAATACTTATCCAAGTCAATAAGATTAGAACTCTGTTCTGACTTCCTGCATAAAATTTTTAGTCCTCCATTTAAAAAATTAATAAATAAAACTACTGCCCACAGATGTCCACATACTTGCAAAGTTCAGTGTAAACTTAAATAATGGTCTGACTTGATGCAGTGAATGGCAAACTGCTACAGCAGAGGGGCAGATCCATGGAATGCTCCTTGGCCACTGTGCAGGGTCAGTAGCTCTGGCAGAGGAGTGGGGCAGGCCAAGGTTGACCTCTTCCATCTCCCTCATGAGAAATATTGGAGCCTGTTACATCCGAGTGCTTGGTGATGACTTCCCTGACTGTTTCAGAGATGACAGCCACTAACTGGGGTTCAAAGCTGAATTATTTGCTGAATTTTGGAATGTGATTTAATTACAGCTAGAACCAATGCCAGCTATGTAGATTTCTGAGTTATTAAATTCCTTAAGTAGACAAGCAGACTCCCTTCTTTCACTCCTAGACACCCTTTTGATGGTTTTGATGTCTGTATTAAGTTACAGAACCTTTTCCTATTTTACAAATATTCGGATGTGAGCTTAAGGACAATTTATTGGGTTGGGAAAAGAAAGGTTAATTTAATGGTGGTATTATTAATTAAAGGATTAGCTGCCATCTCTAACTTTAATTTGAGTACTAGAATCCTAGAAACTAAATTTGTAATAATAATAAAAAATAAAAAACACCAAGAATAGTCTGTTAAAGAAATGCAGCAAACTTTGAACAGAGCCAGAAGGAAGGGAAGATAAAAAAGTGGGAATTAATCTTAGCCAGAGAGAAACTTAAAATCTCTAAAAATACAGTCTGCTGTCTATTCCCATATACTTTCAGCAGTAGCCAGCTACCAGTGAGTCAGTGAATACACATAAAGATAGCTGATATCCCAAGGCATCTGAAATAACTGTCTCCAGACTCAGTAGCAGTCCAGAGGATCCAGTAGAGATCCTGACAGTAACAGATGGTAGTGACAGGGAGGGAAAAGGCTGTAATTCAGCTATATTTTCAGGCATCTCTTACCATTTTTCTCAAGATGACCATCATCCGCCAATTACCAACTCTTCAGACCACTCAGACACACATACTGAAAATTCATTGCAGCACCTGCAATTAACCTTTGCGACCACTCATAGAATAAAAGGCAGCATTTTAACAGGCTGATACTGAATTCTTCATGGTATTTGAAGGTGCATAAGTGTGGAGCTGTAATGGTACCAGCTGGGCTTTCTGAGATCCCTCCTACATAACCATGTTCAAGAACTGACAACCAGTTTCTTGATAAAAGTCATCTGATGAGCAACATATCTGAGTGAAATAAAACTCTCAGGACACAACATCTAATTTGCCTCAACTGGGTCTCCATCTGTAGCTGAGCAACAGGAGTGTAACGCACTGCCCTTCCCATCCTGATCCACCTCACACCCTGACACAGGTCCCCTGCAAAAGCTTGGACACCCAGTGCTTTGGTAGATTGCAGCGTTTCATAAGGATATCCATCCATGAAGATATTCCTGTCTATCAGCAGGAGAAGAGCCACCAGGGAAAAAGCTAAGAGCTTTTGCAGTGCTTTGGGCCAAAGGAGAGGAGTCCCCAGTCAGATCTCGACTCCAGCCTAGTGGGAGGATGAGCTTGCTTAAGGCAAGTCCCCATAGAAAGGATGGGGGTTTTCTTTCAGTTTTGAGTTCCAAGATTTACCCATTGTTTAGGTAGCTTGCTGCAGCCTGCGCATCTGTGAAACATCAGTACACAGTTGGCTGTGGGTCTCCTCATCTGAGAAGATGGTGTGAAAGGGGATTTTGAAAGAAACATGCAGTGGAATTTCTGTTATTTATGGCTTTTTCCTGTTAAAAGTCATGGGGTTTTGTAAGTATTTAGTGAATTGATTTTTTTCCTGCCCTCTTATCCCTCCACATTTAATCTTCTCAATGGAAATGCTGAGAGGGAGGATATGGCCTGTGGAGTAAGTAGGTAAAATCAGAAACACATTCAACATAAAAGAGTTTGCGAGAAATCCTAAGGATTATTTTTGCCCTGGGGGAAAATATTTCTTTAAAATCATCCCTAGTTTTAAAGGGAAAGGGGGCTTGGTTATGTCAGGTTGGTCCAGAAATTTACTTTCATAGAAGCTTATATTGAACTAAGCTGTTTAATGTTTCTCTTTTCCCTGATCTTTTCCCTATGGGGGACCAGATTGCTACTGTGTTTTAACTCTGCCAACTAGGTTTTCATACAGTTTTCACCAAATTTCTTTCTCATTTCCTACAAGTTCAGTTACTGACATTCTGCAGATTTTTCTTTATAAGAAAAATTGAAAAATCTCATAAAAGACATTTTTGTGCCAGTTTCACTGTTAAGTTGGGTCTTTTATGACCAAGATCTCAAAACTTAAGTAGAGAACAGAAATGAACATATTCAGCTTCTGTCAAATTATTACAATAACAAATACACATATCATTTTGAATTATCTCCATAGCGTATAAGAATGAAACAGAGTTGTTACATCAAATTATGTGTTACACATTTAAGGATGTGCTATTCCTTAGAAATCAAATAAACCAAATAAATCATGTTTTCAAGATAAGTTAACCATTGGCTAATAATACTAGTACTGTGTCACAGAAGAACTGTTTGGCAGGAGATGATAGAAGTATATTTATTAACAATGAGTGGTTTGGTTTTTTTTCTAAAAGAGAAATATTCACAATTTTAATTAAAAAATTGTGTCAACCTCTTTTCCAAGAAGCACAATGTATTGAAAAGCAAATGATACTGGCTGCATGTATACCGTGAAGGATGGCATATAGGCTGTGAATTTTGCAATGTTCATGTCCCTTCGAATCTTGTCAAGTTATAGGTCAAGCCTCTCTTCAACCTCAGCCTCCCCTTTGTAGCACAATAGAGGAACCCTTTCCATCCAATATGGACAAGTTTCTAAATCCTCTCTGCTGGACTGCAGCCCCACTGCCTGTTACCCGAAGAAAATGATGTTATTCAGGCAGAGTGAGAGTGGCAGGACATGGTCCTCAGAACCACAACAGCCCTGAAGGAGGGGAAATATTCAGAAAAAGCCTCTTCTTCTGAGGTTCTCATCTTGCTGTTCTTCACTGGGTTTGTCCTGCTGCCTCTCACTCTTAACATGAAAGTGAAAGGGAGGAGTTGTTCATGTGACAGTTTGGATCAAAGCAGTTAAAAAATTGAACAGGAAAAGGAAAATACATGAGAAAAGGAGACTTTACATGAAGGACAGTGTGAAGGCAGCTGGTAATATGACCTAAAGCTTCTGCATAGTTGGGATATCCTTTAGGAAATTACATCTTTTCTCCAAAGCCCAGAGAAATGTCAGTCTTCAGTCTTATCTAAGCACCTTACTTTGGGGTATTTGTAACTTCCTACCCCCTCCCCCTCCACCCCCCGAGTCCCTCTGAGGAAAAGAAAGTGTTGCAGCAATTGATGCTCAGCATAAATGAACTCTAGGATTTGGTGAATTTGCCTCAAGAGCACACACACACAATTCTTTGAATTTCATTGTTGTCTTAGCAGGAGGTCTCTCATAGAAAGAGGCCTTCTTTTCCTGGATGTCTACAGGCAAATATGCATTTAGGATTTATTTGTATTACAGTAACATGAAGAATCCCCAGCTGAGATCACAGCAGTGCATTTTTTCCAGGTGATCTTTACACAAAAAATACCCAAGTCTTTGCCTCTGAAAGTTTACAATATAACTATGGGCACCAAAGCATGAATTAATGCCCCTTTTCTTGCAGAGTTGGCATTAAGACACTAAGAAATAAAATAAAGACTCCAGAAATCACAAAAGGAGTCCATAATCTAAATCTTCCATGCTTTATTGTTTGGGTAGAGTGATGTAAGTTTTCGTTGCCTCTTGTTCTGGCCTATCAGGTTTGTCTGATGCTGCAGCAAACAGGGCCCCACAGATGGTGCATGGAGCAGGCACAGCAGCCAGGAGCACATCAGTGTTCACTCATGGAAATTCCAGGTCACCCTGCAACCCTCCACCCCAATATCTCTTTCTTGAGGTGAGCCAAGGCTGTTTGTTTTAGAAAACAATGCAAGAGACCCCTTGAAATGATTAATTTATAAAAAGAGGAGTTTTCTTCCTTGCTCCCAACTCTTGGGGATCCAAACAATTTCCTTGTCCTCCAAAACTTGAAGTTTTAGGCCTCGTGGGAACCTTTTATTACCTCTACTAGCTTTACTTTGGATGATCTCATCATTCATGCAAAATTCAATTCCTACATGAGGAATAAATACTAATGAAGGGGTCAAATAAACTCAAAGGGATTAACCCTCTCTGATCTCCTTTGGGAAACTGAAAGCATTTTTTTTTGATTGGCATGTTTTCCAGACCAATAATTTTCTGCATTTACTGAGTCTTCTGAGAACTTCCAGCTTTGAGGAATTTAGCCAAACCTTACTTTACCTTACCTATGGATATCCTGTCTTTCACTTCAGTCACCTGCACAGTACATTTTTATAAACTATTATTGATTGCCACTGAAGTCCTCAACATTTTTTAAAGCACTGTTACAGTTTTATGTTTTTGAGTGCTTATTTGTTGGAAAGAGAAGGGACACTTGTGTCCCCTCATGCTTCTTGCTCAGGAGACAGCAAAAGTGAATTACCTCTGACTCTACCCAGCAGAGCTGAAAGGCATCTGCAAGAGTAAAGATTTTCACAAAGGGTCTCATCCATGCACACAGAAACATATTTGCCAACATTTTTCCTTTTTTCCCCTTCTTAAATATAGGTCTTATCTCTGCTAATATCCAGCTTTATGGTACTAATTAATTTTGATATTTTTCCTGAAGAAACATACAGTGGGACTAGCAAGTTCATGCACTTGTTCTGCCAAAAATCTGGGAAAGTGTTTACCCCTTGTTGGATGCAGGAGCCTCTTGCAGTTTTACTTCTGCCTCCAGTATCCATTGCCAGATGTATTCAAGTCTTGTCTTTACCTCTATATGCAACCTCAGTAGTTATTTCAGTTTTGAGTAATACTTGACTGTTCTGAATCTGTATCCACTTCAACTTCTTTTTCACTATTTTCTTAAAAATTATGCAGCTGAAGAACTTCATGCTATTTTTAGTATACTTTCTGAGTTATGAGTCAGCTTGACTTGGCAATTCTCACCTCAGCACTACGATTTTTCACTTATACCACACAGTTCTCTTCACCCATCACAAAATTATTCAATTTTTTTGAGGCTCTCTGTCTGCCTGCCTAGGCTCAATATTGTTATGGTAGTTATTTATCTGTTTACATCCAGTGCTTCTTTTTGAAAATCTTTCCATGTCACTTGTAATACAAACTTACTGATAAAAACAGTGTTGTGAGCCTCCTCTGCATTCAAGCCTTATATTCTCCAGTCCAGTCTCATGAAAATTATGTGCCTTATTTTGTCAAAATTAAGCTTTTCAATTTATTAGTCTTATTTGTCTTATTTGTGTTTGTCTAACCACTTAACTCAAACAGGATTAGTTCATGTTCACTTGGCCCATGGTTATTTTCTATAATGTCATTTCTTTCACAACATCACTCACTGCTTACCTAATTCAAGTCTAATGAAATATTGCCTCTTGTTCTTCCAGTGATTATTAGTGAAAAGCTGTTGGTTGTCACACATTTGAACATCTAAGCCACCACTAGTAGCACTTTTTTTCTTCATTCTATTAACTTGCATGTTGAAATCACCCAAAATTACACTGTCCATGCTCAGATTTGACTCTGGGCTCTACAACCATCTTACAGTAACCTCCCAGTAGAACTTTTCTTGAAAGCCATCTCAAAGTGAACAGTGACCCAAATAGTTTCTATTTCAGCCACCCTTATCTCCTTTTTCCAGACAACATACAGCAAAGTGTCTATACAATATTTATGTCAAGTTTCCTGTTACAATGTAATTTACTAGGGATTTTGTGTAAAAATTATATGGTATTTTGCATAGTTTGTTTCTTTGCTGAGAGTCAGACAAAAATATATTTGATTTTATCATTAACCAGATTAAAAGCAGATAAGAAGATTTCTGCTTATGTCCTCAAAAATATATATTTGGGTGGAAACCAAGAAAAGAAAGTATGACCTGCATAAAGAGGGTTTATAGCTGAAACCTTTGTGCATTTTTAAAATTTGGTGCTAGGGCTCCATATAAGGTAACTATGAACTATACATGAGATTGCCAAAACAATTGCAGAAGCATATATATATATATATGTATATGTATACGTTGTAAATTCAACTTATACCAGTGGTAATCTAACGGAAGTTCACATTTCAGGAAACATATTTTTCAAATAAAATTGCAAGACATTATTTTTCAGCTACTATTTTACAGTAAGTCTTCCTGCATAAATATTTTTTTTCCAATAGTAATTATGTTCAGGTGAAAACAGTAGAACATTTACATTTGCATTTATGTTAAAAATGTGATTGTCACTGATCAGGGAGGGAATGCATAAATCTTGATTTTAATTACCAAAGTAAAATGAAGCAACCTTTATTTCAATTGCATCTGTGTTACTTTGGGAGCTGCAGCTGACTGATATCTTACTACTTTCCTGTATCAGAAGCTGAACATTTCCACCATAACACACAATTGAGCTTACTTTCCTTGAAAGTCATAAGCAGTGCAAGTGTATATTCTAGATCTCAGTATAATAGTTGTACTGCTTATTTTAATCCCCAGAGAGCTCTGTCCAATTCCATCTCTCAGGTGCCTCTCTTTGAATCCCTGAAAAGAAAAATAAATATGACTTTCTGTGTTCCAAATGCACTTGGGTTACATCATGTGTCTTTATAATTAATTTTTTTTATAAAGATGCTTTTTTTTCCAAAGGCCTGTTTTCTCTCACTGTTTAAGAGAGTGGCACACAGCTGGGCAGTTGCAGTGAATGGTCATAGGGTCTTTCAGCACTCCCATTAAGACCTGCGCCTTTTTGAGTGTTTTATAATGTGCCCTTTTTTATTCACATCAGGCTAAATCTTGGCAAATGGGTCCCCAGCTTAGGAGTAAATTGTTTGTACAGAACTGAATTGATCTAGTTGTTTCTCAGTGAGAGCAATGCCAAAAATCACAGCTCCTGAGGTCAATTTTCACCTCACAGGGGGGGCAGAGATTATCTAGGCAATGAATAAGCCTTGGTTTGGAACACCTATGCCCTCAATCCCTTTCATTTCTGTCCTGTCCTCCTGGTCAGCTCTGTCCTTCCTCTTTCTGCAAGGGTTGAAGTGAGAACCATTTCTTTCCTTATCAGACTGCTGGAAGAACATCCATGTTATTCTAAATGAATGTATCACCATTCTGTCAGGAACAAGTGTGACTCCAAGGATTATCTTGAAGGTTGGTCCTGAAGTTATATTCAAGACTAGATTGACAAGTAGTGCAGTTGAAGACATGGGACATCCAGGCATGGCCCTGGAGAGGACACAGAATTCATCCCTGGGAAGGCTGGCATCTGCCACCAGCCCACCACTTGGGCATGAGACGTGGGAGCACCCCAGGCTCACAACCACTCCTGCAAGAGGCCACACACCACCAGTAAAGCAGTTGGTGACCAGACGTGACATAAATCCTGCTACATGGCTTTACCCAGATAACATTTACTCAGTGTACTATCAACTTGCTGTTTCCAAATAGCTTAGATTATATCTTTAAGATGAATGCACTTCAATTTCAATTGTTCTTTTAATTAATTTGAAGCCTCTCAAAGCAGGAATTACACTGTCTTCTCTTCAAAATATATTGATTGCATTTTAAATACATTGTACTCTATTAAATAAAGTAATAGTCTACTATGGTGGTGCTTCTACTGTTGTTTTTAGAAACATAAACAACACATACTGTTGGGATCAGGGGGGTTTTACTGTTGTTTTTTTCCTTCATAATTATGAAGCCCACTTCTATTTCAACTGAAACAGAGATTATTTTCTGAGTACTAACTAACACCTAAGATATTGATTAATACTATTAATGGAGTTATCTTTTTATTATCTGTAGTTCATCATGGAAATTTCAGAGGCTGCCTAGTGTCCTGTTAGCTGTGTCCACAAATGGCAGCAGCCCCAGTAGTGCATATCAAACACAAACAAATATGTTGCTCTGTATTCAATTAAGTTGTTGTTTTGCTACCTTAATTGTAAGTGACTTTGACAGTTTCATTTTCCCAGTCCAATTGTACTACCAGATAGATAAAGTTCTGTCATGTATCCCACTATGTGAAGCTTAATGCCTTCTGTGAATTGTTATATAAATTTTTAATCTTTTTTAAAATGCAATCAATTACTTACAATTACTTCCTCTACTTTAGCATTTTTAACCTTAGCCCTTTGGAAATTTTTATATTACATGGCACTGTATCCTCAACTAAGTAAATGGAATTCTGTATAATTTTATGTCATTTCTGTCTGTACAAATATTATTCCTTATACAAAAGTCATAAAAGAGAAACTATAGTATTTTTCTTCCTATTTTCCTGCTTGATGCAAACTTTAAAAAGATGCTTTCGATCAGCAGTGTTGTTCACTGAGAAACTAATTCTTCCATGTTTTCTCCCTGCAGGTGAGTACCAAATAGATGTAATCATGGTAGAACTTAGTTTCAAATATTACAATATAAACTGTAACTACCTACAACATCCCAAAGAGTGCAACATTCACTTAGGGCAGCTAAGTCATCTTGTTCATAGCTGTGACAGTTTAAAATTAATCCAAACAGTGTGCACACATTGTTGTATTTTTTTTAAAAAGAAAATTAGTTTTAAATGGCCAAAGCATTTAAGCTTTTGCAGTTTTTTATGGAAAGTGTTCTGCAGAAAAGTAGAGCTCAATTTTGGAATGTCTTCTGAAGGTTTTAATATTTCCCTCTTTCAGTTCATCTCGTCCTAGCCAATAACTATTTCAGGGCTGACCCTCAGACATGGCCTTCCCTTTGTCTGACCTATTTGCATGCTAGACACAAAAAAGATGAGATATGCTGGGATGCAGAAACACCCCCATCATCTGCTGCCATGGCAACAGGAACAGGATGCATTTTCTAATGTTTCAGATAAAGAAGGGATGACGTTTCAGTCCTGCCAACACCCACCATTTCCCCTAGGAGAGGCCAACATTGCCAGTAGATCTAGAAGTCATCTAGGATAAACACTTTGCACTTGGCTTACTTTGAGGTTGTCTGACCGAGGCAAGTACAAAGCATGACTTTCAACAATGCTATTTAGAAACTGGAATCTGGGTGCTTCCTTCCACCCTTATATACATATCAACATCAAGACAGCCCCTGTGCCTTCTTCCTGCATTGTGACCTGAGAAGGCATAATCTGATCCTTATGGTATGCATCTTCTGTGTAACCCTGGCACATAATCTTTGGCCACTTGTGATATTACTTAATTTCAACTCTCTGACCAGGTTTCTACACTTGTGCAGATGTTATGCTGAAAGGCAGTAGTCTAAATAGCAGGTGACTGCTTACAACCTGTGCACAAAACTATTTGCATGTAAACCTAAAAAAGTACAAATAAATCTGTAGCTGAGGATAAACACATGGAAAAAAATCCAGGGCAAATTGAGTTAAATAATGATCTTATCTGTGCTTTCTCTGAATGAAGTAGGCTGAAAAGTTTCATTCCACAGCAAACAACTCTGTTGTGAGGTGCTGGGCATGGAAAACTCCTGCCTTTACTTTCCTGCAGGACTCCGCGTCCCAGCAGAGGAATAGCTTTGAATGTTCTCAGGAATACTACAGCACAGGAAAGAATCTGTTAATTGTCTTTTGGGAGCATTTTTCATACACAGGAAGGGAGTGCCATGTCCATTTAGAAAGAAATGTATGTGCTTGGAGCATAACATTTTCTGTGAGAAGTCTTGGAAGTCTGGCGTTGTGGGAAGCCAGTTCATACAGCATCAGGTACCAGGTTTTGTCAGCCTTTCAGATATTCTCACAGTTCATCAGTGTGCTGGTTTAGCAAACGGCCAGGGCAAGCCACAAACCAGACAGAGTTTTGTTTCTATCACTCCCCCACCCCCCACCCCCCAAAAATTAGAAGGGGAGTAAGGAAGACAAGCTCTGGTTGGAAATGGAAAACTAATAACAAATTTAATGGCACAGGGAGAAATAGTAACAGGTGGGGAGAAAGGGAAAATGCATATATACAAATATATACAACCCGAGCTCCGATGACCGGCGATACAGGCTGCTGAAAGGTCCTTCACTGCAAAGTCGATGGGAAGAAAAGAGTCCAAAACCCGGCACTCGGTGCAGTCGGAGGCCGCAGACCACGTGGCGAAGCTGGTAACCAAAAGCTGGGCCTTTCCTCCAGGCTGGTTCCACGTGGCAAGCTGCAGGCAGGGGAGCGTGGCAGAGAGCAGACTGAAGCCAGAGAGACCACGAGGGCAAGAGAGGGAAGCCCCCAGTCCTCCTGGCTTTTATAGAGTCTGGCAGGAAATGGGTGGAATACTGACACCTGATACCTGATACCTGACACCCAGACCCCTTTCACAACAGGGGCCTAAACTCCACCCCTCATTCACTGGGTCCTGGCAGCAAAAACCAATAAGACTTTTGCCTGCCCCTTTCAAACTATAACAATCAGAAAACAAGCAGGAAATGTGCTGTGTCTAACTCCCTAAATGTACATTAAGGATATAGGTGTTGCTGAGGCATACTGAAGGAGCTCAAAGACCTCTGAGCTGAAGTTGCTTCAGCACACACGGGGAGAGGTTGTGCACTGGCACTCTCACCTGAGACAGAAGACGTAAGTGTGATAAAATGCTCTGTCTCTTCAGCCTTCTGCCATCTCCCACATGCCTAAAGAAGTAAGAGTGATGAATGTGAAAACTTCCATGCTAGGCTACAGAGTCAGACTCAAAATGACATTAGAAACCAAAATAGTAGAATAAGCACATGGTGTCATCGTCACTGCAGGTGATCAGATCTCTAATGATAAACCAGAATTAGATTGACTCACCCTCCCTAAAATGAGTGATATACATCAGTTATAACATTCACCATAAACATTGTTTGCACATTTATAGACATCAGACAAGGATGCTGTTTATTATTAGGCAGACTGTTATTTTGATCAAGACAATTAGAATTTTCTCATTTTCCCTAAACCTGATTTCGCTGGTTAAGTAACCATAGCTGATGCATCATAGAGGTAATGATTGATTTTTTTTTTTTAGTAAATCAAGTCATACATAAAATTTTAGTGGTTTCAGAAAGACTGAGGCAATGCTATAAGAAATATTTCTAAAAGCAAAATAAGTTTGAAAAGTTGTTTCCAAAATGTAGGTTATAGTTATTTGCAATAAAAATGTTTTAGTGATCCTCTGTCTCTGAACGGTTTGTAAAAAGAATATATATTTTTACCTAACTGTAGGCACTGTAAGGTGATTTTTAGAAAGTTTGTTTGTTTAAATGAAATTATAGTTCTAGGCAATTTTTAAGAGGCTGTGAAATAGAAATTCCTGGCACTTCACGCTTACTCTGTTACATTTTAAATCTGCAGAACTACCCAAATAGTCTGCATAAATATATTAAATTTGGGAAGATAATTGGATTTGCTGAAAATACAATTATGTATCTGCATATTCAGGTATTTTATGTCCTCTGACATTTATTTTTCAGCCTCAGTGTTTTCATTTTACTTAACCACTTATGTGGAAGCTTCATTTAGGATAGCAAATAATAAGGGTGAGTGTTAGCGTTCTTGGCTTTCATGCAAAGATAATCCTTCTGAAATATATCTCACTGTACTCTGAATCTCTAGATCTTCAGAATTTATATATGCCCTTGTCCAAGTTTATATCATCTAAACAGCAAGTGGCTATTCCACTCCACCCATTCACAAGCTTTCCAAAAGCCCTCAGCAAGTGAGGGTTTTTTTCCAATATCTTTTCTTTCTCCTTGTATCCCACAAAAACATTTTAATATTACAGCAGACAAAACTTCTCTTGTGAACTGGCCTCACTTCCGCAAAACACTAAGCACACGATTAATTTTCAATGCATTTTTAAATTTAAGATTGAAATATATACCCATATGACAGATATAGCTGATAGATCACATATGTGAAAGTAAACACATGTTGAAATGTTTTGCCAAATATGAATAGCTGTCCTGTGTGCTGAAAGATAAGTGTATTCTTAACTGTTTGGACATTTTTTTAGTATTAGTAGAGCTTTGTTCCACTTTTTTTTAATTTATTTTTTAACACATCCCTTTAACAAACCATAAAGAGGTTTTAAAAAGGAGAATAATGAAAGGAGGTTTCCATTCATTAAATGCTTAGGATCATGTTTTTACCAATAAGTGTTAGCATTTGTTTTGTATTTTTATATTACTTATGTGAAATACTTTTATGAAGTATGTTACTTTATGAAGAAACATCTTTGATTTAACTGAGCTGAATTAATGACCTTTCCTTTTCTTGATTTTATATATAGAGTGTAATTTAATTTCCTTCTCTTCTGTTCTTTCATTCACTTAAGCTATTATTATTATGCTTTTTCTTGTGTATGCATAAAATTTACCCTTAAAATTAGGCAAATAATGATAATTCCCCCAGAATATCATGCTTTTTTAGTTAAGTCAAGCTAGCTGTTTCACAGGGAGTAGATCCTAAAAGTTACACTCTTTTCTACAAGTTCAGATAACAATTCACTAGGCTCCTGATGATGTGTCCAGGCTCTATAGTTATTGTCTATGCTTTCTTTTCCAAATGAAAGACAGTAGTTTCTGATCAGAAGATTGTGTGTCCCAGAAATTTCCAGGTGCATATTTATATTTAATCACTAAGTAATATATAAAGAAACTGGGAGGTAAAATCAATGTCCAGAAAGAGTTACAACACGAAATTATAAGCAAGGCTCTTCTATACCATATCCTTTGCAGTTAATCATATTATGTGCTGTACCTCTTCATCTTAGCCACTCACCTTTTGCTTGCTGAGCTGAGCAGTATACAATTGCACTGCTATTTTATATAATGAGAAATACAATTAGGGCAGGACTTCAGCTTGGACTTTCGGGTGGCAGTGCTATCACTATTATTACTATTACTCTTCCCATTACTATTACAATACTGTGCTTTATGCTCTCTTTCCAGCCCATGTCAAAGTGTCCCTTAGTAAGCCAGTAAAGAACAGATGGGAGATTCAACCGGTTCCTTTTCCTCCTTCCTAAAATCCCACTTCTTCATAAAAAAAGATTAGAATTTGAATGACAGCCAAATAATGTAATAACTGTGCCTAGTGCTTGCATAAAATTCATAAAGAGATTGCTTAGGGCATTTTTTTTTGTTTACGAGAGTATTCAAAACATTTGAATACAGATAGAAGAGCAAGCAAAACCAAGTAATAATCATTCACAACAAATAGTGATGAAAAACCTCCCAAAATCTTGCTTTTTTTGAGTTTCATTTCTTATGTTGGTGATATATAAAAAACAAGATCTCATAGTACTAGCAATTTATAAAGTTTACACAGGTGTGTTTTCAGAAAGTATAGATCATATCCAAGCCAAGTATCAAAACTTACTCAAACTCTCCTTTCCAGTTAACTGTGAGCTTTGCCTGCTGCAAGAAACATAGCTAGTCTCGCATCACCTAAAGTATTTGCTAAGCTCAAGAGTAATTTCCCGCAAACCAGATTTATTTTCAGCACAGCACGTTGAGTCATATAATAGAGATTATCTTGCATGAACTATTTGTATCTATTGCTACAATAATCAAAATTATGACTACAGTTTCACTATTATCTGAATTCCTTCAGGTTGGAGTTTATTTCTGGTGCCACTATACAAACATATATAGACACAGCTGACAAGGCTGTGCCAAAGCTGTAGTTTTATACTTACATTTCTTGAACCACTTTTATATTTGCCCTCTTATCTAAGGGGGATTCCCCCCGCCCACCGAGTTCTCTGCATACATTGCTTTTCAGAAGCATTTTTTAGTTTTTTGGCTTCCAGACTCACCCCAGGTATTTCACCAATTACATTGCTCAGTCCATGAACTGAAGTAAGGCACACACACAAGAGTTTCTGGCCCTCTTTCACACCATGGAACAATTGTATTGTTAGCAGCTAAAATCATCCTCACTATCTCCCACATCCTCGCCTCCTCACTGAAGTATCATGCTTTCTTTGCTGTCTGTACAACAGCCTTTATGTGAAGCTCCTTACTGAATGCTGGGTCCAAGTTTCTAAACAGAAGGAACCTTCTGACCTTTTACAGAAGCTCACAGACACCAGGAGAGCCATAAGTCATCCAAACCTAGCAGTAAACCTGCCTGCATGTCTACTTTTTTTGCTCTCTCTCCTGTGTTTTCATATTTCATTGTGTCTCTCGGTGGTCATGGCTGTGTATACTTAGCTAATTGCATAGTCTCTTGTGTGCTCTTGATAAAGGGCCTGGGGTCCCACCCCAAAGATTTCATTGGCACGTGTACGGAGATGTTAAATAACCACAGACAAGCTATAGGTAAGAGCTTGTAGATCTCATGGGGTTGCCTGGTCCCAGATGTGATTACCTTTAATGTGGCAGTGAGCCATACAAAATAGATACTGCTGTAGTCTGGCCCACATCTTGCAATAACCCGGTGATAAACTGGGCAGGTATGCAGTCCTACTCCTGACAGCTTCAGTCCTGCCCACAAATATCCACCAGAGACTGCAGTGAGTGAATGATGAAGGGAGCCAAAAGAAGGTGATGAGTCCCTGGTGCTATTAAGAGCTAGTTGCAACATTTGGATTTCCAGTCGTGATTGATGAGGCTAAGGAAAGGGTCAGCATAAGGACCACTCTTTTCCTTCATTCTCTGAAGAGGCACAAGATAAACTGCAAACAGGCTGCGTTTTTTTAAAACCTTATAGTAGTAGCTAATGATCCCAGTAGACAATATATTCAATAAAAATATTTGGTGCAACAATGTGCCCCTGTTCATTTACAGGATTTGCAAAATCAGGGCCAAGTGCTGGCTGCTAGAAAAATGTGTGTGAGACCCAGCCACACCTCTGCTGGACAAGCTCCTCTCTCATCACTCTCACCTGGCAGCAGGCAGGACTCCAGATGCACTTGAGTGTTTTCAAGGGGTTTGCAAACATCTTATTTCTGAGTAAAACTTGCCTTCCACAATTATCTGAATAACTCTCAGTTTTGTCTGTTGAATTGCTACCTGCCAAGCACAGATCTCCTTTGGGTCCTTGGGAAGAGCAGAGAGGGGCAAATCAGACCCCCTGCAGCACATTCACCTGTGGCTTGCGGACTTTTCCCTTGATGCTTGCAGGCAAGAACAGGGAGTCACTGTCCTACCCTCTAGCCCTGACGCTGCTGCTACACCAGCTCCACACACCCAGCTGAGAAGGCCATGTGGGACAACACAGCCTGGGCAATGGGATATCTGACTGCAAAGCAACTGTTGGGGTGAATGAGGTGGTCACAAAGGTCAATCTCAGGCACTTACAATTGATTCCTGATTAGGAAAAGGAACTTCTACCCTATGATTTAGACCAAAAATCAAGTTAAAAGAAACTACTGAATTTCAGACAGGCTGCAGGCAATTTTATGAATTTCCACAAACTATAGAAGCTTGTTTAAAATTGTTTGGCTAACAAATATAAAAAATTAATAATTGTGGGAAAATCACTGGTACTTCATGAGAGTTCAAGAACAGGAGAAAGAACCAACAATTATATTGTCCAAATACAGAGGTTCCCAGCTCTGTATTTAGATTATTACTGAGCTTTGAATGAAAGTATAAATTTCAGATGGAATCTTCTAAGAGAAACTCCCACAGGGCACATAGCACATCTCAAAGCATGGCAACAACCCATTGCCCTCCTAGCTTTTAAAAAACTTATTTTTTTTTGGCTGATACTGCAGTTTTAAAAAGGAATGATGCAACTCCCTCAAACACATAAATAGAGTCCAAGTCCAACTTGGTACATCATGCTTCAAATAGATCTGTCTTTTTAACTCCCACCCTACAGAAAGAAAAAAAAGATGGATGCAGTAGACTATGTAGGTAAGATTTAATCTGGATTTGATTAAAAGAAGCTCTTAAGTAATCAAGATCCTTTCCCTTCTAATGCAAATATGAACTATGTCCTCTCGTACAGTAGTGCTCCCAACAGGGACTTGCTCTGGATTTTGTTGTTAGCATTTTCATGTGTCCATGTGCCTGCCTGAGATAGTACAGGTTGCAGCAACATGGTGGGATTTCCTATATCCCACCTATACATAGCTCTGTGATGTTCACTGCCCATCACAGCACAGTATCGGGAGTCCCAAGAGAGTGGGGCAGTTATGCCCTGTTGGTCTCTTACCACAGTTAAGCAGATTTATAGATTTCTAAGGCCAAAAGAGGGTGTTATGATCACCTCCTAGTTTCACTTTTCTCTGTTTGCAGGTAAGGGAACATTTAAGCAAGACTGGAACAAGACAGCATTAAAGGAAACAGACATCCTCGTTTCTCATAAAGACAGCATTGAACAGAAATGTCAGGTTAGGACCTTGTTTTTCTGACATAATAAGAGACAATAATAAGCACTTCTGTCTCAGTTTATAACTTCTACACAGGTTTTATCCATTTTTCTATGCTGAGATAATAAGCTCTCTGTTTATATCTGAACTGCTCCTCCGTTTCAGTAACAGACTCTGTGTTCCTGAAATCTATGAAGACCATAGTCAAAAGCAGATCTTTCTTCTTTCCCATTGAATATTTGAAAATTGACCACAGAAAAACAGACTTTCAATAGTTCGCGGAGCATTAATTTACTGAGTTTCTCCAAAATGCAAACAAAGTCCTAGCAACTAGAGCTGCATAAAGGGTACTAGATGATTACTGGACTCCCTAGGAGCTTTGATATGTAAGATTATACTAATTTATAACACAGGCATCATTTGTGGGAAGGCACAAACATAATATGAACAAGCAGTCTGTGCAAACAGAACCATGGCACATAGCTGGGGATGTGCACTGCCAAAGGGCTGGTGGGCGAGCCACGGCCCTTTCAACTCCTCTTTCCTCCTCACCCTCTCCATGAGTCCTTGTCTCCTCAGCTGTAATAGCTGCTATGAAACAGCTTTGTTTCTGGTAGCAGAGAAGCCATAGCTGCAGAAAATCTTTCCTCTTTTTTCAGGACAGAGTGCAATAACAAAAAAGAATATGTGAACTGTAGAAGTGGGATGTACAACTTCCAACAAATACATATTCACAGGATACTCTATAACAGATTATTATTATTTTTATTTATATATATATATATATATTCCAGCCACTCCAGTCTTTGAGAGAACATTTTTCCCTGTCCTCAGAAACACTGTAGATACAAATATATGTGTATAGACACTCACCCAGCTGCACTATCCCAATCACATTTAGACCTTACTCCCAGACTGGCAGGGGAATTTACCCCACCAATAACAAACTCTGCTATTTTATCAGCACTACATTTAAAATAAAATATGTTTGAAGTCTGGTACATGAAGCTACTACAAAATAGAGAAAGGCCCAGGCCTGCCTCACCTGCTAAGACTGAAAAACCACTGTTTCTATGTGCAAAGGAGGAGGCTAATTAAAAATATTTGGATGTAAACAAGCAGGGTTAAATTCAGGGAAACTCCTAAATCAATAGGCATCAGCTTTCAGCCTCTCTTGGGGGAGGCCAGAAATGACTCTCACGTGTAGAAAAGTAAAGTCTAATGAAAGCTTGTAATATAATGATAAAACTTCAATTCATTTAAATGAAAGTACCTGACTATAAAAAGTAATTTATTACACACTATAAAAGAGAAAAGGCAATTACAGAGACAGAATGTAAGAAAATGCTATTATATACAGGTTGAAAATTGCTATACTGTAACCAAGATAAACTCTCGTTTATGTATTTATCTAGGGAAGTTCCAATCTATGAAGGTTATCTCGGAAAACCATTGTCTTCTGTGCAGTTGTTGAGTAAGTAAAATGGAATTTACATCCCAGTGAGTGGGAGAATAGAATGCTATGAGTAGAAATGCTTTATTTTTTCCTTGGGAATAGTATTATTTTTCCAAATTAAAAACCTGATCCCACAAACATTATCTCTCCTATCCATGAGCAAATTTATTGATGTTTAAATGTTTCTAATTTTGTTTGCTCTCGAATAGTCCAAAAGCTAAGCAACAGGAATTTAATCTGAACATGAGGATTTACCAAATAATCTGAGTAAACCTTTTTTTAATCTTTTATTAAATTTTTTATTTGGACTCTGTATTATTCACAGAGGTCACTGGACATCACAAATGATCCTATGTCTGATTCCTCCCCCTCATGAAACCTTTTAACTTGCAGACTGTGAAGTAAAAAAGAGTGAATTACATTCTGTCCTTCTGACCTTTAGGTTAAGCCAAGTCTGCTATGCAGTTTCATCAATGAAGCAGTCACAGTTATATTGCCCTGCTTCCAAAAGGCTGCTAAGCACTGAAGCTACACAATGGTATTAAAAGAGCAAATCTGAACAAACAATGCTGGTTACAAATGTACATTCTTACTGCACATAGCAGACCTCATCCAATGCCCACAGAACTCACTTGGGATGGCATTCACCTCTTTTAATCTTTGACAGTTAAAGCAGAGATATCTATACTTCAGCCAAATCTTTGTCTTTATAATAGGTCTTTTAGGGTGTGTCTCATCTGACCAGTTTTTGACTTCTACATGAGGATGGAATAAATCTCACTCCTGGAGCCCCTCTTTCTTTCCATTGACTATAAAGTGATCACAGCATGACTCAGATGACTGCTTTATGGACATCGAAAGTTAAGCAAGAGGAACTGGAACCTCTGGCTCCTAAAGGGATTTGGGTTTTTTTGCTCCCTACAAGGTAGCACCACAGTGCAAGTGTGAATCATGACATGGGAATTTTCAGTCTCTGTAGTTGTACTTGTGATGAGGAAAATTCCCAGAAAAACCTGAAGGAGGAATGGAGCTGCCGGTTCCTTCCTCAGAAACCCTGAGTGCTTCAGTGTGCATCTTCTGGGTTACACAGATCTGTGGAGATGGAGAGCAAAGTGAATGTTTATTTACATTAATTAAATTAATTTAATTAAAGTCATTAAATTCATTCAAATGAATTCAAATGAATTAAATGTAAGTTCCAACTTGCAGCATGCTAATTCAGAAAAGATAGGGTTCTCATTTTACAGAGGAGAAGATACCCGATGCTGTCTCATGCAAGACCCACACATAAGCTCCTCAGCCAGGATCTGTCACAGCAGTGACAGGGAAATCTCAAGCAAGTGCAGAGTTGTGCCCTAACTCTGTGCCAAGGGGACATCCCATGACACTTCTGGGTTTTCAGTGTTAACCCACGGTATTGTGCGGCAAATAAGGATTGATGGGCAACAAACTGGATGATAGTGGCCAGCACAGGGCGAAGAAGGGTAGATGTACCATCAGTCACTCAAGGGCGTCATCATTTCACAGACCTACTCCAAAGACCATGAGTGTATAAAACTCACTCTGGTGTAACTTTGCAGAGAAGTGTCTGTTCTGTATAAACAGCTTTCATCACCCCTGCATTTTCTGCTTGCAGAATTTTAGATACAGTTCTAAGTTGTCTGCAATGTATCTCATGTAATTCAGAGACTGAGCACTGAGAGAGACAGATAAAAGACTTTCCCTTTTGTTCTAACTCTGCTTCTGCTGAAGGTAACTGAAAAATCACATTAAATTACTTGAGAAAAGAACTCATCCTCTTCTGTTTTGTTCTGTGAACTGCCAGGAGACATTAAATTTATATTTAACACTGTAACATGAGGCACCCTTTCTCATACTTAATATTAAAAAATTAATTTGGTTTTATGACAGTGATTTGATTTCATATTTTAATTATTGAAATTTACTTATTATGAAACTTAAGAGGGAAAGATTCTAAGTCAGGAGATATGCCTGAGCAATAAGTACAAGTTTTGGCTCTGTGTATAGCTTCTGTAAATGAAAAGTTGGCTTGTTTTTTCACAGACGAATGTAACATTCTGTATGTAACAAAAACAGTTTTAAAAAGAGGAAATAAGAAGGAAGAGAAAGAACTTGAATTTCCAGTGGTGTACTTTCATGCTTTTGCATAAATACTTAATGCTTCCAGCTCTGCACCCTCAAGAATCCATAAACAAGATAACTGGTTTCTTTAGGAAAGAATAACATGGGTCCAAAGACCATATAATGAGATGCTGCTTCCTTTGCAAAAATTACTAAAAGTCTAATTGCTAACATAGTATCTGCCCTTAAGGAAGGCATATATTTAAATGCATTAATTATAATGTGTTGACTGTATTATCTAAGAAACAGATTTATATGTTTTTTCCTTCAGAAGATGCTAATCAGGTCCTGTGGCAGATTTCTTTGAGAGTGTAAGTCCCAAGCTTTTATGCTTTAATTTAAAATAAATTATAAGGACCAAATTTCATTCTCTTATTTTCTTTCTTTTTTCCTTGTTGTTATATTTCCCCCTGTGTTCCTCAATCCATTCCAGACATGAACTTCCCATTTTTCTAAGTCCTATTTGGAGAATTTATGCACAAAATCCTCTCAAAGTAAACACACTTACACTATTTACTTTTGTGGTGGCAGATTCTTAGTTAATTAGTCAAGTACACTGGTGAACAGGGTTGAATTTTAACACTGATAGTATGAATGCATTTCCTTCTTATGCTTGGAAAAACCGTTTCTTGACTTGAAGCTTCATACAGCTCTGCACAGCATCAAGCAGCCAGCTCTGAACCACAAGGACAGATTTGTGTGAACATAAAGGTTTCATTGCTGCAGGTAAATAACAGTTCCAGTAAAACATAGAATCATAGAATAATTTTGTTTGGAAAAGACCTTGAAGATGATCAAGTCCAATCATTAACATAACTCTACCGAGTTCAGTGTTAAATCACATCCCTAAGCACCACATTTACATGTCTTTTAAACACCTCCAGGGATGGGAATTCCACCATCCCCCTGGGCAGCCTGTTCCTGCTTGATAATCTTTTCAGTAAAGACATTTTTCCTAATATCCAGTCTAAACCTCCCCTGGCACCACTTGAGGCCATTTCCCCTGATCTTATTGTTTGTTTCTTGGGAGAAGAGACCATCACCCACCTCACTGCCATCTCCTTTAAGGTAGTTGTAGAGAACTATAAGGTCTCCCTTCAGCCTCCTTTTCTCCAGACTAAACAACACCAGTTCCCTCAGCCATTCTTCATGACTTGTGTTCTAGGCTCTTCATCAGCTTTATTGCCCTTCTTTGGGCATGCTCCAGCACCTCAATGTCTTTCTTGTGGTGGGGAGCCCAGAACTGAACACAGTATTTGAGGTGTGGCCACACCAGTGCTGACTACAGGGGTACAACCTCTGCCCTAGTACTGCTGGCCACACTATTTCTCATACAAGCCAGAATACTGTTTGCCCTCTTGGCTACCTGGGCACACTAATGGTTCATGTTCAGCTGGCTGTCAACCAACACCCCCAGGTCTTTCTCTACTGGGCAGCTCTCCAGCCACTCTCCCAAGCTTTCCAGTTCTCCCAAGCCTGTAATGTTGCATGTGGTTATTGTGACCCAAGTGCAGGATCTGACATTTGGCCTTGTTGAACCTCATACAACTGGCATCGACCCATTGATCCAGCTTCTCCAGATCCCTCTGTAGAGCCTTTCTACCCTCAAGCAGATCATGATTGCAATTTGCATTTTTTTTTGATTGCAAAAAATATGAATTACATAGAACATAATCTCAGTTTATTTTAATCATTGTGTTTGGATTGCCTATCTAAGACTTTTCATCTTTTTTCTGACCCATTGCATGGGAATGGTCCTCCAGTCACACCTGGTACGTGGAGACAGATGAGAAGGAAAAAAGGAAGGCCAGGTACATGTGTCACTAATGCATGACTTGCACGTGTAAGATAGGGAACAAATGAACAAATTTAGCCCATTACATTTATCAGGACTGTATTCTCCTTTGGCTTCATTTCACATCACTATTCCCTGACTTCTGCCTCAGACTGCTCTGCACCAAAATGTAGCATCCAAGGGCAAGCAGGAGTAACTCAGAATTCCACTGAATAATAATGTTCATTTTTATTGATCATTATTAATTATCTGAAAGGCATGCTTTGAGTTCATTCAGTAACTTCCACAGCTTTCCATTCCACATGAAACTTGGTCTTGAGAAGATAAATGTAGCCTGGGTCCCACAGAAAAGACAGAGGAAGAATGGGGTAGATAGACTACAGGATCAGGTTCTTGCCTCACCTAGGAACAACTGGACAAAGGCAGCTTGGGATTTGTAGCTCCACAGCTGAAGGTGGGAGACACTGTTAACTGGAAGGGACATTGGGGGATTTGCCACAGAAAAGGAAGTTTGCCTCTGTCTTTTCTCTGCTCCACATTGTTTTGTTTCACTCCTTTTTTCCTTCCCAGGATGGAGCAGGTCAGTTCATTAATCTGGCTGAATTCAGCACATGGGAGAACTGGGTAATGATGTGTTTTCACTCTTCCCCGTCATACAGATCAGGTCAGTCTTTTGGCATTTTGGTTTCCATCTCTTCTTGAATGTGAACCTCTCTCAAATCTCCTTCATTGATGGTCCTGAAACAGGTATTTACTTTCAGCTGCAATTGTGAGGAGGATGCATCTTCAGATGGATGTAGTTTCTGATAAAAGCCTATTACAGGCATTTGAAATAAAGAAGAAACAAGCTGGGCCTCTTTTTTTCTCTATTTTTCTTCTTTTCTTTTTTCCTCTTTTAAAGTTGTTAAGCAAAATGTGACCTTTTGTCAAGATAGACTACCCCTTCCTAGCAGAAGAAAAGTTGACTCAGTTAAGGCACCAGCATGTGAGACATCACCTGGGGCTTTGCTTTGCACAGAGTTAATTCAGGCAGGCATTCACAGGGAAGACCAAATGCACTGACAGGTTAAGAATACCAGGCATAACCCTTGATAATCAGGCTTGCTGCCATTCTGCTGCCTTTCTGCAGTTGGTCTCCCTCTGCACCCTGTACCTCTTCCTGCATAGCAGCATGGCCAAAATGGGATTGAAGTCAACAGAGTTGATTTCAGGTTCAGACTACCATGACTGAGCTGATAATAATCCAGCTGTCCTCTGCATTTAATGTGGCCCTAGACAAGATCACCTTGAGAGGCAGTAAACAGAGAGGGCTTTCTGTGGAAGTTCTCCCTTAGCAGTGCCTGCTCCCCCTCCAGATGCAGCAACACTTGCCCAGCACCTCTAATTCTGTGGTAGACTTTCAGTGCTGTCGGGATTGAAGTCAACGGAGTTGATTTCAGGTTCAGACTACCATGACTGAGCTGATAATAATCCAGCTGTCCTCTGCATTTAATGTGGCCCTAGACAAGATCACCTTGAGAGGCAGTAAACAGAGAGGGCTTTCTGTGGAAGTTCTCCCTTAGCAGTGCCTGCTCCCCCTCCAGATGCAGCAACACTTGCCCAGCACCTCTAATTCTGTGGTAGACTTTCAGTGCTGTCTAGTGAGAGGATAAAAAAAAGAAGGGGAAAAAAAAATTTGAAACTTTCCTCTGCTAGTCACACTGAGCAAGTATAGCTGAGGGAAAGGATAGGAGATTCCTGGGGATTGTCAATTAAATTCAAGGTGCTGAGTACTCAACAAAAGCACCACAGACATCCAGAAGGTGACAGTGTGGTGTTTCAGGGCAGTTCTGCTGTTGTTGTTGTTATTTCTCTCAGTTTGGTTTTCTCAAATTGTGAGATTTTTCTTCTAGAAATTAGAAAGAATTCCTGAGCCAATGTGATACTGAGTCACTGCAAAACAATAAATTCCCTCTACTTCCAGGGCACATTTTGTGTTCAGAATAAAACAGTAACTAAAATAAAAGTACTTTTATGCTATTCAGAAGAGGACTTTGTTAGGCAGCCAAGAATTTTCCCTCATTATTTCAGGCTGTCATTGAGCCTGACTTTTGTAATAATAATATTTTTATTATTTTGCATTAATAGGAAACATGAGCCAACACTAGCCAGATATATCTGAGTGATCACAGCTCCCAGTACAGCACACAATTCCCAGCAGCAGGGACACCTCTGTCTTCCTCAGCACAGAGCACACCTTGCACAGTGTGCCTGCACAGAAAACCCATCACCAGCCCATGGCAAGGCTTGGCAGGAGAGCCCTTGGGAAGCATACAGGAGCTCCCACCCCAGAAAGAAATGCAAGAGCTCTACGAAGGGAGCTCCAGGGAAAAGGAGCAGGTTTAGGAATACAGGGTGCCCAGGAGATGTCACAGGTGCCAACATCCCCTGAGAAGCTTTGGTCATTACTGGTGTGATTTCCTCTTTTCTCAGTGCTGAACATCTCATGATTTCAGGATATGTTCATTCAGACCCCTGTGTCTTCAGCATGCACCAGCCTGATGCCTTTTTGTCACTTGTCACTGTCTAGGAAGTCCCCATTTGTAGCTGGGTGTGTATGCTTGCTCTGAAGGCCACCACCCTTCCAATTGAATCCCATCCTGTTTCGGTTTTGCCATTATTTCAACACCTGTTTACAGAAATATGATTTGTGCCATTGGTTCTTTTAACAATTTGAAGGATCTGGCAGAAGTTTCCTATTTGTTCTCCCTTTGGTTACCCTCTCTATCTGATAAGAAATTCATGACACTTTCCTGTCTCAGATATCTATTTTCTACATACTTCAGAAAAAAAGCATTCCCTGATTTATTTCAGGAAATTTCTGAGACCCCAGAGCAGAATTCAGATTTTCTGCATTTTATTTTTTATTTTATCTAAACTAGGGATATACACAATTTTTGTCTCTGATCTGACACCATGCTGCATGCATCATGATCAGGTTCATATTCCTTCCACCTACACCATTATGTCTGTTGCCATCCACCCCCCCTTAGTCAAATATACTAGATTCTATAGAAAGCAGTCCTTTGTTTCTTTCGATAAGGAGATTCCTGCAAATACTTTGCCCAGCTTTTAAGCTTTTAGGTTTATAAACATAAAACTGGAAGCAATTATCACCATATCCATTAAATGATAATTTTAGTAGAAGAAGATCAGGAGAGATTGTACTTTCACTGAAAAATAAAACAGCCCATCAGTCCGCAATCCCTTTCCCAAAGCATCACTACATTGAAGATGCTCACAACACCATTAGGAAAGGGAAACTACTGCCTAACCAATACCCTCCATACCTTCTTCAAGAAAAAGGTTAGAGCTGTTTGAAAGCAGTTATAACCACATGTGTGAGTTCTCACCACTTTTAATCTATGGTGTGGGGATAGCACTTGATACTCTCTGTCCCCTTGTAATATTATCCTACGCTCTGAAAACTCAGACTGAAGGTTGTGTTCCTGACGTACCTGGTCACGCTTCTACAAGGCAAGTCACTCTCCCTAAAACTACTCCCTGTCACACCATCTATCAACTGTCTCCATCTCACACATTGAAATTAATTAAACTGAGTCAATTATTTTCCTTAAAAGAGATTATCAAGAGATGTCCATTGTCCCACTAAAAGTGGGGAATCCTACACCAACTATTTGAAAATTACTGAATTTTGGTATGGTTAATATCTTGTGGTGGCCTGACTTCCAGTCCTCTCTCAAGAGTAAATAGATCATATAGCAAGAGCCAACAAATTCTTGGGATATTTTTAGAGTAAGCATGAGATCCTGAGCTGACACAGATGTCCTGTTACCTAGCCAGAAAATGTGACTGCCCTGTCTACTGCAGTGCTATATCAGTGAAGGAATCTGCCTCTTTATCTGGTGTTTTGAGGATATTTTGAGGCCAAAATCTATCTCCAACTGAAAGAACAGACTGTGTTCAATCCAGCAGTGGCAAAGAACAATTCCTTCAGTTCAGGTTATCCATAGGAAATAAGCGCTTTGCCTTCTGGCTGAGTGCCCTATGCTCAATACTTTGTTATCTACCCAAATGGCATTATCAAAATAGATCTTCCAGTACCATCTGATTAATTTTCTAAGCTATGTGCAAAGGTGTAGCTTTATCTGCAATTCAGTTTGTAGGTACAAGAACTTTATTGTTAAATCTTCTATTAAAAATCACCAAGCAAAGAGAGACCTTTGTCACAAGCACCTCAACATCCTACAAAGGTTATGGACTAAATCAATGGATCTGAAATCTTGTACTTTAGTCCTGGTTAATGCTCTCTTTCTTGAACTTTGCTTGCCCATCTATTTCCACACAAAACCAAGAACTCAGATTCTTATACCCATCCTTTCACCAAAACAATTATAGATAAAGGATGCATTATCCTCCTTTTATTTCTTCTGTAACCTGTGGACATGCTAAGACAACTACCCACGGTCACGGCTTGTTTCAGATGCATACTTTGATATGAACTTTGACAACTTCAGAATTAACAGTAATCCTACACACAGATTACTAATTATAGTTTCCCTAATTTATAATGCCCAAGCTTGTTAGGCTGTTCCGATACCTTTGCTCGTTAACTGTCTGAAAAAGCACCGCCATTAGGAAAAATGTGCCCCCCTGTATCATATGCTTCCATAACAGTCAGTCCATTCTGTAACTTTCACTACAGAGAAAATAAGACTTAACCATGTTGGCATAATATATTTTCTCAGATAAATCCACTGACTAAACATATAACATATATGATCTTCACATAATCACAGAATCACAGAATTCTAGGGGTTGGAAGGGACCTCGAAAGATCATCTGGTCCAACCCCCCTGCCAGATTGTTTGACAATCAAAGACAGGACAAGTCCTAGGATTCTTTCACTTGAAAACTGTAGACTTAGGCAATATATTTATGTTATCTTCAGAGTTTTATTGAGATAATATCTTGCATTTAGTTAGTAAGAAAATCCTACTATATCTTCGTCTTATCTCCATATTCTTTGTCAGACTTTGTGGCTGGAGTATATGCCTCCTTGCTGGATATCACTTCGACGTGTGCAGAGTGTACACATGGTCTGATTTCTGCTCTCCCCTCATGCAACACTCTGCATGAAGAAAGCAGTGACTGGAGGGACGTCCACTTATCAGTCACTGTCAGGATCTGGCAGTGGCAACGACAGGAAAGCTAACAGCCCAGAAATCTCTTAAACACCAAAGTTCAAGAGAAGAAAGGAATCAAAATAAAATAAGCTTGCAGGCTGCAGAAGAGCAAAGACTGCTTTTAAAGGTGTGTGGATATTTTATTTTCTATCAGCATGAAAATAGACATTGCAAGAATGCCATGTGTTTGTAGGCATAGAAGTAATTAATTGATAAATTGGCACTATTCAATGTTCAAAAACAGCATTCCAAAGTTTTGCAAGCTACAGAATCAAAACTTTTGTATTGAAAAAGACTGCCTTTATGTATATCTTCATGTCACTATCTAGTAGGATTTCTTTCAGGCATATGTGCTGGCTCACAAATTATTCTAATTTATATTAGAAATACTGTCTTGGAAAGTCCACTCTCGGCTGTGCTTTAAAGAATAAGTAAATATACCTGTCTTCACTACTCTAAATTGTGAAAGACTGGTCATCTATTCTGTCACTTGGTTAAAGTAAACTCAACAATTCCTTTTAAAAGGAATTAAATTAAATTTTCTGCTGAAAATTCAGGTGTTTGATATTGGTGGAGCCAGATGTAGAACTCTTTAGAACAGCACATGAATATTACTCCCACAATATTTAAGTGTTTTCCTATTAGTAAAAAAAAAAATCCCTTGCACAGTTTTAAGTATATTAGGGTTCTTTAGAGGTGATTAAGTCACTACAAAGCCACCAAGAATCATATAGTGAATCTCTGCTCTTTGCCCTAGGACTCCAACTAAAATATTTGTCTTGTGATAGCAGAAGGTGCAGGCTATGGGGAAAAGCTGTGCAGTTCCCTCCAGGAGAGGATATTAAAGAGCAAGTTAGACTGTATCCATAAGCAGTGAGAGTATACATGCTGCTTCCCTGCAGGAGGGGCAAGACATTGCCCGGGGGCCTTTGCAGCTCCAGACTTCTTTCTACCACCCTGGTGCATCAAGGATGGGGAACAGCACATTATCACCCCCATCCCTGGAGCACATCATCATATTTATAATACCCACATGCGTGCATGTCAACCCACCTCAGTTCCTACTTTTGTTCCTCTGCCCTGCTGTCTATCTTTCCCTGCTAAAACGGCATCAAAGTATATCCCACAACTGTCTCTATATTTTTCTTTTAAACAAGTCCAAGCCTACTGTCAAGCCCCCTAACTCAGCCAAGCCATGAGGCAGTCTTTACTTGGGGTGAGCTTTGGGCACCCCAGAGCTTAGCAAGGGGAAAACCCTGCACATAAGCCCTAGGGGATCATCCTGTGCACACTGGTGCCTTGAAAATAACAGATGGAGTTGTCGCCACCACCACCTTTTCTTGGCTTTATCACCCAAATCTGCAGCTGGGTATGCACAATGCTTTGCCATACCATCTGGCCAAGGTCATCCAGAGATTTCAGCCCATTCTGCTGTGCTGAAGGGCACCACACGCTGCAGCAAGGTGCTACAGTAGAAGATAGCAAGTGAGGTGGAAGCAGCAGAGGGCTGGCAATGTGGATCCAGCTCTCCATCTGGCTCTGTGCTCAGCCAAGAGAAGTCCCCTGCATTCAGAGTGCAAAGTCAGATGCCTTTGGGACTTCTCCACATGGTCCTGCTGCTCTCAACTACCTGAGACACCGCGGCTCTTCCCCCAGGAGATGAGAAACTGCAGGGCAAGATTTGTCCCTCCATGATCAGAGATAAAGCAACACATCTTGCAGCCTTTTAATTTATTTTGACTGTTAAGGATTTGTATTAAATCCCTATGCAGTGTCAGCCATGTAAAATTTCACTGTAGCATGTGCTATTAAATCTTCATTGATACATGGGGAGGGACAGCTAAACTCTAAATAAATTTTAAAGCATTTCACTTAGCTGAGACTGGTTTAGTGTGGTTCTAATGTATTCATCTCATATGCTGAGCTATACATCTGAATGACAAGCTAAACAGTTTTGCAAAACAATTCTTCAGTAATTCTCACAAACAAGAAAACCTCAGGAATGGTACAGCTGAGAAATCCTTTTTCACCTACCAAAGTGTAATGCCTCTAAAATATGTGGTGGCCATCAATGCAATCTGTAGATAAACAAAAAAATCTGAGTGTTTCATTATTTGCACTTGTCTATACTTGGTATTAACATAACCTAGAGTGAATGAGAACAGACAGTCAATTTGTTTTATACACAAATGTTATTGGAAAATACAGCTGCATTGGCAACAACGTTCAGTTTATTACTCTAAATGGATTTTGTAAATTGGTCTCCTTAATATACTTCCACAATTTTTATAAATTGCTCTATTAACACAATTTATGGGAATTGTGTCATGCAGATTGTTAGTAAATTCAGTCTGTTTTTCTTTTTTATTCCCATTCTTCTCTGCCAGTGCACAATCCAGTGGAAATACATAGGTAAGACTCTTCTCTCAGCTACACCAAATAGTTCCTGAATTATTTCACTGGACTCATTGTTAGGAAAGAGAATCTAGATCCTGGTTCTCCATGTCATAAATCCCATGAAATAAAAAGAGGTTCTTCAAAATTTTTCTGCAGCTAAGCTGAAATTAGTTTACTCATTACTAACAGGATACTCAAATTTCTTTTTTTTCTCTTATCACAGTATTAGGCAAGTTCTAAGTTTCATTTAAAATAACATGGTTAAATTGCCCATGCAGTTATAGTCAGTTGGCAAAGTAAATTGTAGTAGTAAATTATCAATGTTATAAAAAAAAAAAGAGCACACTTAAGAAATTAACAAAGTGCAGAAAAGGCAAAGACAATTAACAAAAATTTGTAAATTATTCTCACTCCAGGATGATTTCCACAGGATCTGATAGCAATCCCCCATCGCAAACAAACGTGACTGAAACTCCTTTCACTTTATCTTTTCATCTATCATAAACAATATGGGCTACATTTTTGAAGATGTGCATTCCAGAGGACACCGCACAGCATTGCAAACAATCCAAAAAATTTGGAAAATGTGAGGCTAGATCTTGAGTGTTTTCAAAGAACACAAGGAATCCTATGGGTTCTTCAAAAGATGTAGTGCAGAACCTTTAATATTTCCAGTCTTAGGACAATATCCTGGAATCTCCCAAGAAAAATTACAAATCGATTAAATATTTTGAGTAGCTAAGGGATAAGGATAATGTATAAAAAGAAAAAATATGAAAGGGAGCTGTAGCCCTGAAGCTGATGGTGGTGGGGATGATTCTGCCTCTCCAGCCTCTGAAGGCTCACAGACGTAGCAACAGACTTGACAGCAAGGGGAAATAAATGTTCCCATCCCTTCATTTCATTGAGGAAAGGCACAGGAAGATGATCTGGTGGGAAAAGGTGCTGGAGATTGGAGGTAAAGGGCAATGGAGGGTTAGGTGAGTAGACAGCACAGAAATGCTGCTGAAAGCATGCTGTCCCATCAACAGGAAGACAGAGGAAAGGAAGAAGCAGCTGAGAGGTAAGAGTGGAGACAATAGAGACAGGCACAAAAAGTAGAAGAATGCAATAGACCAGGTGAAGTGTGGAGGAAATACATCTTATTGTTGGGCACAGGTGAGAAAGAAAATACACTGGAGATACATTTAAGGAAGAGTAACAGTTTTAGAGCAGGACCAGGTAAGGCAGAAAAGTAAGATTACTGCAAGGTATGATTTTGCCATCAAGCTCAGAGATTTTGGCAGGTTTCTAATATCCTGAGAGGCTAAATGGCCTAGTAATGAGCCACAGAATTTTGGGAGAGGAGCATCAGTTGTGATGCAGACCTGCTGCCATTTCACCCACCCACACTGCCTGTCTTTTGTCCCTCCTGCTTCTCTATGAACAAGGACTTCTTGTTAAAATGTGTTTGTGTATTGCTTAATATGGAACTCAAACTCAGTGTTAGTCTTACTTAAATGACTATAACAATATAAAGTGTGTTCTTTCATCTGACAGAGTACTGGTAAAACAACTGGGACCCTGCCGCAGATGGAGCAATTTACTGTTATAACAGCAATTTGTAAATTCATTTGTTTCTCTAATGTTAATAAAGCCTTAGACAAAACAAGGAAATACACCCTCATCAGAACCCAAACATATTTTTAAAAGGAAAAAAGAATGTGCAAAGTAAAAAACCCAAAAAATCCAAACTGATGACTTGTTTGGGGGCTTTTTTGTGTTTTGTACTAATTTTCTATTTAAAGAAATATTTTTAAAATTAGATTCATAGCAAGATTAAACAAGATTGTATATTAAGCAAGATTATATAAATGTGAAAGTTTTAAGAAGCCATGTGACAAGGGTCCTTGAAGCAACAGGAAATTGCTAGCACATCATGTCGTTGTAACAGAAATATGAATTGAGGTCACAGGGTAAATGTTTTATTTTTTTGTATTTGTTTTAGCTGTGAATTGTTTTTCTTCCTCAAACTTATAATGATGTAAAAACATTGCAAGACAGTCTCTTAAGAACGTGGGTTTTGCACCAATTTGTATTTTTATTAGTAATGTTTTCCAACCACTTCCTAAATACGTTTTTGTGCTCGGGGCTGGGTTTGCTTCCATTTCATGGCAACCTCCTAGTGTGTAGCCCCTAACAAGTGAAACAACAGCATCATAACATTTCTTTCATCTTCTGATTTTAATCAAGAGCAGCAACCAGATCACCAGTGGATCATCAGGTAGCATTCTCCCTGTTCACTTTTCTCCTCTTTAGCTTTTTTCATTATTACTTTAGACAGCTTTATTATTGCAGCTAAGAATGACATGAATAGCACCATCATATCTGTATAAATGAATAGATAAATATCTGTATAAATGAATGAAGGTCTCCACAAGCCACCGGTATTTTATTTAAATACACGTACTTTCACATACATGCAGGCATCTAATAACGAGCAAGCAATGAGGCGTTTGAAGGAGCAGGCCAGGGTGCATTTAAAAGAAGTTTTAAAAGTGCATTTAAAAGAAGAAATTTGCCCTAACTCAAATCACTGTTATGCTTTCAGGGGGTGTGACTCATCAGATGAGCTTTCTCTTCCCCTCCCCACAACAGGTAGAATTGTGATCAAGAAGTAAATGATAGGATTTTAACATGTGCTACTAGAGAAACATAATTAGAAGCTCTGAAGGCTTCAGAAAAGAAGCTTCCATTGTAACACCTAGCTTGCGCTTGCCAGCATTTTTTTATGCTCTTGTTAAAATAAAAACCAGCATAAAAACAGGACAAGGACTCCTGATCACAGCGTCTGTTACAATTTCATTGCCGTTGATGTGACAGTAGTTTAAAATACTTTCTCAGTGCCCAAATTCTTCAAACAAAAGGCATGAATATATTATTTTACACAGAAGTAACTAAAAATTCCATAAAATGCACATTCTACCCAGAACACTGAAAAAAGTGGCCTAGACGTAACAGGAAAGATTTTGGAACATCAATATGTAATATGTAAGTCTCTGTGTTGACTTCAAATACAAGTACGTGCTTGAGATTCAAACCTGTCCAATTGCTGAATAAGGATGGATATAAGGCACCAGCTGAAGTTCTCTCCTCTTCCTAACTGGAACTTAAAAGCTGATTACATAGCCATATCTGAGAACAGTCAATCCTCTCTTCACAGGGTGTGAACTTTTACCACCAAATTTTACTTTACCTGCTAAGCACCTGCTTAGAAAAAAAGAAGAGTAAGCTGTACTGAAGGTGAAGGATGAAAGAAGAAAATATATAATGCTATGAAAAAAAAAGAAGGCATCTAGGAGAGACCAACCCAGGCAATTCATAGACTATGAGATGAGCAGACATAGCACGGGAGATAGTCATTACAGTTGGGAAGGGGTGAAGACAAGTCAGGAGAGAAAAGGATGCTGTAAAGGGCTGAGAAAAAGTAAGATCACTGGAGAGTAGATGAAAGCTACAAAGGAGGTCACATATAATAGGTGGGAAGACCCAGAGCTGATTCTTGGAAAGATTAAACTCAGTCTCAATCGAATTCCCTTTATGGGCCAGGTGATGGGGCCCATCATGCAGACTCAGCAGTCTGCATGATGGGCCCCATCACCTGGCCCATAAAGGTCATTAGGCCTACAAAACCATAACGTTTGCTCCCTGAGAAAAGGGTCACACTTCAGCTGACAGAGAAGTGTCTTGGAGCACACCTTTTCCCATCCTTTCTCTCACATATTTTCTTTAGAAGCACACTTGGCTTTTGCTACAGCTGGGAGTTTTAAACTGCTCAAATGTCTGCATTTCAGATGCTTGCCTTGTTCTGGGAAATTTGGAAATTTTATAAGGGATCAACATTGCATATTTCACCCCTTCAGAGGGTAGATTATAAAGGCACATTGCTTTTTGCAAGTAGTCGTTAATTTAAATAACCCAACTTCCTATGGGATTTTCAACTAAGAATCCTGGTTTTTCTCACTGTTTTTTATAATTTCTGGATTCTTTTCCCTCTTTCATTGCACCAAAGTTTGTCCCATTGCTCCCAAACTATTATAGTAATATGACAGTGTTGAGGATCCAGGCAAGGCGATGTGTCCGGGATCCAGGCAAAGCTAGGCGATGAAATCTCAAGCTGACAGCAAGCTGCCCTGGAGCGCTGGGTGCACAGAGAGTGCAGAGCCGGCCTCCTTTCCCAGCACTCGATGTTCTTGCTGGTATCGTAGGTTGAGTAGTATCTCAACGTCCAACTCGCAAAGCACGTCCTGCTCCTTCCCCCAGTGCTCAGGCATTGAAGGTACTCTGGTGCCTCGAGCCCTGCCTTTTGAGGTCCACCCCCTTGTTACGCCATTAGCTTTATTATTACCAAACAATTAGCACCTGAATGTGATGACCAGGAGGGCTGCCCTGTCAATCAACAATCAGGTAGCCCTCTGGTCATCCTCCACATGACAGGAAATGATCTCTTTTTTAAAAAAGGCAGGGATATCAGAAGGTAAAAAAATAAGTTCAGTAAATATTTCAGGACAACAGAAAAAACAATCAAGAGACAGGGTGAGGCAAGTACAATCTTTTTTCCTTCCGCTGCGGTTTATACACATCTTATTTTTGCTCATTTCCAAAGTGGTCTTCGTAACCTTACAACCTTATAATAGAGATTCTTATTTTGCCTGTACTTTTTATATTCATCTTTATTAATTCCATCTAGTTTCCAATCTCTGTACAAATACTTCTTGGGCTTGAGTCAGCTAGGAGGTCATGATTCAGACTGTGGGCTTCTCGCTACCCTTCCTCACCTTGCTTGCACAGGGATGGTTTGCAGCTGTGCTCTTTGTACTGTTTCTGCAAGCAACAGCAAGCTCACCTCAATTCCTTTTCCCCAGATTTGCTTCCTGAGGGACCTCAGCAAGCCGGCCTCTGATGCAGCTGAATCCAGCTTTCTGCCCACCCATGGTCTCTGTTCTACTGCTTTTTCTCCTTCTCACCCCAAGAGTAGGCGGTCCATCCTTTCTCCCCTCCCTACATTCACAGCCCGCTCTACCCTGCTGGTTAGAATTCAATCCAAAAACAGGGTCCCCTCTTATGCTTTCTGCATCTTCTAAAAAAGAAGTCACCAACTCTGCTCAGTTGTTTCCATCTAATCAGTTGCCCTGTTGTATTCCTGGAAGACTGCATAGTTAAAATCCTTCTTTTCCACTACCACCGATTTGTTCATTAGCAGTGATCCTGCAGAAACTAATCATCCTGGTTTGGAGACCACTGGGGAACCCCTGGCATGGTATTACCCTTGTTGATTTCTTATTTCATTGATCCACTCCTCAACATGACTTCACTGGCAGAATCAAGGGGAAGTTAAACAGTATAATTAACCTGAGAAGAAAGAAAATGGCTCTGCCCCACAGAAGAAGGTATAAAACAAATTACAGTTTTGATAACTGCAGAACATTTAACTTTATGTTTATATATTGGAAGTTTTTGTCAGAACAGAGACAATTAGAAGAAAACAGTAGTAAACCAATATAAACTATTTGCATAAAGGACTTGGTACTCTGCAAATCCTAATGAAAAAGGTTCCCCTTGGCTAAGTTAGAGGGCAAAGGAAAATTTCCAGGATTTAATATCAGTCCTTTCTGTTCACTAATCAGGCTGCTATTGCCTGGTCTCTTTACCTCCTTTATTCTGAGTTTCTTTGTTCATTGATGACCAGAACATTTTGATCAGACTTCATTATCAAAACAAATTCTCCTACAAATAGTTTTCTGGACATGCAAGCACAGAAAAGATGCTAGTAATAATTTGCATTCCCATTTCCCCATCTTCAGAAGTCTGCCCAGGAAAAGAAAAGCCTCCGTGTATGTTCTGCAGACATACATAAAGCATCCATCATCTCATGAGGACACCCAGCTCATTTAGGCACCTGAACTTGAAGTGAGAAGTTACAGAAAAGGGGCCATATCTGCACATGAATGCGGAAGACTGAATGGAAGACAGGAAACTGCATGTTGGGACAGTGGGCCAGCGGCATTTTGGAGAAGTTTGACATGTTAACATTTACATAAGCCTTTCAGATTTTGTAATAGTCACATGGAGTTATACTACATTACAGGAGTCCCCTAAATGGTGAATGGGTGGCATGGCATCCCATTCATTAGAAAATAGGGAAGTCAGGAAATGGGAAAGGTAGGAATAGTTTTGTAAAGATATTAACTCCACCTTCCTTTCTAATGAAGAAGGACCAACAGAGTGTTACTATCAACGCAAGGAAAATCCCTGTCTGTTCTCCAAAGTCTTCTGAAGCCCTTCTTCTGATTTTGCAGGGCTTCTGCAGCTTGGTTACACACCCCTGCACACTTTTCTTTCGTCTGCACTTTTCAGGTTGCCAGCTCCCTGCCCTCAGGCAGCACAGTCCTGAAAAAAAGAAAGCAATGGCCCATAACAACTGGTTTTCTCCATGAAAATCTGGCAAAACCACTACTGGTCTGGAGAGCACTTTGTCCTCTTCAAACCTGCAGGTAGAACTCCATTTTGTATAATTTCAAAAGCATTGCTCTTCATCTGTGAATTATTATGGCTTTATATGTTTTCTATGTCCATACATGGGCTCAGACAAAAAGAAAATCTGTCATGGCCAAGCGCAGCCTGGGTCAGGACTCCTAGCTGTCTAACAGATTTTCTATATCATGAAATAACTCTGTGTCTCCAGCTGTAAATTATACATAATAGTGACAATCTGTGTTGTTTGTGGAGCCTGTCCACAACCCAGAAGTGTTCAGAACATGGGTAAAGACAGTTCTTGTGAGCAAGGACAATAACAGGGACGTCGATCCAGCCTACAAGTCACACACCTGAAGTATAGATGAAATCCACAGAAAAGAAGTTTCACTGGTCATAAAGGGATAAAAGCATTTCCTTCTGTTCTTATCAAGCAGTGCAAAATGCTTAGTAAGAAAAATCCTTCCTGATTCCCATCTCTTGAAATAGATTTAATTAGTTGTGGAGTATCATAAAATGCCTACAAAGTAGCCACTTGACAATGTATTCACCTGGGAGCAATTTGAGAAGTTCTTCAGCCCTGCAGACAAGCAGTATGAAAGAATAGACAGATCATTAGCCAACAATGAAATTAAAAATAAGAACATAGTGAGTGGAAAAAGTAATTATCACCTCAGTTAAATTTTATCCAATTCACTATCAATTGTGGCTGGACAAAAAGACAAGAATTGGTGTCCCAAGACTTCCCCAGTGAGTTGCTGCATTCAGGACAAGAGGAGATGAAAGTCAGCCCTCTGCACTGAGGCTTAGGTAGGACTTTGGAATATCAAATCCCTTGCTTCCAGGATCACAAGATGTTCACAGGTAGCTGGAGAAATAAAGCTAGCATTGATGAATAATTCAGACAGGACCTCAATTTGGAGTCACTACTCAGACCTGAAATGAATAACTGCTTTGCTCACAGAAGAGCTGTGAGATTCCTAAATAAAGCCATATTTTTTATAATGTATATGAAACCGCCAGCAACAGTCCTTTCTTAATCTCCACAGGACATAGACTTGCAGGGCTGCAGCTTGCTTCTACTGACTCTTAGTGATTGTGTGACTTAGCAGCCAGAAAATCTGCCTGGTCCCCACCAGACAAGGTGGGCAGTGTCTTTCTTAACCTTGCCTCAGCTCAAGGTGGTGACTGCCTGCACCTCGGTGACTTCTCTCCCTGAGGCATGTCACAGTGGTTTTCACCTATTATGGGAACATATTTAGACTTATTAGGGCTACAGCTACCTTGCAGAGAAAGATTATCAAAGTATTTCACTACATTATCGAGAAATTGCACCAGTAATTTCCTAGTTTATTCTAACTGTATCTGTGACTATTAATAGATCAGCATCCTCCAAGAATCTTCTCTCAAGTGAGAATCTCCAAAAAGAGAGGATAATGTTTATTTTAAATAATCTTTATTTCTGCGATTATAGTTGCATATTTCTTATTTCCATGTTTCAGGCTTGCTCTGGAGAATAGGTCATATTTAATGCCCACCATAAGGGGAACAGCCCGCCAAATGAAACACTACTGGGGATAATTCCACAGGTGTTCAGAAGACCAGAAAATTCATTAATTTTCCTTCTGGTTCTCAAAACGTGTCTAGAACCTTTAACAGAAAGGGAATTTTTAAGATACCAATTCTCTTTCTTTCCCCAAATACCATAAGAATATTTTTCTTGATGTATTTTGCTATTTCTGATCCTTGTTCTGATGAGAAATGCAAAACCCAAAGGATGAACAAAATGTGAAAGGTTAGCCAAACATATTTGCACCTCAAAAATGTTACATTTGTGGTTTTGGAGAAATCTAAATGTCATTTCATACAAACAGATTTTCCCACAGCTCTCCTTAATTCTTAGAGAATATGATAACAAAGATACAGCCAAGAGATAAAACTAGGATTAATGAGACATAAGTAAGGCACTTAATAGTTGAATCTGAGGGATGACACACACAGGAAAATGATGAAATGGTCATGATGCATCATTCGAGAGTGAACTTAAAACCAAAAATGTATCACAGGAAATATAATTGAATTATAAGAGGAGAGAAATAAATAACTCAGCAGGGCATTTCCGTTTCTAATTATTTGCTACTATGATTCAGTGACTGGATCCTGGTTTTTGTGAAAATGTTCCTCTATGCTGCACAAAAGAGATCAAAAGTCATCCATTTTGATGTTAATGCAAAGAAGCACAGTCTCAACACAAGATCCACTTGCAAGAGATCCTTACAGAAATACGACATCCAATTAAAAGCAGTCCAATAACTCTATTGCATTAAGTTCTACAGCAGCATTCAAATTTACAGCATCCTAGACAAGTCTATTGTTTTTAGTTAATTCATTGCTCAGGAAACAAATCTTTTAGTTTTGTTTGCTGATAAACACAACCTGTATTTTCACATCACCTCTCAAACAGGATCCTGGACCAGGAGTGCAGACCTAAAAACTACCTCTCATTAAAGAATACATGAAAGAGGCTATATTATTTTGAACTATTATTTTCAGCCAGTGTAGTTTAAAATCTGAAAACCTCAAATGTCCCTTTTGCAAAATAAGAGCTACTTGTCCCATTTGTCCTAATATTTTCCTTGGAGAATAATTTATTCTTTTAACGCTGTGATTTTTTTTCCTTTAATGACAACGCTGAAGATTGTCTTTTCCCATTTTTTATCATGGTGAGACACCAATCATAGTTCCTCTTAAAGGAAAAACATTTTATTCACACTGATAACACTCTGATATGATAGTCTTAGCTGATGGTAAGCATATCAGGGTATTATGAAGATGCCATTATTTTTCAAAGATATTTCTGAAAACGAATTAGTCTAGGTTTTAGACTAGCATTGAAGTTGCTTCAATATAATGTATTTCATGGTTCCAGTTTAAAAAGTCATTTATGAGACAGTCTCTTTGTGCATTGCAAGGTACTACAGTTCCATGGCAATTCTGAAAGGTGACTTTTCATTACTTTCAAGGCATATAGTTCTTACTCTACAAACAGTTTTTTCAATTCTGAAAGATTTGTTTGTAGAAGGTTAATTTATTTTTTCTTTTGACAGAAAAAAGAGCAACTTGAAACAGCACTTGGAGAGCCTGCTTTTTCCCTAGTCCTCTGTCAGGCTAATGACATCACCCTATCTGATAGCATGATGCACCTGATGGTGGGGAAGCTCATTGAACCTCGTAAATAAAATAAGTTTACATCTTCTAGCAAGCTAGTTTCCTTCTTCAAAGCCAGCACTTTCTGGGACAGAAGGACAGGAGTATGATTCAAACCAGTCATCTTAGAGAGACAGGAAAAAAGAAGTAAAGAAGAATAGGCAGAAGAAAGTCAGGTTTTTCCTTCCTTTAGACTCTACTAACATAGGAAAGTTTTATTAGAAGTAGGATCCAACGCATTGTTAAAAGGATTTGAAACCTGGCTGGCCTCCTCCATCTTAATTTGATGACCAGGTACAACACCAGGAGAAGGGAAGGAGGAGGATAGCAGCATTTGTCACCTGCTGCCATTAGCTGTTCAAATTCTTGGGGAGAGAGGACTGTGGTTGTACCCATACCTGAATTATGCTATGACTTTTAAGGCTGGGATTTGATATATGAATGAATACACAACTGGATTTAGGAAAGGCAAATAATGGTATTGTTAGAGCTAAATAGTCCTCCCTAGAGGTAGCTGCTGTCCTAAGCCCCGTATTGGTGTGCTGTGGGACATACAAGTGGTTATCCTCACCATTGACCCCTTGCAAGGGATGCATCCAGCCTTGCAACTGTGGCAGTCGCAGGGCAGCAGACAACCCTTCTCATCCACTCCATCTTCCCTCTGGGAGGAGGCACAGATGGGGGAGAGGCTGAGGGTCTCACACGGAGACCAGCCCACAGGAAGCCAGTGACTTGCTTATGTTCCTCCCATGACTGCAGTTACTGCAGATGTCAGCATCACCTGGGAAGAGCAACAGAAAAATGTTTAATAACCCTGGTTGCCTTAATCCCTCATGCCTGAGACAGGACAAAGCACTGTCCAGATTTGGAGAACACATATTTGTGCTTTCAAAACATGGAGTGAGGAGCATTGCTAAGGATACAAATAGAGTGCAAGGCAAACAGAGCCTCTCAGACATCCTGTGTGAAACACGTTTGAGTCTGAAAAGGAACTCAGAGCAGTGTCACTGCTGGTAAGTGGCCCTAAATCATGTGTTCATCAAAATATTACTCTGAGACACCATGCTCCTCAACCACCATGTAGATTAAGGACATCACCTGGGCACCCCTGGCGCTACGAAAGGCCCTGTGGTATTTCTGAGCCCATCAGGATATACCCTCTGTCCTGACTCACTTCCAAATTGGGTTATTAAACTATGACCTAAAACAGCAGCTGGATTATATATTTATCCCTTCCCTCAATAGACTGGTACAGCATGTGACTATACACTATTAAACAGCTGCTGGCCTTCGAGCAAAGCTGGCTATCATTCAGCCATGGGTGAAATAATTATGTATAGCACTTCATTGTGTCTAGACATCCCAAGACAGCTGCCCAAGTGGTAAAGAAACAGATTTCAGGGAATTTGCCCCCAGCCCCATTTTTGAGGTGTTGTGTGACCAGAACTCTCCAGAACAAAAGGCTGTGCAATAAGACCTCTTTTTAACTCGCAGATGGGTGTGTGCAATAAGGCCCATGTTGAACTTCAGGCTGAGCTGGGGAATTTAGTGCTGTTTTATAATGTTGTTTTTTTAATGAGATATCCAACCCTTTAGAGTCATTCCTAATAGCTACTTAATGATTGTCTTCTTTTTATTGTTTAGGCTTGAAGTATAATAACACTACTGTGCTACATGTGTTCTACAAATAAATCTTTTTCTATTTACTGTTGTCTGATTACCTCTTGGACATTATGTACTTTTACTTCAAACTTGATCTCATTTGGAAACTGTGGTTGAGAACAATTTATGAAACACCGTTTGAACGAAGAAGCATTTTTAATGAGTATATTTTGCAAAGGGCAACAGCACCATGAATAACACTAATTAATAGCTTTATTTGATCTGGGGAGGAGAAAAAAGCAAATAGAAACTCAGACATTGATTTTTCCAATAGGCTGCCTATGGTAGAAAAGTAACCCTATGTATTCTCCACAGTATTCAATTTTCATTTCTTACTTTGTGTAGTATATGCAAGTGAGAGTAAACATGGGCAGGCATCACAGTCAAGGGCAAGCAAGCCCTGACATAAGGTCTGTACTTCTGTTGCTGTCACATAGAGCACATCATTTTGCAGCAAACTACCAGTTTGCTCTGCAATAGCTCAGACTCCTCCAATGCTGATACTGAGTGAACTGATACACTAGCTCCTGAGCAACCCTTCTAGCACAGCCCACTACATTACTCTAAATAATACAGCCTGTTTCTCACCAGGCAGTAGGACTGGCGTAAACCAGTAAAAATCTGTTTTCACTGCCTGTGTTCAGAGCAATGCAGCCTCCTCCACAGGCACCATGAACAGGTACTAGGACTGGATGAGTTCACTCTGGTGAGAGATAAATCATCTCCCTCTAAAGCGTGAAGCAGGCTGGAAACTATGAGGGTGGTGGGCAAATAGTAGAGCAGATCAAGAGAAGTTACTACCCTGCTCTACTCAGCAGCAGCAAGGCTGTGTTGGGGGTCCAGGTCTGGCTCTGGGTCCCCATTTCAAGGGGAATGTGAAGAAGCTGGTGGCCACAGAGCAAATGACCCATATGCAGATACCGAAACTCAGTAGGGATGTTGCTGATTTTGTGGAGCAAGTCTCAGCAACGGATTCTCTACGTTTGCTGCTCTAATAAGAGTTATTTTTTTTGTCGCAATACCCAAGTTTCCTCTCAGGGTCTTCTGAGAGTACCCTACTCCCTCACCACTTCCTTCTTGCACTCAACATGAAAGAACAGCAGTCCAGGAGCATGATTTTCCCTATTGTGAGAGAATGTAAAAAAAATCATACAGACTTCTCCAATAACACTTTAAACTATTAATACAATTTAATATTGAACACAAAGATTATAGAGATGCTTCTAAAATATGTTAAATTAAAAAAAAAAAAAAACAGGGGCTTTGACTACACTAATGTTTATTTGGTATAAAAACCCCAGATGTGGAGAAATAGTTGTGCCCATTAGGACGCTTCCAGGGGTGCTGTAAGTCACTCTGTCTGCAACTGCCCTAAGAGACTACTGCTACGGTGAGAGGTGACAGGAATACAACAAATTTTCCTATCCTTGATTCCTGCATGCTACATCTTCCATGTAGGACATCTGGTAAGGAGGAATAACAGGGAAATTCCTGAGACTTGGGGCAGGCAGTGACCTGCCAATGCCAGCAACCTGCCAATGCCTGCACCCGAGTCAGTGCCTCCTCCTCCCTGGCTCCTTGCAGGCAGCTTCAGGGCTCTGCAGCCACCATGATTGGCTCAGGGTTTCAGCTTTAATGAAAGCTATGCAGGCATTTCAGATGGCAGGGGCAGAGCAGCTGCAGTAAGAAAGAGAGTGTAATGAGGACTTAGTTTGCCACAGGACCACAAAACATTTCAGCAAGGTAGCTTTGCTCCAGGGTGTTTCCGTAGGGATGCTTGTTAATCAATAAAGGGGAATGCCTAACTCACCGCTTACTGGCAGACTCTGCTTTGCAAACCAAATTAATAACATTTCTTGGGTATGCACATTTTAATACCAGTATGTGTTTGGACTTCTTCCAGGTTTGACATTTACTGTGAATTTCCTGGATTTATGTTTCTGGAATTTCCTTTGTAAAGCAATTTGAGGTTTACAGATAGACAAATCCCCCTCTTTCCCCTCTAGTAGAGCCAGGCAGTGTTGTTGTCATTATAACGTGATGCACAAATGCATGCATGTCATACAGCAAGTCAGTTAGCTTTAACCATGGTGGACATGAACATCTGATGGGACTTATAAAATTCCCCAGTTGTTAACTCCACTGAGGGTCAAAACTCATTGAACGTACTGTCAGCAAACACATGGTGTAAACTGATGAAATTTCTTCTGGTGGTCAAATCCCAAAAGGCCATCCCAGAAGGGTCCATGAGGGATCTTGTTTCTGATGAACCTATTGGGTTAGGGAGAGGAGGCAGCAGCACCCCTAGGATCAGTCATGAGCCCAGCAAGGCGCTAACATTGCTCAAGCTTCTGCCCAGAGATTGTCTTTCTGTAGGAGAGATAGGCAATGTATTCTTTGCTCTCTGCATGATTAGTTTTCAAGGACATTAGAGGTGCTTCACTGTATGTTAACCTCCAGTTATTGAAGCCAGTGATGCCCGCTGCTCTGTAGTGGCTGTGCATGCCACCACAAACACTATACAGATGACCCCATCTTTCAGGGACCTTGCCCACCCAACCCTGCTGCTCTGCAGAGCACAGGGTCCCTGCAGCAATTCCAAGCAAAAAGCAGACTTGCTGGCTGTCTCTTCCCTCCTTCTTGTCCCTCAGACATTTCAGTGTGTATTGAAAGAGCAAAATTGGGCAACCAGCCTCCTGCTGGCTCTGAATTATTATGAGCAGGTATTGCTGAGGCAGAGGGAGAAACGCATTTAGCCGAAGCTGCACAGAAATGCAGTATTTCCTTTTAAATATTCATAGCCAATTTAAAAAGGGAAATACTACCATTGCTTCAGGACTGCCTTTGGCTCTGATTAGAAACAGCTGAGCACAGCCAAATGCTCAGCTGTTTCTGCAAAGAGATTAGCACCTGTTGAAGATGGAATAAAAATATGTAACAGAGTTTAAGAGTAAATATCAAAAGATCGTTATTGTAAAGCTAACAGTAACACCAGCGACTGATCCCATCCCCACCCTCTCACACTGCATCACTCCTGGGAGGCAAGAAAGCAGTTTAACACATCTGCAGTGCACAAGCAATATGCACACATATTTTCGGCTCTTTCTTCATCTACAGCTGGGAGAACGACTCCTCAACTCCTGTTATCCAAAGAAAATTTACAGATGGTATCAGGTCAGTATGAAATAACATCTACCCAGGCATACTGCATATACTTGGGGCAGACAGCTGTAATATAGCACACGTTTTATAGTGCTTGCTAGTGTCCCATTTGGAGTAGGAGGAGTGTCCTTAGTGTGTGATTTCCCAAATTTCTTTCTCCCTGTGCTGTGGGGACAGTAAGACTGTGTTGTATCTTGCCATCCATTGGTTGAAGGCAGCTGACGGTGTCAGGGACCAGGATTTCTCCTGCATCCCACAACAGCAGCCTTGCCCCACAGGGTATGGGGGAAGGCCTGACACTGCCGGAGCTCCCTCTCATCCTGAGGTGCTCTCCCGAGGGCAGCAGCACTGCAGCTGGCCGTGCAGGCTGCTCTGCTTCAGTCCCCCATGTGCTGGCTGCCTGCGTGCTCACTGCATTTCCCTGAGCCTGAAGCGGAGACAGAAGGCAGCGACCTCCCACTTTTGACCCCTAAACAAAGTTTCTTCACTGCTGAAGGCCAGTTGCAGGTGCACACCAGGCCGTAGTGTGCTCCCCGATTCATGGACCCTCTACCCAGGGGTTAGCCTTGCAGGCAGCTCACAGGCTGATTATGTGACCACACAAAGCAGGGGCTACCTGGTGTACCCTGGGGTGCAGGGTCACCCCCGCGTGCAGGAGGGAAGCTCTTCAGCAGGTGTTGAAGGAACCTGGCTCAAGAGTGCCTGTTAATGCTGACATCTACAAACACACACCCAACCACAGCTGCCTGCGTGGCCCAGCCTCTCCCTGAGGCAAGGAGCCCACAGCGGTGACAGCTGGGAAGAGCAGTTCCCCAGGGTGGCAGTGGTGGGGACACAGCCTGGCTCCGCACTCTCTCAGGCTCCGGTTAGACCTCCACAACCTCAAGCATGTGAATTGTCACTAACCAACCTCAACAGCAAACGTGCCTGAGTCACATTTTGGTGAATGGCTGCGGTGGTAAAGAAGGAGAGACCCTGCCAGACAGGCTTCCCACCTCATGCTGGCATCTTCCCAGCAGCTGCTGAAGACAACTGCCAGCTCAAGTCATGTCAAAAATTGGCCAAGGTGAATGCCACCCCTGCATTTCCTCTTGTTGCAAATCAAGGAACTGCAGCTTGCTTCTCTCCCACAGATGTGTAGTCCTTGAGGCTGCGCCTGGATGAAAAGGCTGCCGAAGTGGCCACTTCCAATGCACGCCACTGCACAGGTCCCCTGTTCCCAATGGAAGCAATGATGCAAAGATTTGCACAGGCTGAAAATTTTGATGCATGTCTGCTCAAAGCCAATTTATTTTTATTCCAGAAGCTATCAATAATAGAAAAGCTTATTTTTTGTTGGCTGATCTCTTATTTATTTTTCTCTGGTCATTTGTTGTAGCTCCATTTATTTCTCTGATTTCAGTTTCTGCTCTGGATTCATTTTGATTCTGGTTTCCTCAAATATTATGCACATAAATTAAGTAGCAGTATTCAAAAAAAAAGGTATCTGGAAGTCACCTGTGTAGGCCAGGAGCGATGAAAGAATGTAAAATGCAGAGAGCACAGAAAATGAGAAAAATATTGACATTTTGATTCTATTTCATTCCAGTGTTCTATATGGAATGCTGTATTTCTGATGTTATTAAAAAAAAAAAAAAAAAGATAGAGTAGATATAAGAAGGGTTCTGAAAATATACTTTGAAAGGATAAAATACTGGAAGACTATCCATTAGAAAAAAGACTGTAAAGATTTAGAGAAATAAATCTGTAAGAGATGATATACAATAGGTATACCTCATAATGGACTTTGAGAGAAAGTAATGCAATATATCCTTTTTCAATAATATAAAAGAAAGAAGATACTACCATTGTCAACGAGAATTTATTTCAAAATTTGGTGAAAGTTTATCTATTAATTTAGGTTGTCTTTCACCAAGTCATTGGACAGGTTTAAAAGTAATTCAGAACAAAAATTCACACATTATACTGCATGTATTTTTTCAACAATTGATTGTTTTATACTGTTCATCTTGAAATTTCTTGCTTATATCTCCAGAGCCTGTATTATTATTAGTTTCACTGTTAAGTTATTAGCTGGACTAGTCCAACCAGGGATGGAAATGCTGGGGTTTCTCTAACTGTACAGCCTTTCCCAGGGCCAAGTGGGCAGAGATAAAGTCATGTATTTAATCTTAAATGCAGTAGTTTATTACTTGGAACACTTCATTTAAAAAAGCATAACATTATATATGTCAAATACTGCAGACTAAAAAAGTAGGAAAAAAAGAGGCCACTGAAAGTAAGATGAAGTTCATAAATCTTTTTAATGCTTGAATAGCTAACAAGGAAGGGCATGCAAGGACAGACCCAGTGATATAATCATTACCAAGAAAGGATTTTGTGTCACCTACTACAGAGGTGTAGAATTTAAAACATTTGAAATTGTTGCCTGAACACGAATTTCCTTGGGCCAAAATACCATATTTCTGGTAATTGCTTCATGCATTATCTGCAATCACAAATTATTTCATTCTGCCATTCACATGAAAATAATCCAGAGACTGTCCATGCAAGTTCAAACCTATTTCTCCCTGGGCCATCACTTTCAGGTGAATGTTGTAGAGCAGCGTTTTTGACTGCCAGGTCCCCAGAACCAAATGGGTCCTTCTGACTACAGCACACATATTCAGAAAAGAAGTAGCAGAACCCTCTGTTTACAGCTTTTAATGATTTCTTTACTTCTACAATTAGAACTGATTACAACTGAAGGTGATCGTTAAGTTCTCGCATTCCCATTCTAATTTTAAGGGTCATCAGATCTCACTGCTGGAAGAGACAGTCTTGATGTTATCAACAAAACCAAGAAAGTCACTATATCAGAAAGAAATTGCCATCTGCATTGATATAATAGCATTTTCCATAAAATGAGTCTTCAGAGCATCATTTCTGCACAAAATCTGCACAAAAATAATCAAAATGAAACTTCTGTTAATTGCCTAAGTTATCTGAGATTCCCCAGTAATTTGATTAGCTACAATTAGCTGTACGTCTTCCAGAGGGACACTTTGGGAAGGAAGGCAGGTGAGTGTGGGACTACATGTCCTGTGGAATTGGGAGATTTCAGTGAGTAGCATTTTCTTGTATTTATGGATATAACCCTACTTATGTAGATACAGCTTTTGTTACTGCTGTAAAGAAAAAATAGATAAAAGTCTTTGGGGATCTATTTCAACTGCTGCCAGACAGGCAGCCATGGCAGCAAGCTCTGCAACTGCCCAAACACTTGGCAAGGCCTTGGCTGTGAGCTACCATAGCTACATTATCATCCATTTCAAGCCAGGTTGGGTATTTCCATATGAACATCAGGACCAGCTTAGGCAAGAGAGCAGACATGGCTACACGACACCATTTTTTATCTATTAAAAAATGTCAAATTATAAATGCTGAGGGTGAAAAATGTTGATTGACTCTGACCATGTATGAAAGACAACAAAATAAAAAAAGCAGAAATTACTGAACCCACATATGAAATGAAAGAAGTGGGTATGGCTTGATCCCATTTCTTTTCTAACTGGTTTATTTATTACGAAAGTAGGAGGCGAGGTAGAACACAGTACAGATGGGTATAGACGGGTGGCAACCGGTCAGTCCACCTCCACAATGCTGAGAGGGTCTCTGGGTCGGAAACCTTCTTCCACAAAGGCTGTGGATGTTCTTTTCCAAGCCCGCTATGACTCCATGTGCCAGTGTGTGCTCCATTGAGAACAGCCCAGGGAAAATATAGGATTTGTTCCCTGTGCTCTCAGGCAGTGAGGTAAGTGTCTTGTCAAATGAAATAATAGCATATGGTCTGAAAAACAGCTACAATCTGAGTACCAGGAGTTGGGCTTTTTCTTTGCTTTTTTCTTTTTTCCAATTTGTTCAACGCAGAAATCAAACTGACAGGCTTGATAATTATAGGCAGTGTGCTTTGGCAAGTACAGTATCTCCTTCCAAGTAGTGGCAGCTGAATATAGCAGGTAATTCCCAATCTCCTACCCCAGAGTGGGTAATCTCCATCTTCCCTTGCTGTATATTACCTCAACTGCCAAGTAGTAAATAAATATACTAGAAGGAATGTTGTCAGATCACATCGAGACCTGAAAGTTTAGAATTTCTATACACCAACATGAACAAGACTCTGCAGACAACAAAAATCATTCCTTATACCTTTATAACAAAAAAGAGTTAACATGTAAGGTAGCAACCTCCACATTTCAGTATTGCACAGGTTCACTGAGTGAAATTGAGTAGATACCAAAGAGAATGTAGGTCTCTTATTGTTACTCAGGGTAAGGGAATTTGAAAAAATAAAATACAGAAATGAAAAGTATATTACATTGTGGAAAACACCTCCATGTTTCAACCTGGGGAGTTTGATTTAATGTGTTAGGTGTTCTTGAAAGTGAGCATTCCAGATTTCATGTGCTTTTTGAGCTTTAATTAAATAATTTGCAAAAGAATACCATATGTGCACTAGCTTCTCAAGGGATAAAAGTGTAAATTTCTACCTTGATATTTGCAGACCATTGAACCCATTCCAGCATAGAAGGAGGCTCAGGGTTTTTCCATTTCTTCCAAATAACTGTCTGAGCAACTCCCAGCAAAACCAAGTTGGCATCTAGTAATATTTGTCACATTCTTCAAGGTTCAAGTTCCCCAACATACAAGCTACTACATTACTGAGAAATTTTCCCAGGGAAAGAACACACCTTTAGAGTGCTTTTGTTCTCCCATTGTAATAATAAAAAAAACATTAAAGCATACATAATGCAGCAGTCAGTACCTATTCTAGCTGTGCAGCAGTACAAAGTAAAAGGAGCCCAGAAGAAGAAAGGGAAGGCGTGAATAAGTGCTAACACAGGCACCAGGTGGAGTGGCACAGGCATTCATACCCCAACTGTCTAACTCACTTGTCTTGTTTTTATATACTTCAAACCGTGAGACAAACTCCACTGTTATGTGCAGCTTTGATAATATATAATTAGTTGGTGATTTAACAACCATTGGAAAAAATAGGACAGTAATCATGGTGGGGGGAAAGAATGAAATGCCACAAAAAGGAGCTGAATTAGCCCCTGCAGACAGCAATTTTTTGAACTCTTTGGGTAGTTTGTCAGACTGTAACAATAGAAATTATTTTGTAAATAAGAGCAGTTAATAAATTGGCAATGCTGCTGATCGACATCCCTCATCCAAACGAAAGAAACATTCATGTATCTGCAGTATAGATCTTTCCTAAGGAAATATTTTAAAACCTGAATAACTACTGCAAGCATTGTTTCTCTGATCAGAGGGATGATGTGAGCTATGCAGGTGGTGGTACAGGGAGGCAGGAGATCACCAGACCTCATTTAATTCTGGGATAGACTCACAACCCGCTGATCAAAAAAAAAGCTTGTCCCTATATTCCTAATGTTGAGTAGGATAAAAAAAGACGAGTCTTAAAAGTAACAGAAATCAGTCCCAGTCCTTGCTGGACCCTATGGGAAATTTGCCTTTAGCTTCAACTGATGTAAATATCTGCTGAATTCTGCTATTAAAATGGCTGAGCATATTTTCTGATGGGAAGAGAGCACCGGAGTTAGCCTTTGTATTCATTTGAGGCAACTATAATGGTGATTTTGTATTTATTAAAATACGCAACATGGTTGCAGGGAAAGGGTCTAACGGCTTACAAATATGATCAATTTTGTAGTTTATGGATCACTGGGATCACAGACTGGGAGGGGAGCTTTTACTCAGTTGCTTTATCATTCGCCTCAGCTGTCTCTCTTCCACAGAGGAAATTCAGCCCAAAAACGCTAACATGAAATCTCCCAGTTTAACTTGCTCCTCTACATTTGTGCTTAGATATAACCCTTTATGGAAAACTATTTTGGAACTAGCATTTTATACACAACTGTAATTTCCTATCCAAAACTTTGTGTAGGAGAAATAACAGTATCATGTTTGTAACCTGCAGACTCAGTCTGAGCACAGTTTAGTGGTTTGGGGTTTTTTTTCATCTGATGTCTACAAAGCAAGAGATCAGTTCTGTAGTTTTCAAGTTTTATTAAAATATAAAACTGGTATTCTGGAGTTGGAGGCAAGCCTAGACTTCCAATAATCTCATTTTTTGTCCTTTCCCCCTCAAAATAATTCCAGATTGTGGGATTCCTGAGTTGGAGATGGGTTTATATTTAAGATTTCTTAACATTCCAATGCACTCTAACTTCAATTCAATTCTAAATTCAATTTAAGAGGTTCAATATGCCAAGTGAAAATGTTGATAAAATTTATCTTAATGAAAAGATTCTTCAATGTAGCCTTTTCTTTTACTGGCTGACTTTAATGCTGAGTTTTCACTTAAAATGTTAAAGCCAATAAAGAAAACCTCACACTTTCCTAACTCTGAAGGAACTTTATCAGAATGCATTCTTGTTTCGATGCGGATTCTTGGTATAGTTCTCCAGTTGTCCTCCTCAGTGATGTCCTGCACAGTTTTGAAAAAACATTGTATAGAAGCGCACTGAAAAAACCCCTTAAAATCTAAACATTAATTTTATTCTTAATAAAATTACATATACACAAATTTTAAAGCAGATGTGTATTCTTGCCCCTCTTACATAGCCATGAGCCATTAGTCTATCATGTAAGAGCTTATTCAAAGAGAGAAGCAGCTCTGTGTGCAAATATACTATCTGTAAGAACAGTATGAGTTGGAGTTTCACATTTTATTCTTTCACACACTGTTGACACAATGGTGTCTACCATACCAACCAGAAGGTAAACAACTTAACAGAATTTTACATTTCAAAATTGTGCACACATGAAATCAAATCTCTGCTTTTCAGGCAAGAACAGTACTGTCCTTTAGGTTATGCATTGATTCCCTTGGCATTTTAAGATGATGCAGTGACTTCAGCAATGCAAATCAAGAGGATCAACAGTGAAAAAAAATCAAAAAGGTACTAAGAAAATAAGGAATTAAAATACAGTTTTGGGGAAAAAAAGTTTATATGCAGGCTGCAGATAAAACATAAGATTTTACAGCAAAGTTCATAATGATAAATATTATTGTATAAAGCATATGAAGATGAAGATTCCTGCAAGGAAGCTGTCTAACTTTTAGTTCATTTCCAAAACAGAAAACAAGTACTTCTGAAAAGTAGCTGAGGTGATGAGACACACAGTACGTTTTTATTTCTTAATTTTGCTGACAGACAGTATCAACACTGCTTGTTGTTCTGTAGTTTTACCAAACAGCTATTTAAAAAGATAATCTTTTAAATGTTGAACATTCCATAAAATAATGGTATGGTGTCATCTTGGGACCTCTGTCTCACTGAAAATGAAAACAGCTCCCTCAAAAGTAGTCAGATGTGCTCCCATTATCTAGCCTTATATACCCATCTGTGTGATGCATTTGAGCCCATTAAGGTATCCATTTCTGTGGCATTCAAAACACGATATTCTTGTGATTTAAACAGCAGGTTTTTGAGGTTTTTTTAATGGTGCATGTTGTGTAAGAGTCAATTTGAGCCATTTTGGACAAAGCTGCAAAGCTACCATAGACTCATAGTTCATCCTTGGAGGAAAGAGCTGTAAATCTGAGTGAGGGACATCTGAAAATTCCAATGGGTTTTAACTCTAGGACAGCAGCCTGTATTGCTGGAAAAGGACTGAAATTTCAGATCCTCTAAATCTCTATTTTTTGGGGTTTTGCTTATTTATTAGTGAGAATTATGGCATCAGCTGGCAGCATCAGGATTTCATGAATCTTTCCCTAAACCAGGAAAGACTCGACCTCAACGAGGGCTGTGACCACTGCCATTTCACTCCTCAGCTGTAGTGCTTATCTTTCTTCTGTAAGTGTGAAGGAGTAAGAGAGATCAAGAGGTAGTTACACCACATGTATCTTAGTCATCTATTTTTCCTTTTCTATATTGTTAGGTAGAAGATGCCCAGGTCTTTTTATACTCTTCAGTTTCCTAGTGGTAAAGTCTAGCTTTATATTTCCAGATGTGCACAAATTTCTCTTAAAAAGAGAAGGGGTGGGAAGGAAAGTTCCTGAGGCTTAGAAGTTATATATAACATTGCATAAAATTGCTCTTTAATGTATTTTCTGGGGTCTCTGTTCAATCCTGAAAGACTTGAAATTGTCATATTCAGTTTCTGGTAAATAACTTCTGTCAAACTTCTGCTTATCAGGAGTGTCCTTTTCCAAGCCTATGCTACCTGTGATGGCACTCATGGGGGTGGGGGTAGGAATTACTCGCTGAGGAACAGGATCTGAAGAAGGAAGCTAAATAGCTGGCTCTGAAATGGTGACTTCACCCCTGTATAACCCAGCTCAGAGCTACGTTTCTGTCCTTTTGAAAGTCTTAGCTGAACAGACATATGCTTTCATAGACCATCCGAGCTCATAAACACTGTGGGTTTTCATCGAGTTGGTAATTTGGTTTCATTTTGATCCAGTGCCACAGTCAATTTGTCGACTTGATTTTGATTTGATGTCTGTAACGCTCCACTTTTACTTTCGTGGAATATTAATGCTAGACTGGCTTTGATTTCATGGTTCTATTTTAGTTCAAGTTTCTTAACAAAATGTATTGAACTGATACTTCTAATGTGATTTTCAAAAGTGCCTAATCTGCACAATGTTTTCAGTATGCAGCACCGCTGCAGAGACTTTGAATACAAGGGTAAGTATCAGCCCAAAACTCCACCTAGATCTTAGTGCAGCAATAAGTTTGTTCAATACAGCAGTAAGCATGATAAAAACATCCATTGGAGTAGGTATTTTGTGTGGAAAAAAGCCATGGCTTTGCTTCCTTTTTACTTCTTTTTATATTTTTTTAAGAGCAATTCTTTCTAACAATGTCTGACAGACCAAAACCTTCATCCTTGCGTACAGTAAGAGTCATCCAAGGGTACTTCTGGACAGAGAAAAAGGGATATTTGCACACCCAGAGGCAGCTACCTGAGGTGGTCAACTAATCCCCATGTGCCACCTGCACTGCAAAAGGGAACAGAAGCCCATGGTCATGTTTGTCATCTACAAGAATTTATTTCTTCTGCCTGTCGAAGATCAGCCTATCAGGTTATATGCCTAATGCTGGGTAGTGCAAACAGTCCATAGAGCATGCAGAAATGCAAATGCAATTTCTGCATTCAGCCGAGAGTTTTCTGGTGGGAGTCAGGGATTGCTAACCTGTGTGGAAAACACATTATGGAGTGCTTTGTGCTGTTTCTTTTTTCTGCGGTGAAGGATACTGAGGAGTCATTAAGGTTTGCACATGTAGCTCCCCATATTCACCTATAAAATGGTTCACACTGAGTATACTCATCCCTCCACCAGTGGCTGAATTGACAACAGGACTGCAATTTCCTAAATCTTTGTCCTGTGCCTCCACTTCTGCATTGCATTCAGAAGTACCCCACAGGTAAAGTGAGGCTAGTTCAAAGGTAGGGCCTGAAACATCTCTCAACATCCTAATTCCCTCCTGGCTTGAATTGATAATTTAAAACATGGCATTTGTGAAATGCAAATGTTCACAGCCTTAAGACTGTTTCACCTTTTCAATCCAGTTGCTTTTTTGCTTCCTCCAGGCTCTAAAGATTTTTATTCTATTACTATACTGAATAGCTGAGCTAGGTCTGCCACGGGTCACCTTCTTATCTGCTAGTTTTAATCTGGATTTGCACTCATCATCCTCAACTCACTCCACTCAGGCTAAGCACCCTCTTCTCCAAGTAACAATTCTTACACTGCAATATTCTCTCTGTAAGTTAACCAAATAAACTCAGCCTCTGCAGAAAAGCAAATACAACTGGTAAACAGTGTGTTTTGTTTCATCAAGAAGTTGCAGGGGTTAACTCATGGAGGTTATAGTGGGAAACATTTTCCCATCTCCCTTGGAAGCTGGACCTGGCATGTCCAAACAGCCAAAGGCCCCAGTGAGAAGCTTGATGTCTATACCACTGCTGCATGACCCTAGACTCTTACTGTGGAGGCTTGGTTTTCCTCAAAAGCCCATCCTCTCCCCCTGTCTGCTCCTCAGCACTCCTCTCCACCAACCTACCAGGCCTCTTCACTGCACCCCCTTCCTGGGCTGCCTCCCATTCCTCTCCAAGAGGCCTTTTCCGAGCACTTGCCATATGCCTGGCCCCACCAAGTCAGTGCTGCAACCTCTCATAATTTTATATTTTTCAGCTCCCACAGTCAAATGATTAGGTGAGAATCTTGGCTTATGGTTTTAAGTAAGTTTCCTAGACCTCATGGTCACAAAGAGAAACTTAAAAACATGACTCAAGTGCACCCTAAAGGCTAAGAAACCTGAAGGCAATAAACCACACCCTAAATTTATTTTCTTTTTTAAATCTCAGTTTTAAGTTTTTAACCAATCTCAGGCCTTTCTCAGACTTTCCTTGTGATTTGTGAATGTCTGGGATTGGCAGTGCTGCAATCTGACCAAGCAGGTTGGAAAACATCATCCTACAATCCAGCTGCCCCCTGGGGTCTACTTCCCACCAGCTCCACCAGAATGCATCTCCTGCAATGCCCTTCTTCTGAGATGGACCAGGGACTCCTGCTAGATCCAGGGGGTCGCATAATGAGCCACTGTGTTGTCTGAGCTGCTGCTTCCCTTCTGCTATCTTTGGAAAAGATAATGACCATGTTGGTTTTCTTAGCTATCCCAGGGAGAGTGGTGTTCTTCAGGCAAGCACAGATATCTGGAAGCAGGAGAAAGAGGGGTGATCAAATCCATGTGTTTTCTATTTCCTGGAGGAATATGTTTTCAACTCTCACCAGCAAAATCCTTCTCACTTGTTTTTCCTCTACAGAATAATGATTCCAGGCACTCCTTCAGCTTGGTAAACATGCGTAACCTGAGGTTGGATTTTTCCAAGTAACAAGCTTTTGTTTCTTTTGTTGTAATTTCCAAATATAACAGGCCCAGAATAAAGGTTTGGATAAGATTTGCCCAACAAAGATTATTGATTTCCTGCCTAACAAACACAGCATTTAACTCCAGCTGCTTACCCTGTTTTTCCTCTGTATCTTATTCTGCTTCCAGATCCCACTGTCATGCTAGGCAGAAGAGCCTGCCTTCATTATTTCTTCTCTAGTCTCAGTAAGTGCTTATATTTTAAAGTTAAATTGATTTTTCCCTCTGTTCTATGAACACTGTCACTTGCTCTTCTGATCACACCATTTCCCTCACAAAAGGCAACAAAATTTGCAAAATACAAAGTATATGTTTTGTAAGTAGACTGAAGAATGCTAAATTCTAAAGAAACAAGGCCAAGGCAATAAAAAGCACTGAAATTAAGTGCTGGTGTTAAGAAGAATGTCATTGCTAGATTTAGCCCTGTTATGATGAGAACTGCAGGGGTTATTAAATGTGTCTTCCTTCTTAATAGCTTAATTGATGGTTTCAGTAGTGATGCACAAGTTGCTGTCAGGTGTTAGATAAAAATAATTAAATACAGTACAGTCACAACTCTGCTGATCAATGTGGGTCATGACAAAGTCTTCTAAAGGAAAAAAAGATTTCCCATCTTTGGTCTGCTGAGGGTTAGCTGATTTATAAACCTTACTTGAAATAGGAAATAATATTTTTTTTAATCTGCAGTCTTGCTAGTCGTGATCCAATACTGGAGGACAATATCAATTCACGTATTTATTATTAATAATCAATATAAGTATATAAAAAAAAACAAAGCCCTGTTATTTCAAGGTAGAGGTTGAAGCATAAAATCATTGAAGCCTGTGGCTTTGTTGTTGGGTGAATAAACAAATTATTGGAAAACCTGAGGGGGTTCCGATGACATAAACATGCAGCTCCTGGGCTCAACTCCTAGCCAATGGGAGATGATTTGGGGCGTCTCATATAGGCAACTAACTTCTTGGTGCTCAGGCTGAAATGTTGCATTGAACAAAATCAGACACAAGTGCACACCAGAAAACCTGCAAGTCCTCTGCAAATGTCTAAAGTGTGCCATAGATAAACCATGTCAATAATTAATGAAGGCCTTGATTATGCTACTGAACTTGTGAAGGATATGTTTTCTGTTGCTGAAAAAATCAAACTCATGTGAAGATGAGCTGCCCTCTCCTTCTACATATGGACTGCAGTGACCTCCTTAAATCTATGCTTCGCTGGATGTAAGTGGGGATGTAAGGAAATAATCCTGTTGCTGTGGGTTGGTAGTTACTGAGAAGAGCTTCAGTGCGACCTATGCAGAGGTGTTAAAATCTCCATTGAATGGAGGCAGCCAGCTGAAAGAGGAATGGGCTAGGAAGGAAAGTATATAGAGAAATGAGACTGCAGTCTGCTCCAGTTGCTGCTTGATCTGTGAAGATAGCAGAGCCTTTTCTTAATATATGCTTTTAGGCTAGGATTGAAACACTCAATAAAAATATACCTGGAGCTAACAGACAGTTAGCTTTTACTGCTACTGCTTTTTCTCTGTCAGTACTCCTTAGATTAACTGCTTTACTTTTATGCCAGTATTTGAACAAATGGTGCTATTACAAGCTTCTCAGAACCAGTGAAGTGGTTTGTTTTGGTAGCTAAGAGTACATTATACCCCACAGACTATCCTCTAATTCCTGAAAAGAATAAAAACCTTTATACTGTGCTAGACATTATATTAAGTGGAAACTGAAAATTTTACAGGTAAAATACTTCTTGCAAAACATGACTTCTGCAAGTGGCATTGCCCAACTTCACCAGGAGCTGGATTTCCCATGCAGTGAGCTTTCCGCTAATTGAAATCAGTTCAAAAAATGCACACTGGGAGCTTGTACAAACTTTACAGAAACATAAACCTGTGGATGCCATTACGCTGGTGAATTCGCAGCCTGAAATGCATGTTAAGATAAACAAGCTCCTCTTTTGCTGAGCTCCACCCCGTCCCCCGGAGTACTGCTTTCACCTGGTGAAGCAGAGCAGCACCTTGCTGGTGGGCACCAAAGGCTGGTCTTCCACGGGACCAGAGGGACCAAAAGAAACTGGCTCTCTAGAGAGCATTGCCATTTTCTCCAAGGTCTGAGAATCAATGGATGCTTACATTTTCTCTTTTCTAACTTATATATCTTATTCTTGCACCCCCGAGAGAAAGAGGAAGGTGTAATCTCTCTCTTGCTTAAGCTAAAATGCAATAGTCACTGTTGCTTTCTGAAAGTGACTGGTAGCTATGCTGCTATTCCTGCTCAGATGGGCTGCCTTAAAGGGAAGCTGGGTGATGCCTATGTTTAACTCTGTGCCGGAGTAGTGACATTAGCAAGATCAAGGCCAAAACTGTGCCCACTTTTTCTCTTCATAAAAGTTGAGAGAGTCATTAAGAACTCTGTCAGGAGCTGTGTCCAGTGAGCCGCATAGCAAGAAGTAAAGCAGCAGCTTGCCTAGGGATCATTATTGAACAGAGAGATGAAACAAATCACTGGGGAACTGAAATGACTCACTGACTTTGCGTTCAGCTCCACACCTACAGCCTCATGGTTATTACATTAAAAATAAATTGAAGTACTTCACATCATCTACCTTAACACTGAGGTAATACTAGTGACAGGTATCAAGATGTTGTGTTTCTGTAAAACTCACATTTCACAAATATTAAGCTATACAATGATTTATAAACATGCCAGTTTTATAAAACTATAGTAATATGGTAAATGCAACCCAAACCATGCGTTTAAGTCCAAAAATAGATAAATAATTAATAGAGATGTCATCCTGTCATGAAAACTGAGTGACAGATTAATAAAATTTTCCACACATTTCAATATATTTATCATACACCTTCACTGAGCATTTCTAACTGTGACATGTTTGCATTAGATTGTTTTCTTTTAAACTGAGTTTTATTGAATGCTTACTTTCCCAGAAGAATAATAATGCTGGACTGGACCAGTGGTCCACTGGGTGAAATTCATAACAACCACAGCGTTAATGCAGCTGCATGCTGAACTTGGCCTTCATCTTTAATATTCTTGTGATTAAAGCATGACTATAAATGAAAACAAGTGAACTCCTGACACCACAGTTGTCAGCAGGCTATTTTCTTCCATTTACTTCTCCAGCACTAAAATTTCACCCATAACTGAGACTGAGAATTGTTCTTAATTTGTTGAATTGGTTCATCCTAGGATTTTTTCCCTTAAAATTTCTAACATTTTTTTTACTTTGACCTCCACTTAAAATGGCAATAACACCTTGTTTTTCCTCTTTCCTGAGTAGCTGAGGTTATTTTTTTCCAGTTATTCTTTCTGCGCGCTTTCCCTTGCATTATTCAGTAATGTTTTTCAGTTTCTGCTGTGCCATGCTTTAGCTTGCTTTCATCCTTCTGAGCTCCTCAGCCACCTCTCATCCAAGCTAACCTGGATCGCTTTGTCTACTACATATTTTTCATCTGTGTTCCCCTGCTTTCAAGAAAAATATGCAAGTAAACACATGTGTATTCAGAGAGGGAGACTAAGGCACTTCAGTATTAACCTTTGCCCACACTAAAAATTAACCATTTAATCCCACTTTAGTGAGCGTTTCTGTCTTTCAGTCAGGATGGCGCAGCACTTCAGCTCTCATACAATGAACACTTATTCTCTTTAGGCATCCCTCTCATGAGGGATGAAGCATTTTCTGAAAGAAAATTCAAATAAAATGACATCCCATTCTTCACTAGATTTTTGTTAACTTGCCCAGGGATTTTTTTTTATAAAGAAGATAACAGTATATAAAATGAAACACAATCTAGTTGAAAAATATCTGAATATTATTTCAGTATCTCCAGGCATCAGCACCCTGACCTTGTAACAACCTTTATTTTTGCCACTTAGAAAGAATAGGTTTCACAAAAATACATTCCCCAATCCATGTGATGAAGATTGAGACAAATCTTTCACCATACTGCAATACTCACCCTCCTCAGCAAGCTTGTGTTTCACATGTTTCCCACATCTCTCAATTCTCATATTTTTGTCTTCTTTATTTCATTCAGTTGGTCAGAATTACCATTTTTTAAAGAACTTCTGTTAGGAAAAAACACTTGAGCCTTGCCACTGAATCTGGGGTGCTTTCTCTTACCATCCTGCTTTTAGTTGTATCAATATCTGTTAAGAAATGCTTCCAGGTGGCCTTCACACTGGTTTCTAATCGTTTTCATATTTTAAAGTACCTTTATCTGCAGGATTTTTTTTTACCAGATTTGTCATTACACAAAATATTTCTATATAAAGCAAAGTGTTAGGGTGATAATTAATTTCTATTAACTTATTCCTTTGGAACATTCATCAGCGTTTTTTAATCAAAGTGACTAAATTTAGGTAGAAAAATAAGTAATTTGATTTTTCTAAAGCACTGAGCTCACTGGCACAAAATGGAACTGCTCAGCATTTTTTAATTATGATATTTGAAAGCAAAACTTCGCATACCTGTTATTTTTAAAGTCCTGAGCCATGTCATTTTAGAGGAAGAAAACAAACTTTACATGGGAATTCAAATGTCCAAAACAATCAAATAATATCCAAGAAACTACACCTGTCAACATTTTCAAAATATTACAGAAAGCAGGTCTGGTCTGTACATGTTCTAGGGCCTACCTCATGAAGAAAAACTGAGGACACTAACAAATTGCTAAAGATAACAGAGCAATTTAAATCTTTTCCTCTGGAAATAATATGAATTACCAACATTTTTATAGCACTGCCATCAATATAACATACACAAAGCCCTCAGAAATTAATTAGCAACCTCAGCCTTTCTTTCCTCTACCTATTTACAGATTTACATACTTTTCTGAGCAGCATTTAACTTCAGTTAATGAAGCTATCACTGAATAAAAGATAAATGCTTGAACAAAGCTTCTGGTATTCATCAGGGAAGTGTACTGCAGTTACAAACTGCAGGCTCTGATTGACACTCAGCAGTGACAAGTTTTCAAGAAATTCAGTTAAGGTTGAATTTGCAAGAAATATCTGTATCCTTGTTTTGTTGTTTTGCTGTTTTTACAGAATCTCTCATAAACCAGGTGGTCGCAAGATGGAGCATTTGCAAAGTGATTGTAGACAGCATTATTCTGCCACATCAAATTAGTCTGGATCCCTCCCTGAATTTCTTCTTTGGCTTTATGTCAGTAGCTATGCCAAAGAATCATAAGAAATTATAATAGAAAAAAAAACAAAAAACAGGATCAAAGTAAAACAAATCTGTATTATGGGGTTTATTATTATAATAACCAAAATAAAAGCAAAATTTTTTTATTTGATTAAACATTTAGTTCAATAGGAATCTCTGAACTTATTTCTGAGTCACTTCACCCTAGCTGTCACTTTTCCACAAATTTCACAAGCCAGTGTACTTCTTGACACTAAAACAAACTTTAAATTCTTCAAGGAATTCTAGAGCACAGAATAAAATATCTTAAGAAGCTGCTTCAGTGTTTCATATGATGTAATCCGAGTAATTCATCTAAAGTCCCTTCCTCTAATAAATCACTTGGTTAATTAGGACTCCACCATGAGTCAACACAAAGATAAGCGCTGTTGTGCTTCGGTACTAAAGCTGTAGTTTCTGTTATTTCAAGTGACAAATTATATAATAATCTAATTCTAGTTTTAGTTATTTCAAATACAGGGAAAAAATAATATGTATTTTAATTCAACAATAACATGTTAAACTTCATAATTACTATTACCAGTTTTGATGGCCTCCTTCCCCAAGAGGCTCTTACCTTCCTGAGAAAATTAAATTCTGCTGCTAAAAAAATTAAATATGAGGTGAGCTGCAATGTTTAAAAACATTTACTATATCAAAATTAATTAATTTTTTTTAAATATTAGTTCAAATGCCAGGTGCTTCCTAACAAGTACATAAAAACCTTTCAGGTACATTTTGGTACTGACTGCACAGACGTCATCAAGTTCCCCATAAGGGTAAATACCATGTCTTCATCTACTCCTAAACGATTTTTTTTCCCTCTGATGGTCTGCCCCACTAAGTAACCATTTCACAGTTCCTTGATTACTACCTGCAGTAGCAAATGATGGCTACTGCACCAGCAGTCTTCATAACAGTGAGTAAAGTGACAAATGGAATGAAGTAGATGGACTAAGTCTGAAGATAACACAAAATGGAAATTCCTGCCAGAGAAGTGCTTGAAGACACATTGTCAATAACTTCCCTGGTCATTAGCAGAGCAGCACGTTCAATGCTGGCAAATCTTTTCAGAAAAGACGCAAAGCTCTTCTCAAGAGTTCACCCAGGCTCTTTTCTGATGATCCCACCCAGGTTTTTCAACAATGGACAGATAGGCAGGCAGGCATGTTACTTACTTCCCTTAGCCACTTGAGCTTATTTGTAACCCCATCTTCCTATGTGTCAAAACACAACAGGATCTGCACCTAAACCCCAAGTCTATCTCCACAGCGGTTATAACTGGTAGTACCGGCATATTCTTTGGAAAGAAAAACCAAATGCACAATGCTTCCTAACAGAAGGTGTGGCAGGTTCCACAGCCGGCATGTCACACAGGTTTCTTTGGTAGGCTTGATGGTTTGTCAATTTTTGTTCCATCTGGGCATATTAGACAAATTTAACACGAAGTAGAGAATCTCATCTTAATTCTACTAAGAATTTAGAAGACTTAGACATTGCAAATATGAGATTTGACATCAGAAGCCACCTGACAATGACCAGTATTACAAGGTTGCTTCACATTTGTCATTTTAAAAGTAAAATTCTCACCAGCTGTGAAGTTAAATGACAACAGAAAGGTGGTGAGTGTAGAGAAGAAATAAAAATATTTTTCCTTTTCCTTTTTAATCTCTCTGCGTTGCACGTGGCGAAATCATTATCTTTTAGGTCAAATAGTCCCAAGTATACAAGTTGCTGAGCAACAGTGACACCACTACGAAGAGCAAGCTGACCTGTCCAAATTTAGTGAATATGCTCTACAGATTCTAATGGGTTTATAGAAAATTATATCCATAAATAAAAAGGGTTTGGTTTTATTCTTCACAAATATTGCAAGTGTGGGTTGTCCATCACTTTGTATCTGCTGTATTCAACTCTTTTATGGAAAATTAAGATAAAATAGAAACACTCCACAGTAAAAGGAAAAGTAGGAGTACTTACGGCTCATTTTGCACAGGGGTGGGTAGCAGATGAGCTGTATTTCAGAGTGAGCTGTTCAGCCCAAGAGGCTAGTGTGCTTTCCTTGCCATTCCAGTGGGGCAAGGTGGGCTCATGCCATGCTCAAGAGGCTGCCATGTTTGGGACCTGCTCCCCGCGGCCGGGTGGGAGCCGCACCGTGCTGCCAACACTAGAGGGCACTCCGGGATTAGCAGACTGCAGCACTATCTCCTAATGGGATGGTGGGTCCGGCGGAGCGCTCCAGCACCCAGCACCTGCTTCCTGCCAGGAGACACTTAGCATGGTGGAAGCAATGCACTATCTACACTCAGCCCAATAAAGGAGGGGCTTATGATGCTAAGGAGGACCTGACCAGGTGGTATTGAAACTTTATCAGCATAGATAATATAGTCACCTTAGGTGTGAAGTATCGAGCTCAGGAAGAAGTGAGGTGGCTCTTCCCAAAGGAATGGTCAGTGTAGCACTTCTCAGTCACCATGTTTGGTTTCTTTCCTCATGGGGTGATAAATATTATTCTAGTTTCATCTCCAAAAGCCCACCCTTAAAGAAGCTCATTTTGCGAGTATTCACACATCTTGCAGAAAATGTCATGCCTTTGTGACTGAACATCTCCATCTTCTCCCCAGCCAGGCAAGGAGAACAGCGGATTTCCAGGTGTCTGCTTTTTCTTGAGAAACCAGCTTAAGAAATGCACGGCTAATGGACTAAAACATGAAGGAGGGGCGAGGGCTGCTCTTCTATGCTGTCACTTTCCAGAAGGCAGAAGAAAACCCTCACTGAGGTTCCAAGGCCACTCGTGGCTGGAACATGAGTGGAGCCTGTTCCCAGTGATCTCCACTGCCCTTTGCATGCTGGGAGACTTAGATTGACCTTAAACCATCTTCAGCTGTGCTCTAGGAAGCCTTGAATAGTCTCAATGATGTTTATTCTAAAATATTCTCTTCATGACTAATTCATATTTTTCCTTGATATTTAATCTAATTTGCTGCAGGCTAAGCCCTTTAGCTTTTGGTCTGTTGACAAATGAAAATTACTAGTCCCTGTAGTCCTTTTCATTCTCTCTGTGGATCTATGGATACTTATCATTTCTTCCTGGTCTTTTTTCTGTTTCTTCAATAACTCCTAGAGCATAAACACATCTGCTACTCTTCTCCTTCCTAGTTAAAGGAGAAGCAGATTCCAGGTGTTCAGAGATGGCTGAAGCAGATGCTATCAGTGAGTTTTAGGTAAATGCCACATTCCCCATACATCTATCCAGACCAAATCCTTTTGTGCCGAAATGCCTTTAATTACCATCTTTAGGCTCTTACTGAAATATTTATCCCTGGGATGTTTTCTTTCCTGCTCTTCTGGGTAATATATCAGGGTATCTTCTCCGCTGCTTCTGTTGGCTTTAGTTTAACAGCTATTACATGCTTCATTAATATTTTAAGTAATGCATACTATATACCTCATGCTTAATATGACCCTTTCAAATTGTAGTAGGTGAGAGTTTGATCCTGAACTATAGTATTCCACAGATCCTTCACAGACAGCTTCTTAGTTATACATATTATATATATTTTATACATTTTATATATGTGTGTATGTAAATCTGCTCAACAAAACCTGACATTTTATGGCCTAGTTTCTGGTGCGTAAAAAGCCAATGCCTCTCTGTCATTCTGGAAGGAGGCTTGTATTCTTTCCTTTTGTTTAGAAAATACTCTGGAAATCCAGACCGTGAAGAAGATGCTTTTGTGCATCAATTTGTTTGACAGCAGTCCAAATTCCAGCCCATGTTCTCATTAGCAGCCTTGGGCAACTATTTTACCTACATCTCATCTCTCAATTTTACCACTGTAAACTGGAGATAAAGTTCCCGTCCCACCTGGGAAATGCACTGATACTTGTGAGATACCTGGGTGCTATAAAAGGAGAACTAGGCAAAACTTGTGTGCAGTCAAATTATAAAGCTCCTAAAAGATAAACAAAACATAAGTAAATCAGATTTCATATTCTTCAGCTTTTGTTTACCTACCTCTAAAACAAGAAATCCACTGGACTCACTGCTGTTCCCTTGTGTTGTCTTCATTGATTTGGTCAGATCACCTACACCTGAGCAAAGTTTTCTCCATGAGCCGCCTCCCTGTGAGGGCTGGTTTGGGCACCTCAGCCACAGCAGTGGCTGGGACAAGCAAATGAGTTCCTTGGGACATGGATTTCTTTGTGTTTTGGAGTACCATGCACTGAACAACATATAATCAGTGCAACAAAACTTTTAACCTCTTTCGGCTACATTTAAAAAAGAAATTATTTGGGGCTACAATAGAGAATGAGAAATTTCATCTGAAAAGGCTGATTTTTGTAAAATAAATATTATGCCTTACAGGAGGAGAAAAGGAGAAGCATTTTCACCTACCTGTGATCACTGTCCATGTTCTTTAAAGCAATGACCCATCCCAAAGGCCAAACTCTTCCAATCTTGGTCACACAGGCATCACCTATGAAAAAGTGCCCAGTGCTGGAACATACCTTTTTAAAAATGAAAAATTGACCATTTCAACATGCTATGGAGATATATGTGAAGACATCAGGGGAAAAGCAAATCATGCAAGATGAGTTAAATTTCTAAGCCCTTGTCCCACAGAATTACTTAAACATGTAAATCCAAAATTTTTCAGATAACTACAGAGTGTTTTCTAATATAATACAAGTTGAGAATGTCTGGCCCTTTAAAAAAGTATTGGACACACTGCTCATGCCCTGTGGAGCCTGGGTGAGTGTACAAAGCGAATGTGAGGGCCTCTCCATAAGTATATGTACACAGAAAATGCATGGGCCTGACAGATAGAATAACTAACACTTGCAAAATTGTGCTCATGTACACCAAAGGGTATCACAGGGCCGGAAATACCAGATAAAATAAGCAACTCCTCAGAATCTTCCCAAATTTTCTACATGAGAGAAGAAACAATATTCAGGAAAAAATGCAGATACCAACCCCCTTATCAAGCCTTTTATTTTATTTTGATTTCTTCAACCCCCTGGGCAGCAAACGCTGATGAATGTAAGTTACCATGCTGAAATGGATGGAACTAATCGCATATTGGCTGGTAAATAGGTGTCTGCAGGATGCTGTGCCTGCTTTCCGCTTAAACGTTAGTGCCAATGACACAAGACATAATTAGCATTATTGTAATGGTAACATCATCTTTTGTCTTTTTTTTTCCAGTCAGGAATTAGAAATAGAAAATAATATTATGTCAGCCTGCATGAGAAGAGTGCTGGACCTGCAGAGTTTTACAGAACACTGCAAACATCTTGCTAGTGCAAACAAGAGCAACTCACCGTAAAATTAAGGGAACAAACACTATCCACTCAACAGCATAGAACACAATGTTGTTCTTTATTATATTATTTAAAAGGGGCAGATTTACTCGGTCATAAATTAATAATTCAGAAGGTGTAAGAAGGCACAGCCAATTAGCTGCACTAATTTGCATTTTTATGCCCCTTCATTAGTTTTCTAAGGTTTTTCTCTTCTATTATAGCAACGCAAATGCCATCTTCCAAAAGGTGAATAGCCAACCTGGTTTTTGTTTGCATGGTAATGAAGCTTCTTCAATTATTGAAAGACCAAAAAATTTAATAATTTTTAAGATAAAGCTTTGTTGCTACAATCTCTCTCCTTTATGTTAGTTGTCACAAAACATGCTTTTTAATGTAATTTATTTTAACCTGAAGCAGAGAGTTTATCAGGTGGCTGATTTTCTGAGGTTCCTAAAATCATGCCTAACTTTGATCATGTGAGTGATCCCTTGAAGTGAGGTATTAAAATCCTTTCTTAACTTAGAGGATGACAAATAGCTCCATGTACTATGGCTTTGTTTGCAGCGTAGGGTCTCTTTAACCTTGTGCAGGAATAAAGTGAGAAGGGTTTAATATATGAATTTGCCTATTAGCAGAACTTGCCTTTCTTATCAAGGAAAGAAGAGCTGCTCTCCCATGCCCCAGATATCCGCTGGCACCTGCACCTTCAAAAGCTTCCTGCTGTCTGCCCCAGGGATCTCCCTTTTGGTCATTACTATCTATGGGCACAGTCTTGCTAAAGTTGACGTCTTTAGCTTCTGAGAAATACTCCTGAGAGCAGCAAGGTTAAAGCTAAAAGCCTTGCTGCAGGCATGACTAAAGCGTTGGTCACCAGGGTGCTGCGGGCCAGGTGTACTTACTTCGTCTCTGCCTTCCCATGCAGGGCACCAGCAAATCCCACTGGCTTCCGGGAGAGCTGCTCCTAACCTGCAGCTGGCTTGACACGTACTTATTTTTCCATTTTTACTCTGGTATTTTCCTTTCCAAATGCTTTCCATGTGAGGCCATTTCATTTTATTTTTATAATTAATTTATTTTTAATACAACCCCTCATTCCAGATGTAGATAACACATACACACACTCAAGCATACGTATAAGCAAAGTAATGCTGAGGCTACACCTTTATATAAATGTCTCTGAGGCAAAGTGCAAACCAAAAGAATTCTACAGATATTTCAGAGGGCCAGTGGGGATTAATCTCAAAAAAAGGGAAAAAAACCAAAATCTAGAGAATTAAGCAAAGGTATGATCTGTTTTCTGAGGCAGCCTCTGAAGGGACCTGGCTCTTCAGGTTGTCATGAACACTAGCTGAAGAAACCATAGGAAACCTACCCTTCTCTGTTCACCTCTGCAGAATACTCATCTTCTGGGATGTTTGATCTTTCTAGAGGCAACCAGGAGTGGTGCCCCCTCCCAAGGGCCACAGCACCACTCCCTGCTCCACCCAAATACACTCCATGCTGTTCCCCAGTTGCTTCAGCTTTTTTCTCTTTCAGCAGAGCTGGAGTTCACAGATTTACAGGTCATCTTGGATTTTTTGTCAACAAACAATGAACAAGAAGGCACAGTTTCATTTCACTGGTAGTGCAGATAGCATGCTGATAACACAGACCAAATGACCAACTGTAAGGTCAGCAGTGTGCGTTGATGTGTTTTAGAAGGCTCTCTTCATTTTGTGTTAACTTCTTGGTGGAGGCTGCATGCGAAGGTTGGGCTCTGAATCACTCCAAGCACAAAGGGGAGGGTGGCAGAGGAACTAATGGTTGAATCAACTATAAGAGCTATGACTCAACAGCAAGCCTCATTATGCCAGCAGGTATTAAGAGGTGAAACCAGGGCCAGCAGGTGCAACAGAAAAGAAGAAACAAAATGGTTTGAATTAAAATGTATTTTTAAGTAGAATTGAGCCAAAAAAAAAACCCAAACTGAGCAAACAAGGGCATCTGAAAGCATAAAGGATGTTTTCTAAAAACATAGTAGGGGCAGGAGTTTCTGCCTATGCCCTTGCTCCAGCCTCTCTGTTACCTCCTCCCTTGTACCCAGGTCCAGCCCTTACACATAGAATCATAGAATGGTTTGGGTTGGAAGGGACCTTAAAGATCATCTAGCTCCACCCCTCCCTGCCATGGAGGGGTGTCCCTACCTCCCACTAGTCCAGGTTGCTCAAAGCCCCATTCAACCTGGCCTTGAACACTGCCAGGGAGTGGACAGCCACAACTCCTCTGGGAAACCTGTTCCAGTGTCTCACCACCTTCATGTAAAAGAATTTCTTCCTAATATCCAATCTAAATCTACCTTCCTTTAGTTTGAAACCATTCCCCCTTGTCCTATCACTCCACGTCCACGCAAAAAGTCACTCTCCATCTTTTCTGTAGGCCCCCTTCAGGTACTGGAAGGCTGCTATGAGGTCTCCCCAGAGCCTTCTCTTCTTCAGGCTGAACAACCCCAACTCTCTCAGCCTGTCTTCATAGGAGAGGAACTCCAGCCAGATCCAGCTGGATCATCCTCGTGGCCCTCCTCTGGACTCGCTCCAACAGCTCCATGTCCTTCTTATGTTGGGGGCTCCAGAACTGAAAACTGAACAGAGTATTCCAGGTGGGGTTTCATGAGTGTAGTGGGAAAGAATCACCTCCCCTGACCAGCTGGTCATGCTTCCTTTGATGCAGCCCATGCAGTCTCCTGCATGGCTCTGCATGCCCTCCCATGTAAGGGGGACAATGGTGGCCTGCAGGCAGGCTGGGGCTGTCATTTGTATTCCCACAGCAGGACAGACCTTCCCAACCTCCAGTTAATCTCTAGAGTTGCAATGCATTGCTCTTTCCCCTTCCTACATGACAGAAATGAGGATCTCTGAACATGCTTCTTTGGAGATCAAAGACCAGCTTTTGTAGCTTAGGTGAATTTCTGTTTCTTATGTCGATCAGAAAAATCAATATTTTATTATGTAGTGAAGAATTCATAGCTTTCATGACTGATATTTAGGTTATAAATTAAAATTATTTGCAAAGCACAGTTTTTTAAGAATGCCATTAAGTCCTTGTTCCAGATCATCTCAGAAGAATAACATACTCATGTCACATTTTTGACTGAAAGTTATTACTATTGGAAGGGATCTGTTGATTATCTCATGTGACTCCTTTCATCACAGAGCTACAGGACTCCCCTAAACTTATTTCTGTATCAAGAACAATAGGGGAGCCAGACTGGAAGCTGATCTTTATTTTAAAGTTTCTGTCCAGAGAAAGCCCACAACAGCCTTCAGTAATTTTTTCCAGTGATCAGTTCCCTTCTCTGTGGTAAGTTACTTCAAGCCTAAATCTCTCTAATACCAGGCAATTAATTTTTCTGATCTTTGCCAGAGAAATTAAAGGTGTCTTCATATCAGTTTTTTGTTCTTCAGTAAGTTACGGAGTTTGAACTTCAGTCCTTCATTTTCAGCATATTTTCCAAACCTTTAAGCTCATCCAGAGTTCCTGTCAAACCTTTTTTTTAAAAAAAAAAAAAAAAAAAAAAAAACAATAATCAAAGTTCTTCAGAACAGTGTACCAGTAGCAGAGATAAAAGATGGCAGTGGCAGGCTGCTGGATCCCAGCACAGGCATATGAGGGGAGCTGCACAGTGCCCCACTTGCGCAAAGCCCCAAGCCAGACCTCACCAAGGAGCTATGGCCTCTGTAGCACCTTCCATTTTCCTCACAGTAAATTTTCTCCTGAGAAATGCAATCTCCTTGCTTTTACTCATATTCTCCTGATTATAGTCCAATGATCATTCAGCACTTTGGCCATGGTGCACCGTGGGATCTCCATGTGTATCTGATTACCCATCGTAAAATCAAATCCTTTTCAGTCCTTGCTTTCCAGCATGGAGTCTCTTCCATCCTACAAGCGTGGCTCTCATTGTTCCTCACTGCACAGGCTTCCAAAAAACATCTTGTTCCATTTCATAAAGAAATTCATATTACTCTCTGTCACTCACCAGCCTTATTTATCATTTAATTTTCCACCAGTTTCAGTGGTATAAGAAAACTTCATCAACAAAATGTCATGTTTTTTTAATTAAATTCATAGATGTCAAGTGGATTTTCTATTGCTTTATTTTCTTAACAAAATGTCTTCTGGTGTCAATGGATGTCCTTTAAAAAAGTTTATTACATCAACAATATTATCTTGATTGAAAAGAACTTGTAATCTCATCAAAGGATGGTATCAAATTAGTCTGACAAAATTTATTTTTTGCAAAGCTCATGTTGATGGATATTAATTGTGTTTGAGCAATCTCAATTTGATGGGCCCTTAATTTCCTGAGTTAGTTCTGTTGTCATTTTTAAATATTGGCACAACATCAGATTTTTCCCAACTTGAAGCTTCCCCTGCTTCAAGACTGTAATCATCAACATTAAATGCCCATGGAGGACTTTTGCTAGTACTTTTAAGACCATTGGTTGCAGGTTAATTAGACATGCAGATTTTAAGATGCCTAACTTTAATAAACTGCTGTAACTTGTTAAAATTAAAAGTACTACAATGTCACGTCATACGACTCTACCGTCTGGCTTTCCCCAAATGCAGACACCAAGTGCCCTAGATTCTGCTTTCCATGAGTTCTTGTCAGTTTGGTTATCTCATCATACAGTCACAGAACAATTATATTATCAGGATTCCAAGCATAACTGAACTCCTTTGAGTACCTTTCCAATCGCAGATTTTGTCTTTAACATTTTGCTTCCACTATCTACCTTCTAAAATCCATGACTGCTCCAGCTTTTTTTTTTTGTTACTTTTCACTATGATTTATAGATGCTTTTCATTTTACTTTGACCCATACTGACTGCAACAACATCATTCTGAAATACACAAACTGAGCATCTAATAAAATGTTATTCAACAATCTCTCTCGTTTTCCTGTTTACATTTTCTCCAGTTGATTATCTCAAAATTATTTTCAGCTTTATTAAATTGTCCTTTTCAAACACCTGAGAATACGTATTCTTGGCAGAACTCACAATAAAAATGTAATCAAGATAAAATCAGTTTCATCTATTTTTTCAGTTCTGTAATTACTCTTCTCTTCATAAGGTCCCATCTAGAATTCTGTCCCATTAGATACAATTTTTGTTTATATGGGAAGTTATTATGTATAATTTTAAAAATTCAAAGGGTGCCTTAAAATTAGCGGCTTGTGTCACATGTCTTTCAAAATTATGTCAATCCATAAAAATATTTGGGTTTGTTACACGCTGTAGCTCTATGGTTGCACAGCCATTTGCCTTATTCTCTAGTGTGTCTGGACATTTCTAACAGACCAAAGCTATCAATCTCTCTTGCACTTTAGCAATGTGACCTTGATCCTACAGAATCCTTCTCTTTTTTTATCAGTGGTCAGTAATTTGGACTAAAGCTAGGCCATTTTAAATCAGTGTCTCTCCTACTGCTGCATTTTTCATTCAATCTTTTCAACATAGACTGTTACAGCCATTAGCTTAATACTATGTACATTGGATTTTTCCCATTTGTTTTCAGAAGAACTAGATTTATGCTTATAAATTTCCACTATTGATAAAGCACATAACAAATGAAATGCTGTGCATATTAGAATAAATTAAGTTGTAATTAAGCTATGTTATTAAACATTTTTACATTTAACTGTTATGATCATATTGGTCATACAGAAGATCAGATAACTGAAGTCAGTGTGAAATGTCAGAAAAAGCTGATATTCCATATTTATTCCTTCACACTTGATTTTCTTACAATCATTCTACTGGTTATAATGAGTATGAAGTATGACTGCGTCTAGACAAATGTGTTAAGGGCTTTAATAGCAAATTTCCTGGTACAGCTGTTATTATTTCTTTAAGTTGCTATGGAGACTTACTAGTTTGAGGCATCACCGTTTTGATGATTTTCCATAGCAATACTGCTTTGGCTCCAGTGTACACCCCAAAACAACCATGACTGTTCTCCAGGATAATTTATCTTCAGTTAACATATTAAAATATCTACACAACTGCCTAGAATATGGTAGTAAGCAATTAGACTTGCTAAAGGACTGAACTGATGACTTACTTGATGAAATTATTGTTAGGTAGAATGAGTTTCATAATTAAGGTTTTAGTAAAAAAATAAGTAAAAATACATAGCCAGGAGAAAATAGGAAAGGCAGAGTATTTTGTCCAAAGAATGTTTTTATGCTTTCCCAATTATTTAGATTTTAAACCTCAAGACCAGAACATCCCTGCTAACTCTCAGACTTCTCAAAAGTTAAAATATTCAATTTTGTCAGTTTTCTTCTCCTCTTAATGCTCAAACAGAAATAACTATTTTCTTTTTCCTTTTTAGATAATTGTTGCTATGTGGAATTGTGGAAGAAATACATTTTAAGAATTGCATAGCCCATTGAAAATAGTGTCAAATGACAAAAATCATAAACCACCTTTCTATGGACAAAGCATATAGCTATTATATGGATGACTGAGAATCTCACAGTGTAAAATATTCTGTTCTGAATTTAAAACGCTCAGGGTCTGATATGTCTTTCACCCTCTGTGCAGAGATATAAACAGCCCAGAGTAAATTGGTTTTACGCCCACAGAAGCAGAGTAGAGGAACTCACTCCAGGCTGGGAGTGGGGTGGACCTCACCTCCCAAAAGTGATGGGAGGAAGGGAAAATGCACTGAAAAGTTTACTTTTCGCCATTTATTTTCACTGTTGCTCCTCAGCCTTTTGCTGCAGCCACCATCCCTGTCTCCTTTTACACATAGCTTTGGTGTCATTTTATTAGAAAACCCAATACTGGACCAAATTTGCAGGATGAACCATCACTCAGTAGGGCCTTCTAGAGACAAAAAAGGAGAGCAGTTCAAGTGAGAACCAAAAAGAAAGTTAATCAAAGACATTTTTGCCAGTCCAGTGATACTTCGGACTGTTCAGATCAGTGATTCAAAGATCTGATTTATTTTACAAAAGAGCCACAGAATAATTACTTCTGTTGAGAAAGAAAGGACGAGGTTCTCCTTTGAACACTCAGCTCCATGACTTCTACTTGGTGAGCAGGAGTAGAGCAGATGCCCTCACACCTGCCTGCAGCCTTTGAGTGGGGCTCTGAAGGAGCAACAACCTTACATTTCATCTTCACTAATGTCCACACACCTGGCTTGTGTCCCTGCAGCTGTCAGGTAACTCAGGGCTATGCTTGGATATTTTTTATAAGTGTAGTTTTTCTTCACTAGTTTACTCAAGCCTATTAATAAAGAAAAACAAGGATAACAATAAAAAAGCCGCACCACTTTCTGTTTTTCTCTTAATAATTTTATTCTGCTACTTGGCAGTAACACCAATAGGCATCTTCAATTTTTACATTTGCCCTGCTTTTTATTTTCCTAATGTTTCACATAATGAGTTAATTTTTTTGCAGGTGTTTTTCTTGCATTGCCAATGTATTTTCCATTAACATACCTTTGTGAACACATGCAGACCATATGATGCTCATCTAAGAATATCTTTTTCTATAAAATTCGTGCCCAGTGTGTATAACATTTGAGTTTTCACCTCAACAGCAGCCCTCTTTGCTGAAAAAAAGAGCATTTCTCTTCAAACAACCTGGACTTTCTGCATGCTAGAAATATTGGCTTATGGCAAGCCTACATCAGGTTGCAAGCCTCTGAGTGGGTTTTGAACTAGTGACTAACAAACTGAGTGGCCAAACTGGTGCTATGGACGCAGATGTGTAAGTTAATTAAATTCTGTGACAAAGAAGCAGAACAGCACTTGCAGTTATAATCATGTGGGAAAGTCTTATCAGCGTGTGACATATGGCTTAATTTTTTTCAAAAATAAGCTTACGTGGAACATTACTACCACAGTTCAAGAAGGTAAAGATGTAAGATTGTGGCACCTGGTGTAAATGGGCACTGTACAGAATATGTAGACTAGTACACACTGTATTTTCCCCAATACAGAGTATGTTGACAACATACAGTGGAATGTGTAAGCAAATAAATCAGTGTAGTTTGATACCACAGATCTGACACTTTTTGGTCTGGAGTAGGAAAACAGTCTGTATTTTAAGAATAACAGTAGATTTCTGCTCCAAATCATTTTATAGTTGTTTATATATGAATATCAAAATGACCAAACTCTGTCAGACCAAGGGTTCATCTAGTCTAGTAGCCTGAAACAGCCCCTTTAAATGCAAAAATTTCCCTCTAAGCCTGTGATAATGTGGGAAAATTCTGCTCACTGAAGTGATGTTTTACTTTGAATAAAAATAGTCTGTGATACACGATAACAACAGCACAGCTGAAGTCTGAAGTATCTATCCATTCAAACACTATTAAGGAGTGAAGAGTGGGCTTTTGGGTATTATTTCAACCTCTGAAAAGAAAAGCAAAATCAACATAGTTACAGGGTGTAAGATAGAACCAAAAAAAATTCTAGCTTTCTGATGAATTTGTTCCTAGCCCAGGATGCTAAAAGCACCATACTTACAAAACAATTGCATTTACAGTTGACAGAAAGTGTTATTATTATCTCTCAAACCTTTCAGGAGGAATACCCCAGAAACTGAGAGATGAATATTTGTTTCTGTCCAGCAGTTGAAAGCCGTATTTTGCAAGGATGTTTTTAATCACTTGTGTGACTGTGAATTCATACCAGCAAGTCAGAGGCAGTACTGAAAAACACTCTTGTACAGAACTGATCTGAGGCTACAAATTATTATAGACTAATTGCACACAAACAATTGATCGCTATAGGCACAGATGGACTCTCTGTTACCAGAGACTGATTTGTGTCCCAAAATGAAACAGGCATTAATTGAATGAAATTAATCAGCATGAAACAGAAAGCTCAATGAGACTTCCATGCAAAGGGAAATGTGCCCTTAAGGCTCTAATCAATCAGAGCTGACTATGATTAAAAACAATGAATAAATGAGTAAAACTCAGGGATAGTGGTATTTGAGTGAGAGTATAGCTCTGCTTGCTCATCCTGATTTTTGACTACTTAACTGTGTAATTTTACGTTTGTGTAGTACGCTGCAGGAGCACATGTATTGACATTGTGGCTATCAGCCAGGAATAAAATTAGGACCAATGAACAGCAATAAATAACTAACTGCTACAGTTCATTTTAAAGGACTCCATCTGCTGAATATGTGGGACCAAATTTCATTACAGTCACCTCAGGAGACACCTGAGTGCCTGTGGGCTTGGAAATGCTCTGCCTTGCTGGTGCCCTGGATGAGGGCGTACCCATGGTCATTCTGCCTTCTCGCAGATGACCTGCATTGGGAACAAAAGCCCACTGCCAATTGACAGCCAAAATGAGATATCAATCACAATACATTTTGCAGATCTTCAACCCTCCCATTTCTTACAGGAAAAGATGAAAAAAATCCCATGAAATTACTAAAATTCCACTGAGATTAATAGAATTGTTCCAATCTCATTAAAACTGTTCAGAGAGTGGCTTGGGGTTTTTTTGCCATGTGACACTTTCATATTAAAGGATTGACATCTTCACTTACGTCAATCTTTTTTTTTCATTTTGATTTTTCATAGAGTGCCTTAAGAAAATCTTTCACACATAAATCAGTATAAATGATACAAATGGTTTGCCAAAACGCAAATAGGTATCTTTTTTGAAAACAGGTGGTGGTTTTTTTTAACATGAAGAGACACCATCCTTTAAAATAGGTGTCATAAGAAAGTTTTAACCAGATTCTCCTCTATTTCAGGATCTGCACAGAAGTACTGAATTCCTTCTGTAGAAGTTTCACTTGGTTTACCTTTATTTTGAGCTTCTCTTCACAGGCAAAACAGATGATGAAATACAGACTTATTTAAAGTAAAAAGTGTTGGAAAATGCAGGTAGACATCTAATGATACTTCAAACAGCATTGAGCTACATAATTTCTATATATAGATGAAAGACCTTTTTACTCCATACTCCAGATCCAGGTAGCATTTGATACCGGACCTGACGCAGGGGATCCTGAGTCATCTGAGGTATTCCTTCTCCTTGTGGTGACCCCACATACATTACAGCATTTATTCCTGGGGAACAATGGGGATGTGGAGGCTGACCCTTTTGAAGAATGAGAGGTGAAACCAATCTGTCGATTCCTCCCTTTGACCACACAGCCACACCACCTTGGGAAAGGCTCTGCCAAATGTAACCATGAAGCAATTCCTAGGTTTGCAATTCACTCTTTCAGAGTGTTAGTTCTTTTTCTCAAGTAGATGATCCTTAGACTATAAAAACCTACTGTTTCTGTCAGCTAATGTAGGAAATCCTTTCGTTCAAGTCACAGGTGTCCGCACTGCAAAACTGAAAGTTTGGATCCAAACACAGATGATGACTCACTTGGAAAGCTGCTACAGCCACACATAACAGCACTTGTAATAGTGGTCTTCTTCTTTACGTGCAAAAATGAAAGTGAATTATCCCTCATTTGAGTTACTGAGCTTTATACTCACTGCCGTGTTTTTCCTGTATGGTGAATTTTATAACTTTAAACTCTGAAGATGAAGGAATAAGAAGTCATCCACTCACTCTTGCTATGAATACATATTAAATTAAGTGCAAATATAAGTCCTACAGTAGATGTACATTTGGTCTGTATTAGGTTAACTATACCTCTGTATATCTGCCACTCAGTTACCTCCCAATATAGCCACAGAGCTTCAGTGGCTTTACACAACTGAAAGGAGAAAATAAATCATAGTTCTAATGAGAGTTCAAAACTCTGTAACAGAATTTGCTGGAAGAAAAATGAAAATAATTCAAACAGGAACAACTCTGGAGTAAAAGAGAATATTTCAGTATGTATTGAAACATGACCTAAAAATGCCAGTAAAGCACTCTGCTTTTTCTATTATTTGAACTCCAAGAAGTCTCTGCTTTCTAGAGTAAAAGTAAGTTTTCACTCCGGTAAAATCACAGCATGTGGATTTTTCAGTGTTGTATATTTTATGTTTCTGAACACCAGTTTTTTAAATTGACAATTGTGTTTATAAAGCAGCAGAACTGATTCAAGAAATGTTCAAAATGTCAACTTTTGTCCTTCAAAAATGAGGTCTCCGGAGAACTAACTAATCAATATTCAATCTCTCCAACCAAGATCTTATCACTTTTGAGTGTGTGTGTGTGTTCGTGTGTGTTATAAGATATCAGCACAGGATGTTTGTTACTCAACTTGCTTCAGGACGATATAGAGGTGGGGGGAAAAAAGAAGTTTTTTTGTGTATAAAATCAGAAACAAAAACTGGTAACATACATAATAAATTCATATTTTTGTTGTATTTGTTCTGAGCTTCTGGGTTAATACTAACAGGTGTAAAAATAAGTACAAAACAACTGCACAAGCTCCAGTTTTCCATTTGCTATTGTAAGGAAGACAATTGTCCTACATATGTAGAGTAATCCTGGAAGTGAGAGCTATATTAGCATCTCTACTCATGACTTTCTGAACACCGCATGATGAATGACTGTTTGGGGAATCACTCCCAGCTGTTTGTTTGCTTTCTCTTGGAAACAGAAGGTGTATTTGATACTTTTATGTTATCTTCACAGCCTAGCTGCAAAGCAATTTCAAGAAGCAAGATAAATTAATTTTCAAAAGATAGCACATTCCTCCATATGACACACAGAAGACAAGTCACATTCCAGCTTTGAGCTAGCTTATGAGAGCTGTTTTAGTTGTAATTAGCAAGACTTTAACCACAGAAGCACAAAAAATAAGTGAAGGAGGCCACAATGCCTTCTTAAGAGTTTATAAAATCACAAGTATGAACTTCAAAGTATTGGCTTGGGTTTTGGTTGTTTTGTGACGTGTGATATGTAACGTGTGATGGGTCATTTATGGTCGTGCAAAGCAGGTATGAAATACTACAACCTAACTCTGATCTCAAAGAAAGAAACAGTGAAACAAAGTATATGTGCCTGGTAATGTCCCTACAGTAAACCAAATAGTCATATCAAAAATTACCACAGAATGGCACAGTTCTCATTCTTCCTAAAATAAGTAGTATTAGTTCACCAGTAAGTTCAAATTACTGATATGACGTAAACTTGATAACAATAAAAAGACCCCATAGTGTTCTGTACAGGATATCCAATTAATTTTATGTTTTCTGTCACTCATTTAAACAGAGTGGCTTACTTTTGTGCAGATAAGCAGCAGTTTCAGGTGCACAACCAGCAACACATCTGAAAGGAGCCTTACTCCCAAAGGGGTAGCAGCCAATACGTTTTGGACTAGGTCAATATATCCTTTCCAAGGCATTTTCTTTTCCAAAAGACTTTTGGTTATGTCTTGAGATTATCTCAAAGAAAAGAGGGACAGATTCCAAACACTTTCAGAAACTGTGAGTTTAAGAAACATAATCAACACAACAAAAACTTGGAGTGCACGACAGAAACTCACACTCCAAAAATCAACAAGAGATCTTCAAATATAATGCCAAGAATGTGAAATCTATCCTTTGCTTAGGTATAGTTACAGCAAGTGAGTGTTTTAGAGAACAAAAGCAAGTACCCAGAAGCCAGCTGTGTACATGTTTTTATCTCCAAAACAGCTGCTGCATTTCACTACACCACTAAGAGAGAGTCTCCTCTCTCACTGGCCACTATATTAAGTAGCTTGCTTTAATTGCTGCATAGCACTTGGCAGTTGCAGACATGGTAACAGTTAGCATTAATAAAAGTAGAAACTGTTCTCATAGTTGCGTGTCACACAGTTGCATATGCGAAACATATCACATTTAGTGTAGACAAACTGGACTTCTACAGTACAGATGACTGCAGATTGTGACAGGACAAATATGTTCAGCTAAGTGTGTAGCCACGTGAGCACATACAGCGTCAGAAAATACACAGGTATAACAATAACTGAAATCACTACTTATTTATTTTGTGTTCTTTCAGAGCTCGGTGTTAAACTAATGAAAATTAAAAACTTTGAAGGACTGCTTTAATTTAAAGAGGAATGTCTTACTGCATGAAAAATAATGTGGCTGTATGCATGTTTAGATATACTTTTCCTTATACCTTCATCTGTAGGGAGGGAATGAGTCAGAGTATCCAGAATATAGCTCTATCTGTACCTGTCTGTTCCCAAAATATCACAACAAATATTTAAGGATCTTTTCAAGTGACAGAAGTAAAGGTCAGGGTCATAGCAAATGGCAGTTTGTGGAGGAGGGGATTAGCATTTCTGTAAGTGATTTCTTCTTCCATCTATTTTTTTATATCCTCCATAAACAGACCTCTCTAATTTCAAACACATTTTTTGAATTCTGCAGAGAAGCCAGTTCTAAAAAGGTATCGTCCAAAATAAATGTTTTTCTTGGCTCATACATCAGCTATCCTATCTTTTCTTTTCTAGTATATATATGGGTGGGAGAAGGCATATATGTGTGTATATTCTGTATATACACAAATGTCAGTGTAGCCTCTATTTAGCATTCTGTACTCACACACTGCTTATGCAAAGATATTGACTGGAGAGGTCTGCTAGTAAGAATTTTTTAGTCTCTATCTCATTGAAATACAATCAAATACTAGATTGATTAGATTAGCATTTACCTGTTTTATCTAGCTAGTAGGCTAATGCCAGAAAAAAGTTCCAGGTCCTCATCTCCTTTATGAAACAGATCTTTATTTTGCATACCCAAATAGAGGGTAATTTTCCAGCATCCCACACTCACGCTGAATCCTCCTCTTTTAAGCAGCTGTGAACTGTGTGCTAGGTCATCTCTGAATCCATACAGACTGCATTCACTTTTCATTTACTTTTAAAGATTGCTTTATATTAGAAATTGGTAAATGGCTTTGTGGAAGGGTGACTCCTCCACTGCCATCCTCTGCCTTGTGGCCACCCATCAATAAATAGCTGCTTCTAAAAACAACCTAAATGCAGTGTTTCCTAAATATTGTAATATAAAGTGCTCATTTCAGTTTTTCGTCCCACTTGTGTTTTGGCAAGCAGTTTTTCAGGTTTCAGATGAAATTCCTCAGTAAATAGTTTTCTCTCTCTCAAAATGTGTGGCCAAAAAGCATAAAGGACCTGATTCTCAATAGCTTTTCAGTTCAGGTCCTCATCTACTGTTTTGCAAAATGAAGATAGACAAGGAAAACAGAACCACTGATCTGACAGCAACTCACAGCCATCTAATACAGGTATCATTTATTCCCATTCCAGCTGCTGCAGATGGCACCAAATTCTTCTCTCCCTACGTATGATACATAGCTCAGTAAAGGAACTTGACCTCTCTCCAGCCCACAGAAAGGAAGATGCCAACCCCAAGTGTGTGAGAGGGAGAAAGACTATAAATTTTTCATGCTTTTAAGCTAGCCAGTTAAACTAGAAGAGGAAGAAAGGGAGAACAAAACTTAGGGATAAAGATGAAGGAAAGAGGTTGTTCCTATCTACTTTATATAGTGTGTTTTTTGCACCACGTCAGAAGACATGCATGAATTTTACTACTGGTCTCACTGCCTCTGTATTCCGCTAGCCATTTACCTCGTAGGAAACTTTCCCTGCTCTAGCCTCCTTAGCTTGCGCCTCACAGTAATACATGGTATTTTTTAAATTACATTAATATTAAATAACTCTGATTAAATTGGATGATAAAATAGAAAAGTGATGATAGAATGTCAAGGAAATGATGAAAGAGGAAAAACGTTTGGGGTTTCTGTGAGAGACAGAGAGAGGGAGCAAGCACGTGCATATTCATGCATGGGAAAATGGTCAGACCTAGTGAACAACTGATTGAGGGGAAACCAAGACATCCTGTTTTCAGACCTTGAAGCATAAGAGGCAGGGGGCTGGTGGGCATTACCATTAATTTATATTGCTGTGTTGTTATTAATTCAGATGCACTCTCATTACTATATATTCACCCACCTCTATTTTTCAGTAGATAATAAAGTGGATGAGTCTATGACTCCCACCTTTTATTTTTTTCCCTAGTAGACCATTCTCACTTCTGCTTCAGTTTATCAGATTTTACAGGTTTCACTAGTGGTGGAAAGAACTCCATTAGAAGAAGATGAGGAAGAGGAGATGGTCACTAAGGAATGGACCAGTTGATTAAAAAAACAGGTCACCAGAGTTCACCCGGATTTTGGTTCAGACCACCCCCATGTCCTGGAAGGCTGCAAGAGGCAGTGGGGAGGTAAAAGTTTTCTCCCTCTGTAGTGTCTTCCCTTCTGTTTTGCCCATAGAACCATAGAATCATAGAACCATAAAAGGGGACCTTCTAGGGGACCTTCATAGAACCATAGAAGGACACCTCCCACTAGACCAGGTTGCTCAAAGCCCCATCCAACCCAGCCTTGAACACTGCCAGGGAGGGGGCAGCCACAACCTCCCTGGGTAACCTGTTCTAGTGTCTCACCACCCTCACAGGAAAGAATTCCTTCCTAATATCTAATCTAAATCTACCCTCTTTCAGTTTGAGCCCATTCTGCCTTGTCCTATCACTACATGTCCTTGCAAAAAGTTCCTCTCCAGCTTTCTTGTAGGCACCGCTGAGGTACTGGGAAGCTGCTATGAGGTCTCCCCAGAGCCTTCTCTTCTCCAGCCTGAATAACCCAAACTCTCTCAGCCTGATCTGTGCTCCATCTGGAGCACAGCTTTGCAACACCATGCTGATTAGTGCTGAGCCCAAGGAGAGCTCAAAACAGGACAGTGGAGGCACAGCCCAAAAGTGTAAGACCATTTTCCTCCATGCCTTGGATTGCACCTGTGACAAAGTGTGTAATTGTGCATAAACGACATCTAGACTAGAGAAAAAAGCACAAACTACATCAGCTTAAAGCTAAGACATGCACAGTCACTTAGGAAATTGTTCCTGAAATCAGGCAAAAAGGTAAGGATTCAGGACTTTCTCTCACCCTATAGCAAATACGTACAAGAGTTTTTGGAGAGCACTAGGAGAGTAACTATAAAGAGGTAGAAGTCAGTCCTGAAACTGAATTTCTGTGTTGTTTGGCTGGCTTTCAAAGGATCTGATAATTTTAATACTGTAGGTACTGTTAATGATGTGTTAAGGCAGTCATGGATTTACTAGAGGTTCTAGGCAGATCAAGGCTACATCTTCCCTACTGGCACACAAAGTCTCAGACAGACGTCATTTAATTATGATTTAAATCAAGGAAAACACAGTAACTGCTTTCTAGAGCTGGATGAATTATTAACATCAATTGTCCTTTTCTTGCACATGATTTTTGTCAGAAGGATAACTGTAGGCATGTTTCATTGCAAATTTTACATAGCTTTTTCATCTTTGGTTGCCTTGGTGCATGGGCCTATACTGATTCAGGTTATACTATTCTCTGTGGCCAGGAGCTCTAGACAGAGATACTATGGCTCACTTCTTCAGAAGGAATGGCCTTTCTGGATGTGGTTTTATCCAACTGGAAAAATACAGCCCAAAGCCTACCTGTTAGTGACAAATTTTGCCCTTCCACTGAAAGATAGGATGGGTTTGGCCTTTTGAGCCTGCAATATCACCAGCAATATTTTATTGAAGGCAACAATCTTGTATTGCTTCTCAAAAACTTTAGGAAAAAACAAAACAGTAAATTATCTGCAAAGGTGAGATGACAGACCACAGGCTATCAGTGATCCTCTACAGATATTGTTAGAGATCATATGGATACATAGAATGAAAAAGCAAGATGGATTTATCTTTGTTCAAGTTCTTAGTAACTGTGAAGATGGTTGGTTTAAATGCATACTCAAGTTCTTAGGTTAGCAGGATTTTTTTTGATTATTTACTTTGCCGTATTAAGAGACAGACTTTTAATAGCAGCACTCCTTTTTAAAGAACAGGCCACCAGCATATACAGAAAGGCAGAGTTTCTCATATGCATGGTTGCAGACTGGGAGAGCTGTGTCCTTGTCCCAGGTGTATCACTGCTTTGCTGGGTAACCATGGAGAAGTCACTCCCTAGTCTTCTACCACAGCTTCCCCCTCAGAAAAATATAAATAATAATATCAGGCATTTTGTGAAGAACTTTGAAATCTATGGGTGGAGAGCATTATGTGAGAACAGGGTATTACTGGGTTTTTTTTTATTTATTTAGTATTCCATTGGGTGGATACTACTCTACTTTTATCCACTGCTGCACCACAGCAGTGATCACAATAAACATTATGCTCTTGGCATCTAAAGTACTTCTCTTGCATTCACTGCCCAAACTCTTGTTCCACATCTCCTATCTCCTGCTGCTGACAGGTGGAAGATCCATTACAGATTCCTGCCAATTCTAGAGCTCCACCTGCCTGCCGACAGTCCTGCAGACCCCATTCCTCCACCTCCTCTGGCCTGGCTGCTTCCTTCCCCCTTCCCAGACTCCATTATGTGACATGAGTATCTCTCAAGAAGGTTCACTCCTCTGTAGTGACACTTAGTAAATAGGGCAGCAATCCCCAGTGCATCACCTGCACCATGCCGGCCAGAGCAACAACCTCTTCCTCCTGCTTCCTCACTCGCTATACTGAGGGCTGCCACAGCCTGGAAAAAAGAAAAACAATAGCAAAGCATCAATGCATTTTCTTGTCTGGAAGCACAGCATCTGATAAGGATGTGCATGACTCCAAGTTATTGACAGAAAATTGATGAATGCTGGTTTGCACAGATGTCCAAGCAAGCAGCTACTGCATCAGTCTTGGTTCCCGACCTCATGAGGAAAGATTTCCAAAAGAAGGAGCACTCTCCAATCCAGTAAGATTCACAGCCACCACTGAATTAAAGAGGAGGGTTTGTGTGTCTGGCTGAAGTTATGTGTGTAACTGTGTGTGGGGCAGCTATCCCAAAGATGAATACTTCATTAACTTTGTGAGAAACCTTGTAATTTTATAATGAGGCCAATATGTTTTAGCCAAAAATCAGATTTAAATAATACACAGGATGAGGCCTTGAAATTGCCACAGAAAATAATACTTTGAGGACTCAAAACCTATGTAGGTTTTTGCCCAAAGTTTGGTCATCCTTTATAACTACTACCATTCGTATGACACAGAGCAGTCACTACCAATGGAAGATCAATCAAAGTTCTGATCTAAAAATGAAATCTTCCATCATGTCTTAAGTAATTCCCAAGCCACTTCCTTTCACTTCTTATCTTAAATATTTCCCTCTCCCTACATCACCATTGCCTTCAGAGCTGTCTGTTTAGTAACGCAGTATTTGCAATTTTTTTATTTGTATTAGATCATCATAACAGTTATTCTTGGTGGTAGGTCTGTGCTACACTGCTCCCTATCTTATTTTTTTTAAATCAAAACAATTCTTTGCCATAGCAACTTTTCTTGGCTACCTATCCATTCCAATAACTTGCGAGCAGCAAACACTTGACAACACTGATCAGACCCCCTTGTCCTCATGCCAAATTGAAAGGCAACTCCTCCCTGGAACAGTAAATACAGCCCTGAAGTTTCAGGATGAAGCTGTTGCAGGTTTCTCAGAAAGCTCATATTCTTTAAAAAGTTATTGAATGCTAACAAGGTGGCTGTGCCAAAAATTTCGGAACTTTAGAAGTAATTCAAGGAAGCTACTCCTCTCTAAGCTTTTTAATTTATGATAGGAATGGAAGAGCTATAAAAGCTAAAAAACTATTCATAAAACTGGTAAAGGAAAGAAGTGTTCAACTCAAATAAGTATCAGACATGGAATAAAAGGTGTCAAAAGCCATGCTGAACAAACTCCTAACAAGAAGTCACCACCAGTTAGACATTAGATTTTAAAGAATATGTGAAAGTTAGAGACAACTTTTTTAATAAGTGTTGTTATTTTACCTGTCTAATCATAACATTCCAATTACACTTTATGTAAAAATATTACAATACTCTATTTTCCTTCAAAAGTTTTCTACATATATTTCCTCCATGATTTAAAGCTATATATTCTGCAACATTTTGGTGAAGGCAATAATTTCAGTACTCGCACTTATGTTTTCATACTGCAAAACTTTATCAAAGATAAACTACAAGAAAAAGGGGCTTTGCCTGTTACTGAGAATTATTAATTATATTTATGCCATCACACTAATAGCACTAACAGTCTAAATAAGCCATTTCATACTTTCAAATCAGAAAATCAGTTGTGAGAGGTGGGTAAAGCTAAACAACGTCCAAGACTGTAATATTTCAAAGTAGCCAGGAATCTGTGGAGGTTATTAAAAGTGGGACATTTTTGATCTAAGCATAATAAATAATATCACCACATAAAGCATCCCATAAATTATATTGTTGTAAAAAGTTATAATTTGGGGGTTTTTTATTGGTATATTCTCAATAATACCATTCATTCTCCAGTTTTCCTGAAAATTACCATGCTGTTGTACTTCTCTCGAGGTTCCATTCCTAGTCTTCTTGCTGAGTGCAAATGATGCAGCAGTGGCACAGATGTAGTTAAAGGATACAGAGCAGTCATGTTGCTCCTTTTTGGAGCAATCTAGCTGTTACTGCCTTGGCCCACACCTGGGGTATTTGTTCTCTCCAAAGCCATGTGAAACAACAGTAGATTCATCTCTACTCCTGAAATGAGCCTTTCCATCTCGGCTCTTTCATATCATTTACCAAGGCATCTTTCCTGAGTCCCTTCCTTACCAGTCCCAAATTTGCTCTTTCTATCTATTCAACACCTCAGATGAAAATTTTAGTTGCTGTGTTAAACTTGTCAGGTTTTTCAGGACATATCTTCCCAATGCTTTCAAATGCAGCTCTCTAGCACTGCCCGTCTACCTGGTTCAGGAAAATTTCTGGTTTCATCTTTACTTCCTTTACTCAAATCTTCACCAAAGTGTGTGAGAAAGTGCTTCTGCATTTTTTCCTAAATTCTCTGGTTCTCACCCCTCAACTTCATTTTCCCAGTAGGGAGTATCTCCATAAATATGACCTTTATTGGTTAGATTTTTTTCTTCTGTGTAGTCCATGAATCCATCTTTGCCACTCCGTTTTGTATTACTATTGTGGGGCTGCCTATCCACTTCTCAGGCAACCTACATCCTTTCCTATTCCTGAAATAGGAAAGATTTATTCTCTTTCCTCCTGTCACAGGATAAAACTGTTCAGTGCATGTAGCTTAATCAAACTGGAATCAAAGTGTTTTATTTATTAGTTAATGACATAATTAACTGACAATCAGTGAATGCATACATTCATGATCAATACAAATAGTAAAATAGATAAACCATAATACTATATAGCTAGGAAAGACCAATAAACACCCAAAAGCTTGTAAATTTCCTTCTATGAGTAATCCCAAGAAGGCCTATTCCCCTCTACACACAGTTAATTACATACTCATGCACACACACACACACATACAGCAGGGGTGTGGGTTACAAGCTCTCCTGTTCTGGGAGACCAGCTTTCCTTACTTGCAGACACTTCCAGAAGGAGACATGTCGCTTCACGCATACCCACACTGCACAATTCACTAATGCATGCACAGGTAAGAAAGCCCCTCAGGAGGACACGCATGTCCTGAGTGTGAGTCCCTGAGTTGTCGTACCTCTTGCCATCAGTGTCCCAGCTGGGTGTAAGCTACCTGAAGCTCTGACGAGGGAGCTGCACTGTTTGGCCCGGCCGAAGGTCATGATGCCAACAGTGTGACTGCTTGCAGTGTTGAAACAGGTTGCATTGGTTGCTGTTTCCTCCTGAAGGTCTCCACCCTCCTCTTGAAGGAGAGGCCTTCAAACAGAAGATTTTCATGATTCTGTTATATGTCTTTTCATGCTGACTATGTTTTGAAAGTCTCTTTGCAAATTCTAATTGCTGTTTAATCCAGATGATTATACTGGGGCAGATGTTCTACCAGGTTTCAGTACTCCATACACATTGTCTATCATCACTTCCTTATCTTAGAGATGTTTCTACCCAGGCCATTTGCCAAGGGTGGGCCATATGAACACCTCACACCTTCCAAGCAGGTTTTTTTTTTAATTATTATTAAAAGCTCTATTGAAACTTTGACACATGTGTGTACCCCATTTTCACTATTCTTTTACTGAGTACTTTTAATGCCTAAATTATTATATCAGACTCATGCTTAGGCAATCAGGCTTTAGATGCCTCCATTGCAGTTTAGAGAACTTAGCTTGCCTGGGTTTTCCTCAGTCCACAGTTTTGTATTTTGCAGCCTGTCTCTGTAAATGGGAGACCTGCAAGGACAAAGGCCAACTTGGATGGCTGCAAAAGAAATTCAGTCTATAACCCTAAACCCTGTGTAAAGTCCCAAATCCATCAAATCAGAACCTTCCTGGAAGAATTCAGTGCTTGTCAACATTTTTGTGAACTGTTCCAAAATGTGAATGCTAGCTGATTCGTTTCAAAATGGTTTAAAGATTCTAAGGTTGTTTGGAGTTGTTTTTCTCAGAATGACAACAGAGTATGACAGAATGACAACAGAAGGAATATTACCAGAAGCCCGATATCTTTTTCATAGGCTGAGAAATAAAAAACCTAGAGTAATTCAAAGAGAGCTTCCTTTGGTTTCAGTAAGTCTTCTTTTATTTGCACTTTCTATCCCTTTCTTGGTTTGTCTTTATTACTTGTTTCAAACAACCAGTGATATAAAGCCATTTGAACCCTGTGTCATGGAAGTGGTTACATTTTATCTATGTCCTCCAATCAATCCAGAATTTCATCTCTGTTCCAGGATCTTCTCTGACCCAAGATACTCTGCAACTAGTACCTCTCATAAAAATCAAAGACATGAGCTTCAACAAGAAAAAGCATCTATATTTTACCTTTCCTTGTCTGATGTCTGGGGAAAAAAAAATGATCTTACATCCTAATCAAGCCAGAATTTTATAAATAAATAAGGTATGTCTTTCAGAAATCAAAACTTGCTTGGTAAGCAGCAATTGATTCCTAACTTTAATAACAGAAGATGTTTTGAACTACTAATACTATTATCAGAAGATTACTTGTGAATCTACTAAAAAAGGCCTAAAATTAGAATTACCCACAATGTATAAAAGTAATTAGCTATATAATATTCACAGGGACTGCATTGCAGCACCTCCCATCTGAAATATTTGCACTATATTTTTGTACCTTGCTGATTCACAATTTCATTTCAAGTTCCAGAAGAATGCTTGTCTTCTGTCCTGTATCTTATTTCCTCTACTTGATGCCCTGAATTGCATTTGAAGCCTTACTTAAGAATTTTTCTATAGAAAGTTATTTCATTTGTTTTAGCACTTTCTCTTAGCAATTTTTCCGGTTGTCTTCATGCTTTCACTAATACTTTTAAAACATGGCTAAAGAGGATTCCATCATGCATTGTAGGTGGCAACCATAGAGAAATCGTATCCTATCAGATGAAAGTTCCTGCTGTGGGAAGGAAAGTATGAATGATCCTGCTTTCTTTCAGAATTTGGCTTCACCAGACCTAAAAAAATAAAATTTCATTAGCTGTCCCCATATGAAATGCACATGGAAGATGGTGCTATTGGATTAGCTATGTTTCTTTCTCTGGCCTATTGTGTGCTATCTTTTCCTGCAGATCTACTGAGAGATCAGTAGTTCTGATTTAACCCACTGCCAATGTCCCTTTGTTGTATTGTACAACATCTCCTGCATGGAAAGAACAAGATTTCCCCCCTCCCCCCCATTATTCCCATGTTCATAATTATAACTTCCTTTATATTGAAATTACCATTTCTCCAGATGCCGTTGAGCTGGTCTACAGTGAGGGTCCCCCACTGGAGCAGAGTTCACAGCAAGAGTTCATAGACCTGCAGTCTTCGTGCATACACAGAAGTCCCATCCATTGCCAGCTTCTAGCTGCTGAAAAGGGATATCCTAGGAACTCTCAACTTTCTGAGAAGCAGCATTGTTTACCTGAACGTGATCGCTAGTAGTCAAAGAAGTGGTGAAAAATAACAAGCTGCAAAGCTGATCAGAATGTGTGAACCTAAGATCCAAGAGAAGTCCTTGCTTCAGAGTTTTAGGCTTTTATTTCACTCACAGTACACTTCCTAGGACCTTCCTCCTTCCTCAGTTTCAGTCCATATAAGAGACAAGCAAACATTACATTTCTCATCAGCAGACCCTGGCTCATTTATCTATTGACACGTCATTGCCCACCACCACCTCTTACATATTCACCAGAGACCCACCGTTTTTCTCTGTTTATGCTCCCTGTTGTCTCATGGAGCCATGGCAATTACACTTAAACTCAGAAAAGCCTCTAAGATAATCATACATCTCCCAGACATGGTACTTGATCTAAGATCCGATCTCCTAGTCTCTTTGAATGGGAAGATTTTACTCACCATCTATTCAATGTTCTGTTCCAGCTGGTACAAACATTCAGATGGCAAAAAAATTGGCAGTGATCCTTCTAAATTCCACTCGTAAAACAGTCTCTGTTCATTCAATAGATTGACATGAGATGCTTTACACAGTAAATATTATCATGTTTGTGGGCTCCGTTTATTGTCTTCTTATTTCAGTGCAAAGAAAAACAGCTGAGAACAATAACTGAATAGAGATCTGCAAAGCACCACAGATTAATATAAAATTATAAGAACTAAACAATACAGCTTCTGTAATAGTAAACATGTCTCTCTATCCTATGAATATTCTTTGAAAGAATTAATACAATGATAGATAAAAGCAAACTGATGGATACATTTAATTTGTTCTTTCCAAAGACTTTAAAAAATCAAACCTCCTAGAAGTGGCTCTTAAGAATAGTTGAGAGTTATAGATGCCTGAGGGTGCATCCGTATCAGCATTTTAATTCAAATCACCCACTTTCTGTGCTTAGGGTTGCATTGTGGAGCTGCCTCAGAATGCACAAACAGGTTTTCTTCCAGACAGAGCTAAACCAGAAGATGCAGGCATAAAGCAGACCAGTCACACTTTAAATGTTATCCCGTATTTAACCTCCAGGCTGTATCAGAAGAGATCTAGCTGAGTACAAACCCCCAAAATGCATGAAGCATGTACATGAGGGAGTCCAACTGTTTTGGTCTATAGACTTGCTCCCCCTGAGCTGTTCTGTTGTCTGATGCACACCTAGCCCGGGGCTCACATTCACCAGGTGAAAGTTACTATACCAACTTTTCTATCCTAAGTCGCCCATAGGGCAGTAAAAACTAATCTCATGTGACTAATTATCTGCCCCTCAGGTGGTAAAATAACATCCCTCAAAGCAATTTACTATACAGGGAGAACTGAAATGTGTTGGGGAAGTTGCTGTAAGGAAGCTGGTGGTGGGGAAAGAGTAAGGTGGCTCGACACATCAGTGGAGTGAAAGGACCCAAAGGCAGTTAATGGGCAGTGGGGCAGATGGTGGGGCTGGGAGGACTTGGAGATACCCTGGGGGATGAGGGTCAAACTGAAGTGGAGCAGTGGAGCTTTCTTCAGGTGCCTGTGAAACAGGGATTAGCGCTGCTTGTCTTTTGGCTAACTGTCATCCCTTTCTCAGCCACAGAGCAGAGGAGGAGGAGGCAGGAATTTGCTGCTTATGTAGAAAGCACTCCTTTTACAAACAACCCTTGTGACCTCTGGCATAGGCAAAGCTGTTGGCTGTGCTACTGCTGGCTACTGCTTACTCTGCACAGCAAGTAGGCTCTGTCTGTCTTGAATGATATCGCCCAAAGAATGAGGGTCCTCACCAGTGCACCAGTTTACAAGCTGTCTCGCCAGTGTCACTGACTGAGATAGGCTCCAATGGTGCCTGTTATGTTTCCCCTATGCCTGCAGGCACATCCCCTACAGTCTATATGTCTAATATTTTGACAGACTAATTGCAAATATCACAAATGACGAGTGTCCTGAGATAATTCACTGCAATCAGATCATTCCTGGCAGCTAGTCTAAATGTTAAAGATGGAGAAAAATGTATGTAAAATCGACGAAGTTACCAAGTGCCTCTGAGACCAGGCTCTTCTTTTCATTCTCATATTGAGATCCTCCATACGTTGTTTGTTACCCTTGCATTTCTTGGGCATTTAAATCTATACACTTATAATACATTTTTCTTCATCTGTTCTCAGCAAAACAACAAGTTTTCAAGATTTCAGTCTTCTATTCTACTGCCCTTTGGGTGTCCCCTACCTGGCAATGCATCCCGATCAGCAACCTAAAAACAGAATTCCCGGTACTGTTTGCATTGGCACTTTTCTGCGGCTCTCTCCTTCCTCTCTGATACAGCTTCTCTGTGTGCAGTGTCAAATCACAATGTCCTTTTTCTACTGCCGTATTGTATTGCAGTCATGTGAATTTGTTATCTATGTTTAGGCCTGTTTTGATATTCCTTCAGAGGTTAGTATTAATAACAATAATCATCCTTTTCAATATTAATTCTCCATAACAGACTTCACCAACTGCCTACATGTTTAATGGTTCTTTGGATCCCAGCCTCATGACTCTGTGCTTTTTCATGGGAACTATTTTACATAAACTCAGAATACTCTCTCACTTAGAGAAATAAACAACAGTTGAATCAGATCTGTAAAAAACAAGTGAATTAACTAGTTTTGATGGGAACAACCAAGAAGCTTAGCTGAAAGCCTCACATCAGCATCTTTTGGGCATTTCCTCTACTTTGAGGTATTGTGACATCAATTATTTTTTGTTTATTGAATACCTTGAAAAATCAAGGCTTAATTCCAGCGGTAGTGACTTCAGCAGGGTTGCCTCAGTGAAAGCAAACGCAGAACTTGCACCCATTGTGCTGTGTTAGGTTACCACACATTCTTTCTCTCTCACACTTCCTTTTGGTTTTTAATGTCTCCTCTTGATGCCTTTTTATTGAAGAAGCATAGCCAATTGCAAGACATCTTGCTTTCATTTGAAAAGCAAATCTGGGTGCTCTCCAAGATTTCTCATTTTAAGTTACCTGGAACATCATTTTAAACAAGAACCACATATATTTACTAGTAGGCAACCTAATAATTTCCCTATCTGCAGGAATCTGTGGATGCATACATTAACAGTATAAGCATGGAAAAAAAGTTGTTCTGAATGAGAAGCAGAGTCTTTATGAAAGCAGTGTTCGGTACTTCAGCTAAAATGGTCCTTCAAAAGGAAAAAGAAATGCTGAAGTACTAAAGGCTGTAAACCCATATTCCAAACAGTCTTAAAAAAAACCAATCATTGTTATCACTGTCACAAAATACCACGAGAGGGTGGAATTTTGTTTTATTCCCCACATGTTAAATCATAACTAGGCATGTGTGATTTAATGTAGCACAGTGATTTCCTGATTTGTTTTTAATTGCCAGTATACACAGACTGCATTTTCAGCATGAGTTATTTTTATTTTAGATGAAAGAAAATGGGAAAATAACAAAATCTTCATGAGAAAATACTTTTCTGTAACATATCATATTGACTCTGTCTTGCAAAATAGGAACTGCCTTTACAGAAAGCCAGTTTCAAGAAATGTTAAAATGCCCATAAAAGGAAAGTAACTGCCTGAGGTCCCAGATCAAGGAAGGATTCAAGTACAGGTCTAACTTCAGTGGGATTCAAACACATGATTTGTACATGCACATACCCAAAAGTCTTCATAAATGAGGAGTTGGTTTTATATATACATACATATATAATATATATATTTACAAATCACTGCCCATTGTAATGGATTCATGAATGAGAGAGCCACACGTAACATGCACCTAACATGGTTCCCACTACATGTTTATACATAAGTTTTATTCTGTATTTGTCCTGTAGCTGAAGGTAGCATGTTAGAAGGGGAATTGGCATTTGTTCTTTCTCAGCTCTTCATCTGTATTAGAAGATTCACATTCTACTGCAACATTTTCATTTACATCCCCTTCAGGCCAGTAAAAAGCATAATCATTTTCCTCTCCAGTGACTGCATGTCCATCAGATATAATTTCAGCACACTTTTCACTTCCTAAACCTTTTTGTCTGGTAACAGCTGGTCTATATATTTCCTCATTATGCCCCTTTTTCCAGAAGCAGCTATGCCATGCTCCTGGTAATACACCTTCTTGACAACACCTTCATCCTAATTGTTTCATCTTTTGTAATTTTATGCACATCCTACTGATTGATGCAGAATGTCTGTAAGGTGCATGTTAAGAGATTTTATTTCCTCTATCATGTTCATCCAGTTCCTGTGCAAAATAAATCATAGCTATAATAAATTATAAAGTCCAGAAAGACTTCAATTAAAGTTACTAGGATGGTGGACTCTGATACAGTTTGTATTTGCAAATAAAATTCTACTTCATTTTCTCCATTCCCTTTTCAAATTTATGTATAAAAGCCTTGTTTATTCAGGGAGATAAGTAGCAGTTCCAACATGCTTTAATGAATATATCTGAAATGGTTTCAAAATATTTGTGTTATCAAATTGTGTGATCAAATAACTTCTTCAGATAATCCAGAAATAACCAATAAACTCCAAGTTTTCAATATTCTGGCCAGTCAACAGAGCTATGTGCTGCTTTGAACACCCGGGACGAGCACCAGCTATAACTAACTACATGATTGATTAATCATTTCTGCAAAATCCAGATGTAATCTCTGTCTCAATTATGTGTCCTGTGACAACATGAAGAATTTGAGTCCCATTCATTTTCTGTCACTTTACCATCCAGAGCAAGTATGAAAGTTACAAACAGCCTTCTCAGGAAGCAGCATATTTTCTGAGGCTGCTCTTTCATAATCCTACTTATTCAAAGTAATTCTGTACACTAACACATGACACTCTTTCAGTGTCTTCTCTTTCATGATTTAAGAGTATTCAAACTGTTCCAGTTCTGGACACAAGTCCTTTAGCATATCTAGTTAAAGAAATACTAGGCTGCTGGCAGGTTTTTAAACCATAGAAGCATATACAACAGACATGTTAACATTGGGTAAATCTACTAAATATTGCCATCTTTGCCAGTGGACTAGACCTTGTTTTTGCTCATGACAAATTAGTGATTATGTTTCAATTAAGGCAAACAAGAGAAATAAAATTTCCATGAAAGTGCTAAAAGACTGTCCCATAGCCTAATCTGATGAGTCAAATCTGATGAGTCAAATACTCTCACTGCTCAAATCCTTGGCAGAGAGAGAAACCACCTTTTACAGTTAAGAAAAAGGTAACAAAATCATACAGGCAAAAATTATACTGAAGTACCATTACTAATTTTGGTCCCAGTTCAGCAAAGCTAAGACATGCTTAATTTGTCTGCTCTTCTGAATTAGAGTCATAATTAAGATGTTCTTAATCACCTCTTTTATTTAGTAAAGGAAAACATTTTTCAGACCAAATGAAACAGAGATTGTACCTAGAAGCATGGATACACATTAACAAATGGAGTAAGGGATTGGTGAAAAAAAGGGAATGTAAAGTTTAAACCATTTTAGAAATGCATGTTAATACATAATTATTGAAATACAATAGCAAAAAAAAACCCAAACAAACCTCTTCATACCTGTCCCACAGGTTAGCCATCTTAAATGTAATTGGCTGATTTTCTAAATGCATCTTCCTTAGGAGGAATCTTAGGTGGGGAGATCGGAAGAAGTGCATTATTGGCTCTCCAAATCATTTCAAGGGAGGCTCCCCACAAACACAGAGAAGCACAGAATGAAGCTGAGGAACATCTGCACCAGAGGCTGGCAAATGCAAATTGTTGGTGGAGAAGGCAGCTGCCTCAAGGACGGACAGAAGAACTAGGAACTCTTGAGGACCCGTGAAAGTGAGGACAAAAAGCATGGGGATCCAGAGGAAGTATTTAGTTCAGGCAGGAAGCTGAGGTGGTCCTTGCCACATGGTTGTCACTGAACTGTCAGATTTCAGGCTGAAGGCCCCGCAAGGCCTTTGCAGGCATAACATATCATGATTTCTTCCTCTTCTGTGCCAGTGACAATTTACCTCTCCTCCTCTTTGCTGTGTATAAAGAAAACATTGAGGAACAGTGTAAAAATCTCAGTGCAGTCATTTTGTTTCTCATGTCCAGGAAAGACAGATGATGGCTGATGTCTGTCAGGGCCCTGAATGCACTCAGGGGTTCTGCAACTTCTTCCCTGCACTATTCCTGAGACTTGGCTGCCTGTACTCAAGGCCAGCTACAACATGGTGTAGCGATGTCACTTTGGGTTAGACTGCTGGGAAGAGCTGTGAGAAGCCTCTGTGGGAGCCTCCACCCCTGGCCTTCGGAGTTGCACTCAGGATTAGGCCCTTGCTCTTGGTTACTGCTTGAGAGTTGTCTATATTCTATGCATGTTTGTGCCTAGATCCCAAAATCCTCTTCTCAAAACAGAAGACAATTAAAACATTGTGCAACAGATCCTTCTACCTGCTTTTAAAATAAATCTCCAGGTGCAGTAGCTAGGTTAAGGACAACACTCAGACTGAGGGCTCATCTCTACACAAATGGAGAATTTCTTAACCTCTAGCTTGTGGTTAATGTGAATCCCTCCAAATGAACCTCAAAACATTTCTGCCAGTGGAAAAATGTGTGGCAAGACATAAGACCTAGACACCTTACCTCTTGAGGTGTAGAGGAGAAAGCAGACTGTAAAAACAAGAACTTCTGAAGTTTGGTTACTGAATGTGTTTTATTAACCGTATCCAAAACATAAGTTGATACATATTTTCATTTATTGGTAGGGTATTAGTTGCGTGGTAGACACAAGCATAGGCACAATACTTGTTTGGATAATAGCCTGCTCAGAGGTGAGTTGTTACCTCATAACCATCCCTCATCTCTCACCTCTTTGATCCTTGAAAATATTTACCTTGCACTGAAAGCCAAAACCTCCATCTAGCCAACTAAACTACCAGCTGCACAAACTTTTGAAAAACAGCTCCAAAGTTTTTTCTACCAAAAAAAAAGCTGAACCTGATTTGTTTGGTAAGATCTGTTCTCTAAAAACTTGCTTTGCTTCTCTGTTTATGGATCTGTTCCCTTCTGGAAATATAGGATGCATCTGCTTGCTCAGTTGTAAAGGGCTTTTGTGTGATGAATCATTCACATGTATGCCTGTCCCGCATATGAACCGCCTTGCAGAGCTATATCAAAAATCGGCTTACACTTTAGATCAGCAGCTGCAAGTTTGGGTCTGACTGGGATCTTCTCAACACTTCATACTTTGGCAGGTGTGATTTTTGTTGTTTTAAAGTAAATTTGTGAACAACTATCTCTGACTTCTTTTGGGCATTTTTTCTTTGCATTTCAAAATATACTATTATGACAGGATAGTTTTTTCCCCATTTACTTAATTTCTTCTTTAAGTACAACTCTGAATTTTGTTCTGGTACAATCCGGTATTTGCCAGTTCTTATCCAAAACCCTACCACATTTTTACAAAGCATTACATTGACTTCAGGAGGTCCTGAAATAAGTTTTAAGCAACATGGCTAGCAATATTTCCTGTGCCCATAAATCTGCCACTGTCCCTCTACAAGGTTTTGCTCTGTATCTTTCTTGTTAAATTTAGTATTTTCATTTTATTTTGTCAGTACTAGTCTTCTTCTCCAGCTCTGCTAATAATGGTTTACAGCCTCCCAATTAAATTTAAACATATCCTTTAATTTCAAGATGAATGCAGATAAACTGTAACAGGCAGGTGTGGAGTTCCTCTTCCATGCAATGCTTTCAGAGCTCTGCGGCACTTTTTTATGTAGTGTCTGACAGAGTTGTCCAGGTGTTTTCCACAGCAGTTACTTTTTGTGGAATAGTTTGTTTTGGCTGATAAAATCTTTGTTTTCAGAGAAAAGGAATAGAAAAAGGAAAGAAAACAATGGTCACTGAAATATGTAAGATGGCATATTTAAGTTGGCAAACTGGCTCAAAATGACTAAGAGGTTAGACAAAATTATTTCTCAAAAAACAGCAAAATTAGGATAGTTACTGCATTCTGAGCATTAATGCCTATATTCATTGAAATGTCTTAGGTCCAGGTCCCTAAAAACAAGACAGTGTTAGCTGGTTTGGCAAAGAAAAAAAAACAGCTCCAAAGGGGCTGAGAGCGTGACTAAAAACTTCCATGTTTTGCAGTGGACTTAAAGGGAAAGAAAACTAAGATGTATCAGGAAACATGAAGAAAAACTGGCACAAGGTGTGATTATTTCTGGGGTTTAGCTTTTGGGCACTTTGGTGACCCATTTGCACTGCTGGCAGAGTACCTGGCTTTGTTGTAGGCTGTGCCCAGAATACCTTTAAGGATCAAGATTAAACAACAAGAGTAAAGCAGAATATTTTCATTGGCAGATAACACGCAACATCAGATTTTTTAAAAAGAAGTAAACTTGTAGTTCATTTATCAGGTTTTAGAAGTAAAAGGGTAAAGGAAAGACTTCTGCTGAGCTTCAGCTACTTATAGCCAACGGCACTCTAAAACTTCAGCCTTGCCTACAACAGAATTTCCACTACCAATTTACACTTCAAATTTACTAATATAAATATAAAGCATTCATGCAGTTCATCTGCCATGTATGCCATGTAGCTGTGCTGTCAATTTTGTCTACGGCAGGGATTAGACGAGGATGCCTCCACAAGCAGCACTGATCTCTCACTCGCACAAAGCCGTATGCGGCTTACTATTAATACTCCAGCAAGCCACGCTTTACCCCTATTTATCACAGCATGGTTCAGCCAGGAATTGCAGGTTTCAATAAAAATGAATAATTTTGCCAGTAAGCAATGCAAACTTGAGATGCCCTTCACTGGTCTCAAAATATCTTGTTTTCCTGGATCGCGTCCATAGCCTGTATGTCAATGGTTGTTGTAGCCTAGCTGAAGTGACTCAGTCGGATTCAAGGCTTAACGTGGGGATTTTAATATAGATATTCATGCTGAATCTAAGATTACTTCATTTTCATATAAACTTGTGGCATTCTGGGTGTAGTTAGGGGCCAGCTCTGATCACTTTTGCAGCACTGCACTCCCTAAGGGACCCCTGAGGATATAAACTTTAAAACCAGGGCCTACCCCATCCATCAAGAGACTTTGCTACAAAAAGAGACTAGAAATAAACTAGTGTAGCTGGTGGAAAAATCCTGAGCTTGGCAGAGGCCTCGGCCCACGGCTCTCAGGCTCCCAACCCAGCAAAACAAACCACTGATAACATTGAGGCGGGCTGTGAGAGCCGCCGTTCAAAGCGGGGCTGTGTCTCTCCCAAGGTCAGCTATTTGAGGTACAATAAACAGGAAAATATGGTGGCGGCTGTCCCCGCCCCAAAAAACCCGGGCAGCTGCCAGGGTGACACCGCCCGCGCACGCTCAGTCGCTCCGTGCCGCGGCCGTTGGCAGTGCCCGTTGGCGGTGCCCGTTGGCGGTGCCCGTTGGCGGTGCCCGTTGGCCGGCGGGGGGGAGCGCGGGCGCCACCTGGCGGCGCCCCGGGGCGGAGCCGCCGCCTCCCGACTGACCCCGGCGACCGGCAGAGGGTCCGAGTGTGGGGGCTGAAACCCCGCCGGAATCGCGGCTCGGGAGGGAGAGCACCCGTCCCACAGGGGCGGGAAGCGGTGTACAGACTTGACGAACCCCACCCGGGGCCTGCCAGCAGTTTGAGGCAGGGCTTGACCGTCGTAAGCCTCACTGCCCGCAGGGTCCCTTCGGTCCTGTGTCTCCACAGGACGCCAGCGCACCCGGTGTCTTCTTCCTTATGTAGAAATAGTGGGTTTTGGTGGATTTTCACAAGCATACCAGTTGGCAGGCTTCAAAGAAGATGAACAATCCAGTTAAATAACTTGATGGTGTGTCCTTTTTATTGCAGCAGGCCTTTGTACTAAAAGTTGTGAGGTTTTCGCCCTCCCACAGACCATATGCAACGTGACTTAGTCCCATGTGGGGTGTGCTTAAAAACCTTGCTAGTCCAGTGTGTCCCATGAATTATACTGGCTTGCCTGGCCTGTGACAGCAAATCACAACGGCTTTCTAAATTACACCAATTATTTGTCTTTGTGGCTTGGGAAGCCCCCCTGTGATATTATTTGAACATATGCTCAAGCCCAAATGTGAGTAATCCTTTATAGCGAGAACAATATTGCATTTCCAGACCAGCAGGATAAGCAGAGTATTTAAACATATTTGTTTCAAAGAACTCTGCTTTATCTTCTGAATAAATCATTTCAGAGAGCTAACAGCAATAACAACCTATTCATTTTAGCATCAAAACAGAATGTATTTTAAAACAACTATTTTTTTCTGTCCCAGGAAATGGCCTGCCTACCTCCTTTTCTAAATACTATTTTTATAACTCCCGGTGGCCTGGATTCAGGATAGTGTTAATATTTTTCTCCATGACGCAGTAGGCAGAACATGCTGAAACTTTATGAACCCAGAAGTGTATTCTCTATGATAAACAAAAACAAACTAAAAAAAAATCTCTAAGGACTCTGCAACTCATATGGCTTTTACCATCTGGCACACAGTCCTGGCACACTGTAAATCTTTGCAAGTGGTATCTCCTTTGCAGACACTAATGCATAAAACCCATACGCCAGCAGCTCTTAGAGGCTACCCCCTTGATTTGCAGACATCACGTTATAGCAACATCAGATCTGCAAAGACAAAACTTTCATGATGTTTTAGGTGGTAAAAAAATCCATTACCTCCAAACCATAACAGCATGGACGTCGTCAGTGACAGAATTTTTAGCGATGGTGCCTTTCTTTATAAAGGTCACCAACAACACTCAACACAAGGAGCTGGGAGTTGAGCAAAGGCAAAACAGGAGAGGGGGGTTGAATGTTGAGTGCTTTAAAGATAATTCCCGGGTTATCTCTGGAAAAAATTAAAACAACTCACATCAAGACATTCAGTAATACAAGATACCGAGGTTACATTTGATGAATACCAACCCTAATGACAAATGCACTCTGTGTAAATCTGAGCTCCATGACTTTTTGGCATGGACATTAGCCAGCAGCTCAAAAGTCCTGGCACAGATTATCAACATGCCCATAAATTTCTGCAGGCACAAATACATCTGTTAAATCATTCCTCCGTGCTTCCCCTCATAAGCATTGACTGGTTCATCACCAAGATTGGTGTCATAGGCCACACCTGGCTGTCCAGCATCAAGGGACTGAAGCCCTGAGGGAGCTCTGAGCAGGTCCCCTGAAACAGTATGTATCTTTCCAAGCATCTAAGAGGACATTGAAAAGCAGAAGGCCCTTAAAAAGGCAGATTATCCTGAATGAGAGCCATCCTCACAGATTACTACATTTTGATGCCAGAAGGCATAATCAGATCTAACCCTACGAACAGTATGCATGTGGTAATGGATTCAACTCATCTACTCTCTATATTCAGCATCTTTTAAAGGCCAATGAAGATATGGAATGTCTGCATCTTCCCCAGTCTTAATTTTTGCTTTCTCTGAGGGGTTGTCACCATTTCTTATCTGAACTAGGAAAGCGGAAGAGCTGCAGAATGATAAACACAAATTATTTCATAGTTTATTCTACCCACAGGGGCAAGACTTTGCCCAAATGTTGAGGTCATGCAGCAGCTCTTTATGATGACATCACTAGTGAAGGGACATCCTGTTAGACTGCTGCTGCTGTGTTTAGCTTCTCCTAGAAAATCGTGGTTGAGCAAGGGGGCTTCTATGCAAAGAATCAGCTTAATGCATGTACCCATACAAAGGGCTACACAACTTAAAGAGTGTTTTCAGGGTGGGGTGTAGTAAGGAAAAATTAACCCAGCCTGGAAAAACTGTTTCATTTCCACTCACACATCCACTTAAAATTTGTAATTAATTATATTTTTGCCCTTAGATAACTAGATAACTCAATCTTCTCTTTGTATAAAACTGAAAAGTGATTAGAACTCCTACCATAATAATACCAGCAGCAACTTCCATAGCCATTCATGGCCATTTTCTGAGACTAAGGGCTGTACCAAGAGAAGTGGAGGAAAGGAAAAGGGAAAAAAGGGAAAAAAGGGAAAAAAGGGAAAAAAAGGAAAAAAAGGAAAAAAAGGAAAAAAAGAAAAAGGAAACCCCCCAGCACATATTTTCTGTGAATATTTCATAATTGAAATTTACTGACATTCATGTTTGCTGAATTTAAAAAATGAGGGCTTGAGCTCATAGAAGTATATTTTTTTCATCCATTATTTTATTAAAGACTATTTGCATGCTCATCCAGTCAGATAACATGAATAATGTGTGATTTATCATGCTTATTCAGCTAAGCAAGCTAGCTCATGATTTAAATATCTAATAATGCTACTTATGCAAATTATTTGTGACTCGTAAGTGAATTTAAAAATGCATTAAATACATTCCCATTGTGGATAATTTGAGGAGGGCACTGTTATCTCTTGCTGATAAATCTCAAGCAAAAACAATAGTTGTATTTGTCAAAGTGAATGAAATGTTTATCTCTGGCAAAGTAACTGCTGAGTTTATTTTAGGTTAGATCCATAGATACCAGTGAGGAAAAGCATTGTCCTTTTAAACCTGTTTTATCAGCTTTGATTTTCTCCTTAATCTTAATTCCTTTTCCTCCTTTTTCCCCCTCATTTACTGCTACCTTTCTGTTTCTACCTATTGGGATTTGAAGTACGTTGCCCATAGTTTACATTTTGTATCAGCATGTCACATTTTACATCAACATCACATTTTCTTTATATTTCATATCAACATGTCTTAACCCTATGAAGGTTTCAGGAGAACCATGACATCATTATAAAGGCTATCTAAATTTAGGAGTAGGAAATCTAGTGGCAAAAAAACTTGAGAAAAGTCAACAGGGGCTTCTATTGCAGTAATTGCAACATCTAAATGCAACATATAAAAAAAGATCTTCAGAAATCAAATTAATAAAGTAACTCTAAAGTATGCAATTATAAAGAAAGATAAAATAGAAGTCTGAAAAAATTCAAGCTTATAACAAAATTTATTAAAACTATGAATATACCCAGATAGTACAAGTAACAGTGTTCTGAATTGTGTGCAGATTCAGAACCACTAAAGAGCAAAACCAAAGAGGGAAGATCGTACTTGTCATGAGCTGAAACCATGCATAGCTGCAGCTCTTGTTTTGCCTTTGCCTTTGCTGTCACTCTTTTAGTGGTTCTGGCAATACAAATGAGACTCTTAAAGACCAGTTCATAGCTTCTGCCCTGTTTTATTTGGGAGTGTAGCATCCTCCAGAATATCCTGTATCCCATCTCCAGAGGCCCATGTTAATCCTTAAAGGCCTCCTGTTCAGGAAAGTTAACTTTAAGCATGGGCTTAATCACTTTCCTGAACCAAAACCTAGAAAATTGACTTTCTTAGTACAATTTATAATAGATTTTGTGGGCACAGCAATTTTTATCATATTAGAAGAAACAATCCACCTTGATGCCTTATCCTTTTTAATAATTGATATTCTCATCCGGCATTTTTACAATCCTTCATTAACTACGAACATTTCCTACTGAAGGTATAAAATAGCCCTTTACATGAAATCAATAATTAAAAAGACTTTTTATTTTCAAAGGACATTTGTTTTCATATAATATCTGACCCACACAATTAGACTAGGATAATCTATCTATCCAATAGAATCAGCTTAATTACATAGAAATGATGATATCTGATAGGTTATAGAATAGCTGCCCCATAATATGGGATGTTGTTTAAGCAGTTTATGTATTGCTTGAAAAGAATAAAAGTTCACCTAAATATAAAGTAATTTGATAAAATTATCTCATTGGTCTCTGAGATTCTGATCACTTTATTATTCTTGATCATTTAAAATTTAAGGAAAACCAAATCCTTTCAATAAAACATATGTACTTATCATTTTAAAACAATTCTCATCTATCAAACATTGTAAAAAGCAACAAATCATCATAATCCATCCACAGCATCTGTTGCTAAATTTGCCTCTTTTCTATTTACTCGTATGTGAGGAATACTTGTGGAGGCCTACATTTTAGAACTGACACAGTATCACAGAATCATTGAATCATAGAATGATTTGGATTGGAAGGGACCTTAAAGATCATTTAATCTCAACCCTCCTGCCATGGGCAGGGACAACCTTCCACTAGACCAGGTTGCTGAAACACCTATCCAACCTGGCCTTGAACACTTCCAGGGAGGGGGCAGCTACAACTTTTCTGGGCAACCTCTGACCATGTCTCACCACCCTCACAGGAAAGAATTTCTTCCTAATATCCAATCTAAATCTACCCTCTTTCAGTTTGAAACCATCATCCCTTGTCCTATCACTCCATGCCCTTGTAAAAAGTCCTTCTCCAGCTTTCCTATAGGCTCCTTCAGGTACTGGAAGGCTGCTATGAGGTCTCCCCATAGCCTTCTCTTCTCCAGGCTGAACAACCCCAACTCTCTTAGCCTGTCCTCATAGGAGAGGTGCTCTAGCCCTCTGGTCATCCTTGTGGCCCTCCTCTGGACTTGCTCCAACAGCTCTATGTCCTTTTTATGTGCTGGGGACTCCAGAACTGAACACAGTACTCCTGGTGGGGTCTCACAAGAGCAGGGTAGAGAGGGAAAATCACCTCCCTCAACCTGCTGGTCACAGTTCTTTTGATGCAGCCCAACATCAGGGTTGTTGGGCTGCAAGTGCGCATTGCTGGCTCATGCTGAGCTTCTCATCAAACAACACCCCCAAGTCCTTCTCCACGGGGCTGTTCTCAATCCATTCACTGCTCCGCCTATATTTGTGCATAGGATTGTCCTGATCCATGTGCAGGACCTTGCACTTGGCCTTGTTGAACTTCATGTGGTTGGCATGGGCCCACCTCTTGAGCCTGTTGAGGTTCCTCTGGATGCCATCCCTTCCCTCCAGTGAATCAACCACACCACACAGCTTGGTGTCATCGGCAAACTTGCTGAGGGTGCACTCAAACATGCCAAAAGTTCACTGACCACGCTGTCATCTTCATAATAGCTTTGTTTGCTAGTTAGTTGTTTCTGAGTGCACTTGTTCAAAAGGATTTTGAAGCTGCTGATGTGTGTATTTAGTTCTTTTGAAATGCTGAAAACAGTGTCTTATTATGTTTAGCTTTCAGCTTACCTTTGTAACCAGTTCTAATTGTTTCATTTACCCATGATCTTTTAAAGTGGACAGCAGAAAAATCCTCTCTTCTCAATTTACCTGAAGATTATCCTTTAGTCAGCTGTCAGTACATCAAAATAGTAATTAAATAGCTTTTCCAGTGAAACTCAGATTAAAGAGGTGAGGTTAAAGTACTCAGATGGAACTTAAGAGTTCATGACTTGGCCAAGGGTACCCTGGCCAGCCTTGGGCAGGACTCTCCATCTTCTTGCACCTAAGTTTACCCTTTGTAAAATGGAAAAAATAGTCCAACTCTTCTTCCCCACCTCTGTGCATTACTGGGATTTTCAGCAATGAGGAGCTTTCACTAGTTATACAATAGGGACCATAATATATTAACAAATTTAACAGATTCATGATTTTAAGAATAACAGTAGTCCCACTGAGATGCTCTATATGTGGCCTGCCTTTTCAGGGTCAATAGTACGATTTGCAAAGTATGAAGACTATTGAGATATTTTTACAATTAGGATGCTATTAAATGGCTTTTTTTGCTCCCATGTTTAAGAAAGACCTAGAGCCAGCTCCTGACTTAGCCAGTGTGATAATGACCAAGATAGAAAGAAGTGAAACTTTATTTCCCTTTGTAACCACGACATTCTGAGTCCAGGCTGAAGGCTGGATCTAGCCTACCTTTTTATGACACTGAAGATGATACATGTTTATCTCTAAATATCAGGTGCACTTTTCTTCAGCTGTCAGTTAGACTTAATTTTGTTGTGAAAGGGTTTGGCAGTTTGTGACTATTAAAAACAGCTCGGAAGGGATATTGGCCAAGTTTTTCATTTTAGCTGTATCACTATTTAAAACCTCTGCATTTTCCAGGTCACATGAATTCTCAAGTGTCATCTTTCAGAATAATGGACAGCAGCCTTCAATAAAAGCATAAACAGTATACCTATCTTCCCAATATCCTGTTTATGTATTCTATATATTTGCTTATTATTTACTTAAATGCACATAAAAGAGAAAAATATCTGCATGTTGCACCAATAAAAAATAGACTATAAAATCATCACAAAAATGAGTAGAATTACTTTGTATATTCACATTAGCAGCAAAATCTAGAAATGATCTAAATAAAATCTGCCCAGATCTAAAATTCCTAAATAAAAAACAACTCAGGCTCTTCAGTATTTCTTACATTAAAGCAACATGCCCTGAAGGAGAACAAATTAATTTAAGCTATTTTAGATTGGATAGAAGATGAATTCTGATTTGCGGACAACTTCTCAGACAAACCTCTAACAGTAAGTTCTATTCTTAGCAATAGAGGTAATTCTGCGTACCTCTGTGACTTACGTTACCTGATACCTAATGCTTCTGAGTAGTTTTTGGGGGTGCAGTGAATTCCCACATGAGGAGACCACGGATATGCAAGTATTTGCTCCATCTATGATACAGTAACTTTACTTTAGAAGTGTCTGAACTGAAGAGTGTCTTCCTTTTTAGTTGAGATGAGCTAGCGCTATCAATTGGTTTGAAATCATGCATTTCTGCTTGGAAAATATGCACTGTCTGCATTTATCTCATGTTTAAATAAGACTTGATCCTTCTCCTACTCACATTGGTTGTAAACCCTTACGAAAGAAAAGAATTGTGTCTTATTCTGATAAAATGCATATGTTTCTCTTTGTTTATATGTGTATATAATATATGTATATTTCCAATAAATTAATAATTAGAAGATATGCTCAAAAGATTTCTCCAAGTCTCTTACTTTCTAATATGTTATACCCTTGGTAAAGAAAGACTTCTCAGTCTCTGAATATTTAAACCAATAATAGTATCTGTCAGCATCAAGTATGAAGTTAACACCTGTTATGAATATAACCTTTGCACTGGGCAGTCATTAAAAAGTTGTTCTTTCTGATTCCTGTATAAATATCTAGGTTAGATTCTTAATAAAAAATCTGTGAACTTTAGTTGAAACAAAAATAATAGAACTATTCGAGTTTTGTTACAGTCACTTCCATATCCAGTTGACCTTGTCCCAATTTTAGCTTTGTTTCCCTTTTCTGTGTGGCTTCTGGGAAACTGCTTTGAAAATAAAATCTACTCAGAGGGTCAAATCCTGAATTTCTTACCCTGATAAAACTTGTATCTAGCTTTGCCTGGCAAAGACTTGAAAACAGTTGCATTTGCTCTCCTCATTTTTTTCTGAATCAGAGCTAAAGTTCAACTGCCAAAGCAATGAAAATGTAGAACAAATTAGAATATATTAAATACAGTGAATTTGTGCAAAATTAAGATTCATAATAGTGGGAAAAAAATACTACCAGTTCAAGCATATAGAAGTTTTAATAGCAAATAAAGTTTTTATATTCAACATTTAAAATTTGGGGTTTTTTTCAGATATAAAAGGAAAAAAAAAAAAGACAGAAAAAAACCTAAACAAACAAGAAAAAAAGTGCAAACTTTACCTGAGAAGATGATAGTAGCTTCAGCAAAGTGTTTCTAATTCAGACCATATGCTAAGGACTAGACTATGCCTTTAAAATGCAAATACAGAACAATTCTTCATGTTTTTTAACCTGACATGGGAGGGAGAAAAACAGGTAGCCTGCATGCTGCTTCTTTCCTCCATAGGTTAAGAACACAGAATCACAGAATGGTTTGGGTTGGAAGGGACTTTTAAAGATCACCTAGTCCAGCCTCTAATGGTGAATACATTGTACAGCTTTCAACATTGCACTGGGCTGTAAAGCAAGATTAACACAGGTCTTTGTCCCTTCTTACCCCACAGTAAGAGGATGTACTATTGGTGTTACTTATACGGTAACAAGAAAAACATTGGGTTGTTTTCTTTTCCTCAGTTTCTTGCCTTCCTCAGTTCCTTGATTAATCAAGATATTATTATCCTGACATCTTTTAAGATGTTTAATAAATATACTACAATTGCAGGATCACTGGTAATTGTTAGAGCAGTTTTGCTTTTAAATAGCAATGACTGACAGTCCGCTCAATGATGATCTAATAGGTACCAACAAAGCTTAAATTTCCCTGTTTCTCATTTGTGCTGAAAAGATTATATTCTGCTCTGGTAAGATTCTGAAAAGAATTGAAAACTTAAACCTCAAAGATCTCATAGATCAGGGTTTGTCTAGGAAAATAATACACATTTATTGTGAAATACTGTAATAAAAACTCAGAAGGCTTATTTTGTAGCTGCCACTGCATTTCAAGCATTTCATATGCAGAAGATAGACATCCAACTGATAATTTCCACATAAACTCTTCTCATCACATAACTAGTCACACTAGCCAAGCACAAACATTCATGTGTGCAGGCCTGTGCCCTGGTAAGAGTTGCAATTCTCCATTACAGAATCACAGAATCTAAGGGGTTGGAAGGGACCTCGAAAGATCATCTAGTCCACCCCCCCTGCCAGAGCAGGGTCACCTAGAGTACATCACACAGGAACGCATCCAGGCGGGTTTTGAATATCTCCAGTGAAGGAGACTCCACAACCTCTCTGGGCAGCCTGTTCCAGTGCTCTGTCACTCTCACAGTGAAAAAGTTTTTCCTGATATTTACATGGAACCTCCTATGCTCCAGTTTAAAACCATTGCCCCTTGTCCTATCATTAGTCATTACTGACAAAAGCCTGGCTCCATCATCCTGACACTCACCCTTTACATATTTGTAAACATAACATGGTTAATTGCTAAGAATCAAATGCTGTGACTCATTATACTGTCAGTGTCTAAGAATAGATCTTTCACAGCCTGACCAAGCAATAGCAGATGAAATACTCCACAATGCAGGCCAGAGCTGCAGGGACCTCCACAGTGGCAGAAGTAGACCATGTACAAATTTGCTCACCATCCCTTGCCTTTTCCCAAGTCAGCTGCATGCTATGGTAAAAAAAAATAAATGCTGAGGATTGCATAATGAATCTAGGCAAGCCATACTCTGCAAATCCTTTGTCTTCTGTGGTTTCTATCAGAAACACAGAGGAAAGTATAAGTTTTGCATCCTCCTCACTACATCCAGAGTAGTAGATTCTTAAGTATAGTAGAAATAGCCACAGCATTAAGACAAGAAAGATCTGTTGGTCAGTATGTCCTGCTCATCTATTCTGATGAAGGAAGTACACACTGCTTGTTTCTTCTAGTAGTACAGCTGTTGATGTTGTGTGGGACTGTCAACAAATGCAGGACTGGATGTTATTCCTGCTGAAGTACATGTTAGTACTCTCATAGGAGATCCGGTGCAGAAAAGTTGTGAAACAGGTGCTACAAAATATATAGCTAAATTGGGAAGAGATTTCTGGATACCACCTACACGACAGAGCATGCAGTATTGATTTCAAACTGTTTAGATGTCCATCTTGTGGAAACAACACACAACAAAATTATTTGAGAGGAAGTCTGCAGCAGGATGGATACACTGTCACAAAAATATGGCAGCAATTTCATAAGATGATACATTACTACATGAACAATAAACATAAGCATATAACATTCCACATGTTGCATTTTATGTCCAGCAAAAGATTTGCAAGTAAACATACTTAGAGTTTTGAAAAATTATCTTCTTGAGCAGCCAACAGGATACAGAAAGATTCTTCCCAAGAGCTTCATGAGTTCTAACATCCTTTAGAGAATAACTAATTTATCAAATAATGTATTAGTCACAGGTAAACTATGTTCTGTTAACTGAAGCAGTAGATCATAAAGCAATCAGATACACTTGAATTCAAATAAAAATGGTCTTAAAAGAATACTAAAGTAGCAAAATGATAAAATGTCATGATTAAAATAACTTTGATTTGACCTACTTGAACATACGTGTTATAACAATCTTGTTCTACAGTGCACAAAAGGTCCTGGCAAAATAAAGCTGTTGCAGATCTCGCTTTGGTGAAGAGAAGTGAAAGAGAACATTTCTTCCTTTCTGGCTCTTTTGCTTCATCCACCATCTATCTCAAACCCTAAATGGCAGAGAGAAATATGACAAAAATCAGGCACACAATTAGCCAGACAATGGTTACTCAGCATGTCTTGTGCATAAAATGGATGCCATTCACTTGAAAAGCTTAGTCAGAAAGTACAAATGAAAAGTTTTGAGACTTTTATTAGTAAGCCTTCAACAAACTCTACTGGGTATATACAAATGACAACCTTAAAGGTTTATAATTCACCCAGTTCTGCTTGGATGTTCCTCAGATTGGTACATTCATCTGTCTCATTTCAGGACTGTTCTTTCTGTTTTACAAAATAATCTCAGTGGAGCTTCTATTTTTGAGAAGATGACTGAATATCTGCACAGATACTTCTCTGCCTTCCATTCATTATTTTTCTCTTGAATTCAAGTTAAAATATAAAATCTGATTGGAACAGAGGATAAATGTAGAAATTTTCATTTTAGATTGTTGACAGTGGCAAAGCTATAGGAAATTGTAATGAAAAGAACTATGTAATGTTAACTTTGAATACTAGTATGGATTTCACCTAAAATACATCGGTTTCAATATTATTTACTCTGCTCCATAATGGGGAAATGTGTAGGAATTAAGGCTTTTACACTCATGAAACATTATAGTCTGTTCTCAACTATTAATTGTTAATGCAATCCATTTGAAAAATTATAAATATCAAAGTCCTCCCAGAATAACTGAAGCAAAGTCTATTCCAATGGTCAGTTTGACCCAGTATGCTTACTATCACTTCTGCAACAATCTTTTTGAAAGTGCAGACTTGGAGAATGGAAAGAATGAAGAAGAATCAAAAAAGACCACAAGGTCTGACACTGTGAATTCTTCCTTTCCCTCCTCTGGCTCATTTAAGGACTTTCCCCTGGTTCTTAGGAGTACATTCCCCAGGGATGAAATCAGATCATTCCTTATTTTGCTTACCAAAGTGCAGAGGGAAGAACCAAGCCAAGGTCTGTCCCCCTTCTGCTCTGGATTACAAAGCAAGTTTTAATTCCTGGGAGGAGTCACCTGCTCCCAAAGGCATGTAGCAGTACCATAAATATTTCAAATACCACCTGTATGCTGAGGAGCTGTAGAAGGTGTTTGGGTCTCACTGGAACAAGATGCCTCTCCTGGGAAGTCATGAGTGTATGAACTGCCTAGCTGTGCTTACAGGGGTAACTGAGCTTTCTGTATTGCAGATTAAAACTCAGATTACTTCTTGCTCCTTTTAAATCTACATTTGTGGTTTCTTATTAACTGTTCCTTAAGCATATTATCAACGTCTGATGATACAAAGTCCAGTGTGTGCATTCCTTTACTTTTAGTCCGGTTTACCCAGGAACGTGGTTTGCAACTATGACATTTTTAAGCTTTTGTGTCACCAATCTGCCAGCCCCTAGTAAATCTGTTGTCTACTTTTACCCAAATACAACAGAAAGCCAGAAGACTCATCTGTATTCATCTCACAAATCTCAATAAAATAAGTGGCCAGGGAGGTAAGTGGGATGCAGACATTGCTCTCCACGCAGAAAAGGCTGCAGTGTGGGTGCAATCATGGCTAGGCATAAGAGAATACACATGGAAATTCACCCTCAGATACAAATCATAGGCTTCACTAATTCCACTGCTCATGGAACTATTTATTTTAAGTAGTATATCTGCACTGGAAAATCAGATGGTAATAATATCTTTGGTAATTTATAGAGCATTAACACTTTTGTACAAAAATGTCTGTAAACAGCAAGACATATCAATTGCCTGATCAGCTCAAATCAACATTAGAGGAATCTTTCCACTGAATTAAGTGGGAGTTGGACTAGGCCCATGCATAGTATTATCCATCATAAACATTTATAATAGCAACATTAAAACCTAATTTATTCTATAAAATACTCAAAAGCCAAAACAGAAGAAACATTTTAATCCAGTTTTAAATGCCGTGATATATTTCATTTATACAAACAACAGCATAAAAGGAAAAAATAAAATCATATCATACAAGCATAAATGAGTGTACCATAAGTGTGAGTAATGTTCACTTCCTTCACTACTCCTGCAACTTTATTATGTTTTGGAAATGAAACTTTCCATTATGCTAGTTCTTGTTCAGTCACATTCTGCTTACAGAGGTGGTTTTCACTGAAGTACAAGATGGCCAAAGTTACTCTGTTGGATGGAAAATTAATGTATATGAGGTATGGGATTCCATGAATCCTTTTTAAAAACATGTATATAAATTAGCATGAAAATTTTCAGAAGACCTGGCATTCATGGAAGTCCTACAGTCCTTTGGTAAATGCGTCCATTGAGGAAATATTTCATACCCTCCAGTAGCCTGCTATTCCACCCATGAGAGCATTCACATGCTTTTGAACCTACATTAAAGTTCAGCTAAGAAGCCATTAACTGTCCAGATTAGTCCTGTACAGGAAAATCCTGCATGGGGAAATGAAATTTCCATGGCAAGCTCCTAGCAGAGTTTCCACTGCATTGTTCTGGTAGGGAGAAAAGAGGGGTTGTGCTCCCACAGAACGAGCAGCGGGCTCAGTCCAAGGGGCTCTCACAGGATTCATTAGGGTCTAGGAGCAATCATACAAAACTTCTGTCTCTTCAGATTGCATTTTGGATCCTCATCTCCCAAAGAATTTTACTATCAAGTTCTCCCGCTCTGATTGCTACTACCCCATAAGCAAAATTTGGAAGGTCATTGAAATTTATATAGTTTAAATGTGCTCAGGGCAAAGCTAATGTCAGTTAAGAATTTCTGTGTGTAGGTCTAGGTCTCTGGTTTTGCTTCTCCTCAGGGCAAATCCTCAGTCCAATGAAAAAGCATCCAAAATAGGAGTAAAGTTCCTGAAAAGGAAATACTGTTTCCATCTATAGAATTTGTCTTGGGGGTTATGTGTTTTTGCTACTGGAAAGTGTTTGGACTGCTTAAGCCTGCATTAAGCTGCTGAACATTGTATCAATACATATGTGTGCTCACCGAATACTTTTGAAAAGGAAAAAAAGAAAGAGGTTTAAATATAAGCTACAGTTACAGGAATAGTTTCCAGTCCAGGAATGTGCCCTGACTGGATCCTGACTGAATAGTAGGGCAAGTGTGTAAGTTAGCTCACTGAATTCTCAGAAGACAAAAATCCTAAAATCCAAACCTGTTTCCATTAGTAACAATGTGAATTCTGGTGTTAACCTGAATGGGCACAAGAGCAAAGTATATTGTCAATGAAGCGGTGACTCTACAGTAAATAGCAAACCACAGACAGTTGCAATTCTGTTTTTTCTGCGAAGATGGATCATTGATAAGAGATCTTCTGTTTCTAAATCCAAGAGATGCTATTGCTGATTTTAAACACTTGGTGTGTTCCAGTTTAGTTGATTATAAATTAGTACTTATTTTTTTCTTCAATTTCTTTCTTCATAAACTTCAATTATAAACCAAAGGTTTGTAAGCTGTCAGGCACTGACTGGCACTGCTTGCATAATGTATTTCCTTTTTTGACACACCTTGTACTAAAATTAGTAGATTGACTCCTTGTTTCTTACCTGTTTTTTCTCTTATATAGGGCAATTTGTTGTATAAAGTATTTTTGGATGATGATTTCTCCAGTAAAGTATGTGTTTGAGAACCTTCCAGGTTCACAACATACAATATTTAACTTTATTCTCCTTAAAATTAAACATTAGAATATTTTCCATACACTGCTCTAGATTACTGTAGTAACCATGTTTGGAGGAAGGAAGGAAAACATACTGCTATTTCCATTTATTTCTTGAAATAAAATGAAACCTCAAATGAGCTCAAACACTGTGCTCTTAATACAAGGTGGAGTGTCTTCATCCGGAGAGACTGAGGATCTGCCCAGCGTCATCTGGGCCATGCTGTGCAAGCACTGCTCAGGGAGGAGGATAATAAAGGTTCAAGTCATCTCAGGAAGAGAAAGGATCTCCTCAGCATTTTCCTCCCTCCTGGGCTGTCTCACATGAGGAGAAGCTCTGTCAGTAATACCGCTAGGGATCCTATTCTCCATCTCCCTGACTTTCACCAGTGTGCATCTGAAAACTGAAATGCTTTAGAAATGGCAAACTAACAACTAAATTCTACCAAGACATTTCAGCTTTGGAAGATCAAAAATAAAAAAATTTCCCCAGTCTGGAGGAATTGGGTTTCATTCAATTTTCTTGATTTTAATCTTGGTGACAAGAAATAAAAATATTCAAATAGCCTTATTGTCTGTGTAATTGGTTTGCCAGATGAACCAAACCCTCCCCCAAAACCCAAAAATAAACAAATATGAAAAAAACTACAAAACCCCCTTAGAGTCTTTGCCCTTCAAGTCAGGTTCTTTGTGTAATGCAGCAGAAATGAGTGCCACCTTTCAAAGAAAAACTCCTTCAGATTGTATTGAATAATTCATTTTCTGTTTTCTGACTGAATTTCATAACAGTTGGTTGACTTGTCAAGAATCCATGTGATCATGTAGTGCACATTTAGATACATGTAAAGATGTTCAGCTTTCTCATCTGTGTTTCTGGGAGTATGAAAATTCTCCCATTATCCTTTAGATTCCCAGCTGACATTTGTTGATGTAGGTGAATGGTCACTGAGGCACAATATTATCATTGCTGCCATACCTCCCATATCTTAGAAGAATGTTGTTGTTGCATTTGCTGCTGTTTGCAATTGTACAAAATGAAGAGAGTTAAACTAAAAATGTCATCTGCTGAGCACATATGCTCTTAGTTCCAAGAATCTGGAAAATTTAATTATGTTATCGATTAAGAAATGTGCTTCAAATAAAAATAGTATTGAACAAATTATTTTAATTAATACTAAATTTTAATGCATGTCATAAAATATCTATTTTCCCAGAAAGAACTTGCTGTTATTCACTGACCTGATATGGGTAAATTCGTGTGAAAAGAGGATTTAGTCTATTAACTATCATTTTCACCAACTGGCAGCATTCATTCTCCATCTTTTTGTGTAAAAAAGAAAAAAAAAGAAAGAAAAAAAAAGAGAAAAAAAAAGGAGAGAGCAATTCAAGTCAGGATGCTAAAGAAGGCTGAGGAAGCTGCAGGGAGAATATTCACACAAGTGAGAAGTGGCTTAGTGCTGTGAAAGCAGCTTACAGACAGCTCCCCTAAATGCCCAAGTTTCTATTGCTTTAGACAGCGTATTTCCCTTGGTCTTAGAGAGATTTCGTCTGTATTTAGTAAGGCTTCTCTCAGCCCACAGGGGAGTTTCAACTAATTAAAGACTGATTTGTAGGTGTTTTTCCCAAAAGGTGCCCAGTACCTGACAGATGAGACTAGGGACCAGTGGCACCTTGAACTGTGAAGGTAGCTATATTACCCAAACAGTACAAAATTATCTTGCCCATATGATGCAATGACGGCTAGCCCTTCTCTTCCCCTGCCATCACTCCCTTCCTTCTACACTCCCTTCCTTCTACAGCACTGGTTCTAATTGTATTTAAAGCACCACAGAGTTAAAACCAACATGCCATTGTGACAGAAAATAGCTATTTTCAAAGATCACCATTTGCTAATGGCTTATAGCAGTTATCTCCTTGTTCTTATTTTAGGTCAAGATTACTTTTATTTGTATTCTCTGAGTTTCCAGGCTTTGATAATTGGGGTATTTTAACAGTATAGTTTTGATCTTCATATATCCTGAAGGAAAAACTGTGAATATATGTAGATTTAGAAACAGCATTCTGACTAACATTAACGTTTGCCACTTCAATGTGATTTTTAAAGTTACTGGTGATCTTGTTGATGTTGTTCTAATAGTAATAAAGAGAGAGGAAGTGTTCTGTACCCAGTGTAGCTGTGAAAGATGCAGAAAAATACATCTAAATGGAGTCCTAGGACTACCAAACAACACTTTCTCTGCTTTCCTCTCCCAACATTATATTGACAGATTCTGATTTCCTTTAGGTTTTACCCAGCAGTAAATGTCATCAATAATCTGTCCCATACAACAGAAATTGCCAGCACATGGTAGAACTTGAGCTGTCATCTGACTCGTCTGAAATACATGCCACAACAAGCAACAGCAGTCATCTGCACTGTCCTCAAAATGTCGACAAAGCTCATTTTATAGCCCTGTTGCACCTTTATATCAACTGAAATGAGTTAAAGCTCTGGACTATAAAACACAGGAGAGGTAAGTGGTTCAGAAAACAGGCCCAAATAAAATAGTACTTTGGAATGACTGGGAAGTTTTGCAAAAGACAGGGCACCTGATTGCTCTGATTTGAACTCCAAACAATAAATTCAGATAATATGCTTGCAATTTAATAAAATGTTTCCCTATCATATATGAAGTGCTTCACAATGAGATTCCAGGAAGAGAAAAATCAGCCCTGACTGATCTGAATGGGCTTAAATACAAAGCCCAAGAAGAATCTGAGATCAGGTCAACACAATCCCCCAATGAATGTTTTACTCAGCAGAAGGTTTAAATAAAGAGACACACTTTGGCATTTAAAGGAATACCATTTAAAGGACAACTGTCAGGTTTAACCTATCAGGACTGTTAAATGGATGAGACTATCAATAGGCAAATGTGTACCAGGAAAAGAATAAAAAAATTAGCCTCTAATATTTTTATGTAAGAAATAATATTAATATCTAATGTCTAGTTCACATCTGTGAATTGTAAATATCCTGATAATATTATAAATGTTGACTCTTCCTGGGTAAGCAGTCTTGTGTCCTATTTATTCTACATATGCTATCAATATTGCCATGGTTACAGTCCAGCTAAATTATTAATATATATGTACAAAAATTCTGAGACTAGCAAAATTTAGAATGAAAGTAAGCAGTACAGCCTTGCACATTGTTTCTGTACCTACAAACACCCCAGTTTATTGCGTCAAAGTTCAGAAGAAAGGAAAAATTGGAATCATAGTTGGTTAAAGATACACATAGTTCCCTGTCCTTCTGGAACTGTGGGGCCCAGAACTGGACCAGCTTTCATTAGTTCTAGCTGCTCTCTAAAATTCCCATGTATATAAATCCTGAGCGGAAAGACCTGGGGATGTTGGTTGACGGGAAGCTCAACATGAGCTGACAATGTGCACTTGCAGCCCAGAAAGCCAGATGTGTCCCAGGCTGCATCAAAAGAAGTGTGACCAGCAGGTCTAGGAAGGCAATTCTTCTCCTCTACTCCACTCTCGTGAGACCCCACCTGAAGTACTGTGTCCAGTTCTGGAGTCCCCAATGCAAGAAGGACATAGAGCTGTTGGAGTAAGTCCAGAGGAGGGCCACAAGGATGACCAGGGGGCTGGAACATCTCTCCTATGAGGACAGGCTAAGAGAGTTGGGGTTGTTCAGTTTGGAGAACGCTCCGGGGAGACATAGCAGCCTTCCAGGACCTGAGGGGCCTCCAGGAAAGCTGGAGAAGGACTTTTTACAAGGGCATGGAGTGACAGGACAAGGGATGATGGTTTCAAACTGAAAGAGGGTAGATTTAGATTGGATATTAGGAAGAAATTCTTTCCTGTGAGGGTGGTGAGACATGGTCAGAGGTTGCCCAGAAAAGTTGTAGCTGCCCCTTCCCTTGTTCAAGGTGTGGATGGTGGCATTGTTCAAGGCTGGGTTGAATTGTGTTTTCAGCAACCTGTTCTAGTGAGAGGTGCCCCCACCTGTGGCAGGGGTGTTGGAACTAGATGAGCTTTAATGTCGCTTCCAACCCAAACCATTCTATGGTTCTATGATTCTATGTATACTCCATTCCCTTTTATGACAAAGCCAAAATCTCCAACACAGAAGAGCTGCTCCTGCCATTCAGATGGAGGTAGGAAAGGTCTACTGATATGTTTGCTAATGATAACTATTAAGTAGATGTATAACTAACTGGAGAATTTTTTATCAAATCAAAGAGTTTTATGATAACTCCTCTACAAAGAGCAAAATAGTACCCCATCTGTCACATGGGGCTTGGGCATTTAAAATTAATATCTGAAAGACATGAGACTAAACACACTGCAGATTTTATAACAATTGCTTAGTCTACCCTAAAAAAATGTACTTTAAAGCTGACTGCCCATCAGCCAGAGGGGATCACTCACCATCATTGAGCCATGGTAGCAGCCACCGTATGAACTTTTAATTTATGTGTCACTCATTTTCCTTTCCCATTGAACCCTCTGTGTATGGATCTACCACTACACTTCTTTGACCGACATCCTGAGTTTGTGGCAGCCCTGGCCTGAAGAAGCTGGCTTTTCAGCAGAAGCTATACAGATTCAGGCTTTCAGCTCTGAGGACACTGATTGCAGCTGTACCAACTTCAAACGGAAAACCTCAGCAGAACTAAGGGAAATGTCTTTTCCAATTTATGGAAGGCAGACAAGTTGATCAGTTGATACCATACCAGATGATTATCAAAGTTTCATAAATCACAGAGGAAAATTAAAGTTGGGGTTTATGTCTCTTTTGGTTTCTGTGGTGAATGGAAATACAAACTTTGAGCACTGTAGATAGTATGACAGTAGAAAGAAATGTGTAAGTAAGTCTTTTTTCTCTTAATTTTTTATTTTTATGTCTAAATTTTCTGGATGAGGTGCCTTCTCATTCAACCTCAACAGTGAGTAAATATAGATTTAACTGTAGCTTTCAGTGTAGGGCTATGAAGACCTTCCTTTCTTACAACAAATGCAAAAGATCAAAGATATTATGCAATAATTTAACAGAAATAACCAGGTGGACTTGAAATACTGCATACTGCATAATTATAATTTTTTAAGCTTCAGCTACAGAATTAAAAATACCTTATCTTTTTTATATTTTTAAAGTTGTATTGTGCCTTAAAATTGTTATATTTAGAGTGAATACCTACAGAACTTTAAGAATTGAAAAGAGTACATTACGTTTTGTTTGTATTCATTCTGAAAGGCTTTCTATAAAACGTATATGATTGTATGAAGGAAAAACAAAACAAAACAAAAATCTGTAAATCAAGACACAGGAAAATTGATAAAGAAATGTACTGGGGGCTTGACCTGCTGAAGTCCATATTGGGTGACCAAAGAAAGGCAGGTGACTGAAGACACTTTTGAACTTGCTTGATGCTGGATATTCAGAAGGTATAAGAAGGACCTGGTCTTTGGTTACATCCTGCTGCCAGTTGTTCTGAGTGTCTTTCAAGTATGTCAGGGAAGCTATTGCCCTCTTCCTGCTCACCTGCTCATGTTCTTGAGACTGTACCAGTGGTTTTATCCTCCTAACATGTACTACAAAGAGTAGGATGACAATAGGACTGGAACAGCACTCTAGTCTAAATCTGATCAAGAGATCCAGCTGAAGGCTGAGAAAAACATTTCTAGAGTCAAGATGGTGACAGTGCTACACTTTCCCATGATGGACTGTAGCAGACAGAGTGTGAAAAGGCTGCATATGTGCTGTATAATAGTCCCAGGTGTGATCTGCTTACTGTTTGCAGACCTAGTAATGAAAAATCACCTGTAGAACCAGATTAACTGGCCAGCAAAAATAAGTTTTTACTGCTAGACTGCATTGCTGTGAAGAGTTAAACAGACAAAGCATAACAGCAAATCCTTCTCCCTATTCCTAAGTCAGAAAACTCTAACAGCTTCACTGCCATAAAAGAATAGGAGCCCTACAGCAGTGTTTCTGGTTGAAAACAAAGATAGGCTTGCGAGAGTTGATTAATCCTTTTTCCAAAATTGTGACCTAAACTCTCTGTATCTTCTTTTATGAAAAAAATAATAATTAATAACAAAAAGGCAAAAAGGCAAAAATATGTCAGCCAACAACTCAAGGAAACACATTCATTATATTAAATCTTAGAAAGTCTGTTTGATAAATAAACTCACTATTATGAGTTAAAGCATGGTAAAATCTACTCACTCAGCCTAGTTAACCTGGGAACAGGTTATAAAAGGACACAATCAGCTGTGGGAGCTAGACCTGCTAGCTAGGAGAAAAGGGAAATTCTGCTTTAACATAATCCAATAAATAAGAGATTTCCCACAATGGAGGGATCTGCTTCAGCTCAAAAGCAATGATGACCTGAAGACTTCATGAGAGGAGATGCCTTCCACTTTAAAGAGGATGACTTCGTAGGGTATTGACATTAATCCCCTATATATTAAGAATGAAGGACTGGCAGAATAATACCAATGATGTCTTGTGTTTTTATTGTTAGGAAGTGATAGAACTTGAAATGTCTAGGAAACTAGTAATATCTTGCAAGTTCCTACCAATGGTAGGATGCTATTCCTCATAATTGTATCCATCCCATCTTTCCCCTGGCTTGAGAAAACTTTCTTGTCTGACTCCTCTCTCTACCAGCCTGTACTAATCAAATCTCCTTCCTTCCCATCTTTCTTATTGCTGAGGCTTCTCTGTTGTTCAGGGTTTGTTTTCTCTCACCATTATTTTCCCAACTTTATGTGAAATGTGAACTTTGTGAGGCAGAAATATTTGGAGAAGAAGATGCTGTGTTCTCTTCCTAACTCTATCACTGCCCTTGTTATAAGTGAGCCATCTTACTTTCCGGCTTGTTTCCTTAACCCTCACCTGCATCCCTAAGCTTGAGATTCCAAGTTCACACTTGAAAAGATAAATGCTGTTCAAAACACTGGGTATACAGCAACATCCGTTTGCTTCTTTCGGCCACGCTGGACCAGGAAATCATCCGAAAATATCTTCCTGTATACTGAAAGAAAAGGTGTATGATCTTTCATGATCTTGAGTATCTTCTGATAGAGACTGAGTGCATTAACATTTGTTGAAGCCTACAATGAATTCCGAACTTGCAAAGTCTCTCAGTCTACTCAGCAATTCACAAGACGAGTCACCATATTTCTAATTATGTAAAGAAAAAACCCCAGAAGTTAGCAAATAATTATTGATAATATGCTGAAATTAGCCATGGGAGGCCAACTAATATCACAACACAAACAAGAAAATAATAAAGGGGAAAAAACCAACAATAAATAAGCAAGGCCTACATACCCTTGAAAAAATATAGTAATCTTGGTTTTTGCCCTAAGATGTAATAAAAACTAACACAGACCAAACAATTTACATGAATGTTGATTTATACTAACCTTTTTCTCCCACTATAACCACATCACAATAACTTTAGACATATGGACTTTTTGCAAATGGTATCCAAGCTGTGCATAGTTCCAACCGAGCTGTTAAAAAGCTAAACAGTTAGACTGGCTATTTAATATCCATCAAGAGAAATAAAGAAGCTCAAACAATTTATAGAAATACTGGTTTACTTTAGGAAAATGTCTCTGCTTTAGTCTCAGAAGCAACATTACCTTCGTCAGATGGATGGATGAACTAGCAAAATCTGATTTCCTCAACACACTTGGTAGATATCAGAAGGCAAACTTCTTCATTTGGCATATATGAAGTTTTAGCAATCAGAACAGCCTCTGACTTTGTCCTAAACACTTTTGCTAACCCACATCATCATCTGCAGAAATCAAGAAGGTGATCACAGACACGAATGGAAGTAAGCCAGTGCAGTCAGAATACAGACAGAATATGCAACGCTGCCTGAAAAAGCTATAGAAAACCTTGTCAGAAAGCTCATAGGGATTTATACAGTCCTCTTGCCACAGAGTAGGATCAGCTATAGTTGCCTCTCAAACAACTGCTGATGGCTTATCCAGATTATGGAATAACCATGTCTCAAGGCCGGGGACCCCTGAAAGGCCAGGCATGAACCAGCTCATATCTGTAAGCAGAAGAGTTGTGCTTGCGGGACGCTGCCACCCCAGCGCATCCCACACCTGCCTGGGTCCCCACCCTCTGTGGTCACTGCTGTCACCAGCCTACTTGCTTCCCATTGCATTCTCATTGCATGATTTCAAAGATCAACTTGCATTCATCTTGCACTGCCTGAGGGTTTGGGGGTAGGGTTGAGTTTGGGATGTTTTGGTTTTTTTCCCTTTTCAGGTTACTCGATAATCAGGAGCTGACTAGGCTCATACACACATGAATGTACCAGATGAAGGGAAATCTTTCTAACACAGAAGATATATTTTGGAGATGTTTTATAGGTATAACCCTCCTAGAAAAAGAGAAATGTGAGATCTTTATTATAATAAATGTTACTATTAAAAAATCTTTTTGCTGTGGTCTCTGAATAAGTTTGACATCCACTCATAATTAGACAACATTCCTTTCAGCATTTGATCCAGCTGCAAACGAGAGGATAAGCCATTTTGTCCCTATTTGATTCAGTTATTTGAAGAATTTGAAGCTCAGTCAAGTATAGATGAGTTTCAACTGAAATAAAAAGTATTAAAGCCAGGGTCTCACTTACCCTGGTAATCAGCTACCCGCCATCTTAGTCTTTCTCCACCAACTTCAGCCTCTCATGCTTTTCCTTCAAGAGTTCAAAACCATGTTCAGAATAGAAAAAAACCTTGCCTAGAACTTCATGAAATTCTCTTGGACATACTAAGTCAGGCAATTAGCCATGGCAAATTTTACATCACATCCAGCATATCTCATCCTATCTGATTTCATCTATTTTATACAGCAGTGATTGATACACAGTAACAATAAACACCATATTTTCAGTTCTATAATTTAACATTTAAAATCTTATCAGTATGCAGCACTATGAAAAGGATCGCAGCTAATCCACCTACTTTTCTGGTGGTCAGATTTTCTATAATAAAAATGCATATAATCCCTAGAATGACGTACCAGCTTAAAAGATTTCTACTTTTCTTTTGTAAACTGACAGCAAATTGTCTTTCCCTGCTAACAGTGCTTATTTATTAAAAATATTTTCCTTGTGCTAGAAGCTAAAACCAACATGACCTTGAGTGTGATCAATTTAAATACAAAACTGTATTTCTAGATATAGCAGTAATTTCTCCTGATATGCTCCTTGTAGACAGGCTTAAATAGATATTGACTCCCTATTTCTTTAACCTTGAAATTTTTTAGATATATATTATAAAATGTTCAGCTCTGAAAAATCCTTAGGCTGAATGCATAATAAATTCAGCAATTTTAAGTGCAATGTGAAAAACTGCACCTATAAATAGCCAGTCCTATTCATTTGTAGCTTATATATTTATAATTTTTATTCATGTATAGTTTCTAAATTTGTGAAAAAGCATACACAAGTAAATTAGTCATGCAATTGTATTTTAAAATTGCTTATGCAGTTGCTCTGAGGCCATTCAAAAAGCAAGTCTTTTTACTTTTATGTTTCATATAAGCAATCACAGATGTATTACGAAAAAGCTACAAACAATTCTGCCTGTCAGTTACTCCAGACTTAAATTTTGAACTACTGAGCTGTCCCAAGCTATGGATTCAACCGAGAGGGAAAGCTTACAGAGCTGAACAAAACAACAGAGACTACCTGATGGGATATTTATTTATTATGAACTGGTTCAAAACAATTCTTAAAAAGATTGTTTCTATTAAAATGAATGCTCACATTCACTTCCCCAATTTCCCATCATTTTCCATTTAAGGGTTTTGAAGCACCTTGCACCTACTAATGTAATAAGTCCATGGTATCTTTGTGAAGAAGAGAGAAATTATTCTTGTGTTTTAGACTGATTCAGCACTGTTTGTATTAGTGGCAGGTTTCGTCTTGATCCTTTTTTGTCTGGGACTAGAGATTGCTCTTGTGTATAACCTGTTTATGAAAGAGTTTATGTCAAGGGACTGCTTACAAAGGAGACACAAACAAACTTAACAGACTGAAGAATAAAAAAGGAATGTAATGTGCAACAAAGACACAATGGGCACAGAAAAGAAACAGAACAGTTGCATAGAAAAAAAGTATAATTTTGGTATTAAAATCACCAATGTTCCCAAAATTCAGAGATATGTAAGGAGTTACCAGTATATATCAGCACAGTAGAAACAATCTTTTTAATTGAAATGAAGACATTTTGATACTTTACTTAGTGTTGGGGGGCAGGGGAGGGTAAATGTTTTTATTTTTGGTAGGATGAACGTACTCACCTATGTCATAAAACGAAATCAGTTTCAGTTGTCATTATTGTGAATATCAGACTTATCAGGAGATTTACGGTGAACACCTATTTTTCACAAGGGGAATGAGTACAGGACTGAGGAATTAATGAAGGGGGTAGTAGTTTTCTCATAGCACTATTAGCAAAAAGCCTACATTACATGATGACCAAGAAAGCGATACAGCTCCACTCAATTACTGCTGCAACTTCATCCAGCCTAGATGTGGCTTCACTACAACACCAACACTACAAGAAAACAAGCCCAGGAAATTTCAGCTGCTACAGCCTGTTTATCAGAATGGTTTTCTCCTCCCACAGTTGTATTTAGCAGTATTTACTAACCTGTTTCTAGGGGAAATTAAGAGATGGATTTCATTTCAGTAGCTGAGTCTACTTACTCCTAAGCTATTTGGATCAGTAGACCCCTTAATAAATCAAGAGGCAGCAAGAAGCAGCGGTAAGTGAATTTCCCTGTAAGAAATATCCCTGGGGAAAGAAGGGGTATTCACTTTCCCTGTGAAGTCGTCAGATATCAGATTTGCTGATTTCCAAGGAGTACCTCATTCTCCCTATGGACTGTTCTCAGGTTTGGGGCAGGAGCATTCTCTACCTTTCCTGTTGAATCTGTGCCACTGGGCAATGAAGATTCCTGGGGCCAGAAAAGGGAAACACAAGCATATGCACGAGCAGTTTGTGACTTGTATCTAAAGGGCAAGGCATAAGGAGGAAAGAACCCTAAATTTTGGTCCTTGTCCCATAAATATTTCTGTATTTTGCTCCCTTACACACAGCTATCGCTGGGTAAACAGTCTATGAAGCAGGGTACTAATCCTGTTCACAGCTGAAGCCTCTCTCATTTGGCAGTCAGCTCAAAAGTTTGCTCTCCTTTTCTCAGGGCCCTGCAACATTCTTAGATAAGCTGTCCATAGCTGTCCTCTTCATCTGTTTTTGTACTGCTTCTAGTGCTTCTTTGTTCGTTCCCACACAGGCAAACAGGCACAGTAGGTCCAATGAATTCTTTGTGCATTGAGTATGCTGCACATCAGTACAGTACATGACTGGTAGGTCTGGCATGTCTGGGAAATATTGAACCGCCTGTGCATGCAATCCAACATGTCTGGGATTTCCATGCTGGCTATGTTCACAGGTCCTGGAAAAATACCTACATATTTTTCATAGACCAGTTCATTTTTCCACATGAAGGGATTAGTACACTGTAATCAGTTCACTTTTCATCTTTTGATAAACTAAGCTTATTGAATTCAAGTCTCTGCTCATGTATTGTATTGTGCAGCACCCTCTCTAGCACTGAAATCACTTTTGTGATTCCTCTCTGCTCAATCTGGGGTTTGTGAACACTGTTTTAAAAATACAACCGCGGGAACTGTATGCCTCATCCGAAAAGCAATCTCAGCGATGCTATATATAGGAGGTAAAATCCCTTCATGTGCCTTGTCAGTAAGAGACATGACCAAAAGGCAGTGTTTCCAGTTTGTAGGAAACAGTATGTTTTTATAAACTGCTCTCATCCAAATCCCAGTGGGGTTATTGGTGGAAACTTCTGGTGAATCAAAAATACTCTGACCCCTGCAGGTGCTTCAGCAAACTGACACGAGAGGGCTGAGGCTGAGGGAAGAACTTGTATTTTCGAGGAAACGGTACAAAACTTCTTGCTCAGTGTGTTGCTACACCCAGGAGTATCATCCACTTGCTGTAACATTCGGAGTTTGAGTGCTTGTCTAATACAGCCTTCAGGGTGCTTTCTTGACTCACCACTTTCCAGGTTACAGCAACACACAATGGTTTCGGTTGTTCTCAAAAGCATGCATTGGGTTTGTTTATACCAAAACATGGTGCTTTTATAGAGATCAGCTTGTCGCTTACCTTCCAAACCTATTAAAAAATGTAGCACAGTATCAGTTCAAGCACTGACGCCCAGCAGCTGGCTGCTTCTCATTGTCCGTTTGTTGAGATATGTCAGCTGAATGGCCCTAATCCATGTAATGTGTGCTGTATCGACAGCGTTTTATCACAATAATAACCTTTCACTGAAAAACAGACCAACGGCTTGCAAACTACTGGGGCTAATTAAAACATTTGTAGCTCTTAAAAACTTATCTACAATTCAGTCTCAGTTCTGGATGGATCAGAATACAGTCCGCTATTCCGATAGGATAAAGACATTATTTTTTCATAATAGACAAATATGGGAAATGCTTTTATTTTTCAGCATCATGTTACACTGCTGTACTGTTTCCATTAGTAATGGGCCTGTGCTAGTAATTGGGAACCTTTGCTACCAGTAGGCATTTAGGCTGAAGAGAACGACAGAGAATTACAGTGCTTTTTAAAACACACCAAGAAGGTACGCTACTGCTGACAAAGCTTCCCGCTGTAGTTTCTTCTGTTACTGGGAGCAACTTGTCCTTTGTCTTGCCAATGGGGAGTTTTGCCCGTACACAGCAGCTCCTCCGCTGCCACAACCACCGGCTCTTCCTACTGAAGCGCACAGCATGTGAGACGGGGGGACTGCAGCAGCCATGCCTTGGCACCCCTCGCAATGACCCGTGTTGCATGCCATGAGCCTCTCCTAACATCTCCCACATCGCTGGCACCAGCAGGCGCAACCCAAAACTTCCCAGAGGCTGAGCTCCGCGCAGCTGACACCACCCCACCTGCCCGCGGCCCTTCCACCCCGCAGCTTTGGCCGCTCCTGACAGCGGTCACGCCGCTCCCGCACCCGCCTTCGCACCCTGGGCAGGGCGTGACACGGCGGCGGGTCCCGCTCCTCCGCTATACCGCGGGGCTGCCCTTGTGAAGGCAACGACCTCCCGGTTCCCCGCGGTTACCGAGCGGAGACAAGCCCGCGGTTCGCCTTTCGGCACCACCGTTCATTGTGTTTTCCCTCCGCGCCGGCTCGGGGCGGGCAGCTCCATTCCGCCGCACTCCGCCGGA